>JARQOC010000006.1:331904454-332009265 GCA_033576535.1 Allobates femoralis
TTTCTCATTTTCCAGCAAAATTTACAAAACCATTTTTTTAGTGACCACATCACATTTGAAGTCCCTTTTGAGGGGTGTAAATGACAGAAGACACCCAAAAGTGACACCATTCCAAAAACTGCACCCATCAATTTGACTTTTTGAATGGAAAATTAGCTACAATTGTTAGTGGACACCATGTCGCGTTTGGAGAGCCCCTGTGTGCCTAAACATTGGTGCTCCCCTTCAAGTGACCCCATTTTGGAAACTAGACCCTCCAATGAACTTATCTAGATGCATAGTCAGGGCCGTATTTACCACTAGGCACCCGTAGGCACGTGCCTAGGGCGCCAGAATGTGGCTAGGGCGGCATCTGAGCAAGGTTTTTTAATTTTTTTTTTATTTTATTTTTTTCTTTTGGTCCGGGATGGGAGGGATAGGCTCCGCCCACCTCCGTCTGCCGCCCACCCACCTCAGTCTTCCGGCTGCTGCGGCCTGCGGGGCTCTCAGCTCTGGAAGGTCCTGCACTGTCAGCGCGGCCTCATCCGATTATAGTGGAGACACCGGCGGAGGCGCCATTACTACAGTCTCCATGGAAACAGCGCTCCCAGTCAGGAGGGGACTGACGTGTGACCCTAGGAGGAGGTGGTGGGGCGGCCTGTCTCCAGGGGGCTCTTGGGCAGCGTCTCCAGGGGGCTCTTATGCAGCGTCTCCAGGGGGCTCTCTGTCAGCGCTGGAGCGAGGGAAGCACTGCTGAGAGGAGGACCGCCGTGGACCAAGGCAGCTCATCGCATCGGCGGGGTATGTGGATGTCTGTGCTGCTGTGCTGTGCACAGTGCAGCACAGGCAAGTGAGGTAGGGTCCAGGGATGATGTGCACAGTGCGGCCCTGCAGGGATGCAATCCCTGATCCCTGTGTGCACTGTGAGATGCACATGGCAGGGCCCAGGGGAGTGCTGGGATGTGCATCACAGTTAATGGGGGGGGTGATAGAATGTGCACGGCAGGCAGGGGGGAGTGATGGGATATGCATGGCAGGCGGGGGGGGGGGGTGATGGGATATGCATGGCAGGCGGGGGGGGGGGGGGGGGTTGATGGGATATGCCTGGCAGGGGGGGGGTCATGGGATATGCATGGCAGGGGGAGTGCTGGCTGGGATGTGCATGGGACACAGGAGGTGCTGGGATGGATGTTGCAGGGAAGGTTGTGGATGGGAGATAAGGTGCTGGGATCGGATGTGCATGGGGGATGTGGAGAGTGCTTGGATGTGCATGGCAGGGGGAGTGCTGGGGTGTGCATGGGAGATGAAGGGTGCTGGGATGGTTGGATGTGCATGGGAGACAGGGGAATGCTGGGATATCTGTGCATGGCAGGGGGAGTGCTGGGATGTGCATGGGACACAGGGGGTGCTGGGATGGATCTGCATGGGAGACGGGGTGCTGGGATGGATGTGCATGGGAGACGGGGGTGTTGGAATGTGCATGGGAGATAGGGGGTGTTGGAATGTGCATGGGAGACAAAGGGTGCTGGGATGGATGTGCATGGGAGACGGCGGTGCTAGGATGTGTGCATGGCAGGGGGAGTGCTGGGATGAGCATGGGAGATGGCGGGTGGTGCTGGGATGTGCATGGGAGATGGCAGGTGGTGCTGGGATGTGCATGGGAGATGGCAGGTGGTGCTGGGATGTGCATGGGAGATTGCGGGTAGTGCTGGGATGTGCATGGGAGATTGCGGGTGGTGCTGGGATGTGCATGGCAGGCAGGGTGTGGTGCTGGGATGTGCATGGGAGACAGGGTGTGGTGCTGGGATGTGCATGGGAGACAGGGGTGCTGGGATGTGCATGGGAGATGGCAGGTGGTGCTGGGATGTGCATGGGAGATGGCAGGTGGTGCTGGGATGTGCATGGGAGATTGCGGGTAGTGCTGGGATGTGCATGGGAGATTGCGGGTGGTGCTGGGATGTGCATGGCAGGCAGGGTGTGGTGCTGGGATGTGCATGGGAGACGGGGGTGTTGGAATGTGCATGGGAGATAGGGGGTGTTGGAATGTGCATGGGAGACAAAGGGTGCTGGGATGGATGTGCATGGGAGACGGCGGTGCTAGGATGTGTGCATGGCAGGGGGAGTGCTGGGATGAGCATGGGAGATGGCGGGTGGTGCTGGGATGTGCATGGGAGATGGCAGGTGGTGCTGGGATGTGCATGGGAGATGGCAGGTGGTGCTGGGATGTGCATGGGAGATTGCGGGTAGTGCTGGGATGTGCATGGGAGATTGCGGGTGGTGCTGGGATGTGCATGGCAGGCAGGGTGTGGTGCTGGGATGTGCATGGGAGACAGGGTGTGGTGCTGGGATGTGCATGGGAGACAGGGGTGCTGGGATGTGCATGGGAGATGGCAGGTGGTGCTGGGATGTGCATGGGAGATGGCAGGTGGTGCTGGGATGTGCATGGGAGATTGCGGGTAGTGCTGGGATGTGCATGGGAGATTGCGGGTGGTGCTGGGATGTGCATGGCAGGCAGGGTGTGGTGCTGGGATGTGCATGGGAGACGGGGGTGTTGGAATGTGCATGGGAGATAGGGGGTGTTGGGATGTGCATGGGAGACAAAGGGTGCTGGGATGGATGTGCATGGGAGACGGCGGTGCTAGGATGTGTGCATGGCAGGGGGAGTGCTGGGATGAGCATGGGAGATGGCGGGTGGTGCTGGGATGTGCATGGGAGATGGCAGGTGGTGCTGGGATGTGCATGGGAGATTGCGGGTAGTGCTGGGATGTGCATGGGAGATTGCGGGTGGTGCTGGGATGTGCATGGCAGGCAGGGTGTGGTGCTGGGATGTGCATGGGAGACAGGGTGTGGTGCTGGGATGTGCATGGGGGACAGGGGTGCTGGGATGTGCATGGGAGATGGCAGGTGATGCTGGGATGTGCATGGGAGATGGCAGGTGGTGCTGGGATGTGCATGGGAGATTGCGGGTAGTGCTGGGATGTGCATGGGAGATTGCGGGTGGTGCTGGGATGTGCATGGCAGGCAGGGTGTGGTGCTGGGATGTGCATGGGAGACGGGGGTGTTGGAATGTGCATGGGAGATAGGGGGTGTTGGGATGTGCATGGGAGACAAAGGGTGCTGGGATGGATGTGCATGGGAGACGGCGGTGCTAGGATGTGTGCATGGCAGGGGGAGTGCTGGGATGAGCATGGGAGATGGCGGGTGGTGCTGAGATGTGCATGGGAGATGGCAGGTGGTGCTGGGATGTGCATGGGAGATTGCGGGTAGTGCTGGGATGTGCATGGGAGATTGCGGGTGGTGCTGGGATGTGCATGGCAGGCAGGGTGTGGTGCTGGGATGTGCATGGGAGACAGGGTGTGGTGCTGGGATGTGCATGGGAGACAGGGGTGCTGGGATGTGCATGGGAGATGGGGGGGGCTGGGATGTGCTAAGTTGGTGTACCCCTCTGTGTCATGTACCTGGCAGTGGTGGGGTTACTCTGGGGCTCAGTGTACCCCTCTGTGTGGTACCTGGCAGTGGAGGGGTTACTCTGGGCCTCGGTGTATCCCTCTGTGCTGTTTTGGTGGAGTTGGAGATGGAGTCAGTAGAAAATGGACCAACTCCGACTCCTAAAATATGTAATAAATTGGGTACAGTCATCTGTTTTTTGCTCCGTTTGGTATGCAACTGCTGTGCGAGTGTCTGACATTTTTCTCAGATTCTCAGATCACATCCGTGTGCAATCTGTTTTTTTTCTCAGCAGCTATTAGTGTAGAATCATTTACAGGAACTGAGCTCCAAAATGATTATGTATCCGTGAAAAAAACTGATACCTCTCGGATGGTCCGTGTGCTGTCAGTGTGCGGTCTGTGATTTTGTCGGACCTGTTGGCTTGCATTGGCGAGTCTCACGCATGAATCGCAGACTGTCGCAGCATGTTGCAACCTTTTTCTCATCCAGAATCTGGCTGAGAAAAAAATCGTCTGACACTTGATAATCTGCTCTCAGACATCGAATAACATTGGTCAGAGTGCAATATAAGATCACGCATGTAGTCCTACAATGTCTGCTGGACATGGTATGAGGAGGGCTTATGGCTCATTTAGTACACACACAACTTCATGTTGTTAACCAGTTAATGCCCTCTTGTCCACCGCACTACAGGATCAAGGGGAAGAAAGCGAGACAGGAAGCGTCATGGCATCAGAGAGCCCCTGACCTTGAAATAGAAGATCCTCAGATCTCGGTATTGTGACATAATATTAAGAATAATACCGTATCTTTGCACTTATATTACACTATGCACTCCACAGCACTTTACATACATCATCAACACTGTCCCCATTGGGGCTAACAATGTAAACATTCTATCAGTATGTCTCTGTAGTATGGTTGGACAAACTTTGTATATGTGCTACATTGAATGTGGGTGGAGAAGCTGCAAGTATGTGGGGAGAAGCTACATGAAATTTGGGGAGACAGGGGGGATGTGGGGGCGGGGCCGCGACAGGGAGGTCCATGACGGGGGGGGGGGGGGGCGCCATCGCTAACAGTGCCTAGGGCGGCAGGAACTGCAAATACGGCCCTGTGCATAGTGAGCACTTTGAACCCCCAGGGGCTTCAGTAATTGATCTGGAAAAATGAAAAAGTACTTTTTTTTTTCACAAACATTTTCTTTTAGCCTCAATTTTTTTCCTTTTTACATGGGCACTGGAATAAAATGCATCATATAATTTGTTGGGCAATTTCTCTTGAGTACACCGATACCTCATATGTGGTCATAAACCACTGTTTGGGCGCTCGGCAAGGCTCAGAAGGAAGGGAGCGCAATTTGACTTTTTGAATGTAAATTTATAATAGTTTGACTGAATGATCTGACCCAAAATAGGATGGACTCCCTGTGCTTTTAGGTCATAAATTTATATATACTGTGGGGTTGTTATTTGTCTGTCCTCATTCTCCATCCTTTACCTGGGAGTTTGAGGGTTCTGCGCTGGATGTTAATTGTTGCCGGCACTGTGGTTTTCTAGACAAAGTTCAGATGTTGTTCGTGGAATTATTGCAGCCTTGTATGTCTATGTACATATAGGGCAACGTGCCCAGCATCTCATCTGCAGTATATACGATCCTACTGTGCTGACAAAGCAGAACACTGTTATTTCATAAGAGCTGAAAAAAACTGCATTGAAATGAAAGGCAATATGTTTTAAAATGGAGGAGTGTAACAATGTTACAAAGCTGGGCATGTTCACAAGATAACAGAACATCCAGAGCTTGATGGCCTTAGGCTGGTTTCACACTTGCGCTCCCCGTCACAGTGTATTGCGGCGGGGAAGCGCAAGCTAAACGCAGGCACCGCGCGTCCTTGTTTAACATGGGGACGCAAGTGCCTGCGCTCTGGTGCAGATTGCCGTGCGCACCCATTGCCGGCAATATGTGATTTGTGCACATGCGGATGCTTGCGCACAAATCACACAGTCGCGTTCCTGGTTGCCGACGAGAGTGTGTGATTTGTGCGCAGGCATACGCATGTGTACAAATCATACTTTGCAGTGAATGGGTGCGCACACCATTCTGCATCAGAGCGCAGGCACCTGTGTCCCCATGTTAAACATAGGGACTTGTGGTGCCAGTGCTCAGCTTGTGGATCCCCTCCGCAGGACGCTGCGGAGGGGTCTGCAAGTGTGAAACCAGCCTTTGATGTCACGGCATCATCATGTACTGGCAGAAAAAAAATGTCTACCATTTCAGCACATTTCTCTCACCGTATTCATCTAGGGGTATAGTGAGAAGCAGATTTTTAATTTTATTAATTTTTTTGTATACCAGTTTATAAATGGGGGATGTTGGGAAAAAAAAAAAAGTGAATAAAGACAAAATGGCAGAAGGAGGCAAAAATAAAAACAAAAAATAAATCCAGTTATTCCAGGGATGTGTGATAATGATGGAAACAGTCCCTCATGCAGAGGCCGGGTTTATCAGGACATGTCACACTGGTAACTGGTTTCTGTCCTGACTCTGTCTTTATAACATACTCTGCATCTCTTTAGAGGTCTGGCTTTTTTGCGTGTAGGTGGCACTTGTGATGGAAAATGTTGACCAGGGACAATTCTGCTGGCATGACTAGATGATCCCCCCCTCACCCTCCCTTGGTCTCCAAATATCGATGTTTTATCACTTTTTCTAGGAACTCAAGGTAAGATCTTTGATTCCCAGCTTTATGGTACAACACAAATGCATTATATGTGGCCACTTGGATCAGATGTACCGCAGATTTTTTTGTACCAAACACGAGACTTGCGAACAGCGCTGTAGGGCTGTAGCATTTGGTCCACAAGGTCTACCCCACCCATAAATTTATTGTAGTCCTGTACGCAGACAGGCTTCCGGACACTAGCACTTGCCCTGCGTACTGAAATTTGGCTGGTTCTGTCGGCATGAATAGACGTCAACATGAGGACATCTTTCTTGTCACGAAACTTGACCAGAATCATGTTTCTATTACAGAGCGCCTTAATTTCGCCTGCCTTTAATTTTTGAGTGACCAATGTCTTGGGTAACTGTCTTTTATTCCGGCGTATGGTGCCACAGGCCACTGTTTTTTTGTCAGACAGGCACCTGAACAGGGGTACACTTGTATGATAATTATCAATGTACAAGTTGTACCACTTGTCCAGAAGAGGATGGACCCAGGTTTCCCGGCTATGTTTAGTGTGGGGGGGGGGCATTCGGGAGGGATAATTTGAGTGTCTTTTCCCTCATAAACTCTGAATTTGTGTGTATAGCCAGAGTCGCTTTCACACAATTTATACATTTTTAGTCTGATTCGGGACCTTTTGCTTGGCAAATACTGTTTGAAGTGCAGTCTGCCTTTGAAAAGGACCAGAGACTCGTCCACACAAATATTTTTTTCGGGGGTATATGTGTGGGAAAATTTATCGTTGAAATGATTGGGGTCATTGGGAGGGGGACAATTTGTGTTATCAGCAAAGTGGAGAAATCGCAGAATGCTCTCAAATCGTTGTCGGGACATCACTTCTCTGTACATTGGGGTGTCATGTAGAACATCAGACGATCAATAAGATCTGATGGTGTTTTTTTTTATCAGACCCATGTTCAGCAGTAGGTCAAAAAATGTTAAAATATCTGCCACGTCCATGGGTATCCAGTTACCACTTTTAGAGTAGTGGAAGGTGGGGTGGCTGGCAATGAATTGAGCAGCGTATGAATTTGTCTGCTCAACCATTAAATTTAATAGTTCTTCAGAGAAAAAAATGTGAAAAAAAATCAAACTCCCTAAACCCTGTGGTGTCTACGTGGATGCCCGTGGCAGAAGAAAATTCTGGGATGCACGGAGTGTAGGCTTCCGTGGGAACCCAAACATCATCAGTGGCACTAGCACTAGACTGCGCTCGACCGCTGTGCCATTCAGGAGAGTCGTCATCGCTAGAGCTTGTGGATGAGGACGACAGCAGTGAAAACAGCTCTTCTGTCTTACTTGCACTTTCTGAATCTGAACAGATCATAGCGTAAGCCTCATCTGCTGTATACAAGCGTGCAGCCATTGCAGTATATGTGTTTGCCTATGTGCATATATATATACTATATTCCTATTTATATATTTTTATAAAACAAGCCCAAAGCCTTACTCAAATGCAGTTCCTGTACCTACGCTAGCCCTAGCTAGCGATTCTAACTAATTGCCCCCCTAGACCCTACATCGCCTAGAGTCTAATGACAATGAGGAACGACAGCAGGAAATACATATGCCAACGTGGGGCTGCTGATCTGCAGAAGAATGAGCCGTAGCCATGCTGTGTATCACATGAGATTGAGTAATGGCTGCCAATTATGTGCATTATATATAGAAATTACCTTTTTTATGTTTATTTTTTATAAAACAAAGCCCTACCTATACAAATGCTGTCCTGTACTACAGCTAGCCTAGCTAGCGATTCTAAACTAATGCCCATAACACCCTACTAACTAACTGTCTAATGACATGATGAGCATACGATAGTACAAGAAAAAATAAACGAAGTGTGGGTTGGGCAATATTGAGCTTACTGTGCACAACTGAGATGTGAGGATAATCTAGGTAGCTCAATTATTGTGCCATTATGACATGGGGACAATGGGGGTTTTCATGGTGATTATGGGGTCATGGTTCTAGAACGGCCTAGCCATGGATAGGAAAGACCTGGGTAACATGCATTGAAGTGTATATGTGCATAACCTCTTTAGTGTGTAGATCATAATGGTACACAGGGGGCTTTGATTGCGCCGTGAGTCCATTGACAGAATACTCATCAAATTCCCTAGGCTCTGTAATCTGTGGCACGATGTGGGTATAACATGGTACATCGGGCATTGATTTGCGCAGTGATTCATATTGCAGTATAACGCACCATAAACATCCCCTAAGGTCTTCTGAGATCCTTGCAGCGCTGATGTCATTTAATGTGCATCGGGCATTGCGGGGTTTTTGGGGGCGTTCTCTCTCTCCGGTGACGTGTTTCTGGTGCGTGGAACGCAAACGGAAGTTGCCGTGGGCGGTGGAACGCATATAGCCACACCCGCGACTTATGGGAGACATGATGACGTACTTCCAGTCTGTGGAACGCAGACCGGAAGTCATGCTCGACGTGGAGCGCACGCGGACACGCCTCCTTTTGCCTCACATGGACAGAGGCAGAGATAAAAGGAGCTTTGTTTCTGGCCGGCGGTGGCTGATATCGAGCCAGGAGGTGCTATCTTACACCCCTAGCAGCGCACCGAGGGCTGAAGGAACACTCCTTGGCATCTCTATGACATAGGACTGTCACTCCTGATGAAACCCACATGCTAACAGTGAGTAGAAACGCGTCGAGTTCGTGAGACAGCGTGTAAGATAGTACATCGATTGTATGAGAAACTGCCATTCATATCATCTGTAAACTATACCTGGGATGGTTAAAATGATCTTTATATTATAACATATGAGAGTGTTCACCTAAGACTAAATGGGAGAACCTATATTATAGAGCTGTATAGGATGATTGTGGAGGTATAGATGTAGGAAAGGGGGTGAGGTATAACTTGTTAACACCCTAAACATCATAGCCATTTGTTAGCTGTCTCTAGATTGGTGGAAATATGGTTATTTGGTACTAGCTGGTGGCCCAATTCTAACGCATCGGTTATTCTAAAATATGTATGTAGTTTATTTATGAAGATTTAAGAATACTGCAAAGCGAAGCTGGGTTTAAATCCTGCGCCAATATCGCTGATTGCTGTTGTAATGGATGCCCTCCACACCTTTCGGGTGGGCTATCGTCTTATTTGTCTGCCGCCAAATTGATGCTTTGTCTAAGTGTGTGCACGCTACTGGTAAGAACCACGCTGACAACAAGTCAAAGTAGAGCTTAATGACAAAGACCTTTATTAAGGAGGGGTAACCAGTTTTTATATGGCTCCTTAAAGGGATATTAAAAGGGGTGTTGCATTTTATTCTGAAGAGAACATTCAATTATATTCTGTGGGTTAGTATTCCAATTCAGCCTTGGATTAGTACAGTCGGTACGGGAACATCTTGATAAGAGCTTCAGCACTGCTAGTTCTAAATCAAAACACTATATAGAGTCTGAGACAGAAGAATTCTGGAGGAGGGGAGGATAGATGAGAAGAAATAACTAGAGGAAAGTGCAAGGATTCATATAAACATGCTGTTGGAAGGTTTCTGAATGGCTTCAATAAATTTACATAAATTATTAACTATTTATTGCCATGACACTGGCAACCAGCCGGGCACAATCAGCGAAGCGTGGTTGAAATCCTGCACTAATTTGCGGGCGGACTGTCTCTGTTGCTGATTGGTCGTGGGTGGCTGGCCTGACCAATTAGCAACGCAGGATTTGCGTTAGACAAAGACAGAAGTAGACAATTATATAGTAGATACCTACAGCAGTACCGGTGTGCAGTGATGCCGGAGTCTAAAAGGGGGCCAGGGGGACAGCGGCCAAGTGCGGCAGGAGGGGGCCGGGGAACATTGGGCAGAAGGGGGCCAGGTAAGAGCGGGCAGGTGCGGTTTCCTCAAGGGATAATAAAGTGTTTGAAATAAACCAAATTGTCATAAGTGTGTTGGTGATTCCCGACTTAAGAGTCAGGGTGGTGCCCTCAGCCCAAACTTTAAATCCAGAGCTACCTGTAGCTTGGCTCCTCTGCTATTCATGGGCCAAGAAGGGGTATGAGACTTGATCCTCGACTCAAACTCTTCCTCAGGGAATTGGATAACCTGCTCCACCATGGTGTCTAACTTCAACTTCTCCATAGAACAAGTCGACTCAGTGTCTTGTACACGCCTTTTCGCTTTTAGGGATGAGGGAGTCCAGCTGCGCTTGCTATTTGTTCACCTTTTCGGACCTCCGCTCCAACTCTGTTACATAAGATGTCACTGTTCCACATTGCTGCTCTGCCCTTGACAAAGTGTGGTCTCTTCCAGCTCTTGATCTTATTTTTTCGGAGTCTTCACACATGCACTCCAACGCTGTTGAAGGAAGGAGCTTCTTTTTCAGGATGCTCCACTGACTGCCATTACAATGTCTGTGTGGTTTGCCTCCTCAGATCACATAACAACCACTGGTCTTCACTGTGGCTCAAGCCTCCTCCACTTTATACTGTTTCTCTTGAAGGTCCAATCCTGCCAACTATGCAAGTTGTGAGGGTGGCCCATGACTCTAATTGTGGTCGAGGCTCGGTCCTCAGACACCTTTTCCATCCACCCATGATGGAGGATATTCTGTTTGGTGCTATGGTGGACGTGGCTTGGTGTAAAAGTTTGAGTATTGCAGGTCAAGTCCTTAGAGTGGCTGCATATCTCTGATGTCTTGGGCAAACCAGACCCTTCCTGCAGTTGAAAACAGACACTGAGGCAAACAGTTCTTATCCAACTTTTAAAAACGTACGACTTTACATTTTTACGTAGTTTTTTCAAGACTTGGGTCCTCAGATAAACCAAGTTCCAGCTTCTCAGGCTCTTCCTTTGGAAGCCCTATCCTCTTTAGACAAGAGGGGGGATAAAGGAGTTACAGTAGCTGCTGAAGGTTCCGCACAGAAAGGTGAATCCCTGCCGCATCAGAGTTGATGCTTACTAGCCAACGGTCAGAGGCCAGCCTTGTTGTAAGCCCACTGGCTCAGTCTCTAATATTGGAGCCATTTGTGCATCACTAGCCCTTAGTTCCCTATCTGAAGTTCCAAATGTTAGGAGGACTTCACACTACCCCACAGTTGTTCAGATCACATTGAACTCAACGGTAGTCAAACCCTATCTGAATCTAAAATGGGGTCAGTCCTGTTCACTAATCAGTGGCTCCTCTCCCTACGGGCTAATCCCACCTCAACTCTTCCTTTTTGTTACCTAAATGGAAAGCAAGTTCTATGTTATGGTCCTCCTTGTGTGTATATGTCCCCTGCCTGGTATTTCTGGTCTTCCTTGGGTATTTATGTCCCCATCCTGGTATTTATGGTTTCTCTTGTCTTGTTTCCCCTTGCTGATATTATGGTTCTCCTTGTTGTCCCCTTCCTGATATTTATGGATCTCTTTGTGTATATATGTTCCCTTCCTGGCATAAATGGTCCTCCTTTTGTATATATATCCCCTTCCTGGTATGTATGGTCCTCCTTGTGTCCTCTTCCTGGTTTATATGGTCCTCCTCCTTGTATATATGTCCCCATCCTGGTTTAAATGGTCTCCATCCTTGTTTATCTATCCCCGTTCTGTCCCTAACACATAAGTAAAAACAAGAACATTGCACCCGGTGTCCTCCCATAGCCAGTGTACAGTGGCTAGCCCGGCAGCTAATATCTGAGTGCAGAGCCAGGGGGCCCATGTATTAACAGTGACATCACCGTTGTGCACAGGCCCCTATCTCTGCACCTCGGCTCCAACAGCTCACAGCCACTGTACTGTGCCAGCTGTGTGAGTTACAGTACAGGAACCAGATGGTCTCAGTACAGTGATGCATTTCAGCTGGATCTGCGTCCTCAGTGAGGTCACCAATTTATGATCAATTAAACTGATATACAGTTAGGAGAGTATTAATTTACAGTGGATTTAAAGATAAAATAAAACATACTGTAGATTGCCACACATTGGTTAATGATAGAATACACTTTACTTAGGTGAAAAAGACAAAAATAAAACAAATTGCAAATATGAAACTATATACAAGACAATTAAAGGAACACAAATGTAACATTTTGTCCCAAACATGTAGATACTCTTTACACCTATCCAGATATATCGTATGTCACATGTTGAGTCCCAGTGTATGGAGTAGGCTCAGGAGTCCTTGTCGTATCTAGCTGGTGCTGGCTGTGATACACAGCCAACATCATCCTGTAATACCAGTGGCCAGCGCTTGCTGTGACTGCTGCTGTTTATCCAATTAAATGCTGCTGTCAATCATTGACAGCATAACTTAAATAAAAGCACAAGTGCCTGGGGTATATTGGATTGTTGTGGTGGATGAGATCATGCTAAAGGACAAATCAGGCCTCCTTTAAGGGGCTAACAAAAATAGGCTTTAAAGAAATCTAAATTATCAAAGCATTTATCTTTGCAAATCTATTCCTATTTCTTCAGGAGGAATTTGGATAAATAAAAAATACTACTAAACTAGGCCTAGCATCTAAACAGTGGCGCTAACAACAACGTTATTTCTAGTGTAGATAGTGAGGAGATCAATAATGCACAGATTTAGTGTTACCTCATTAAATACTGAATGGCCTTTGGTAAAATGAAGAGCGACACCTTCCAGCAATGGATGGGGAATGTTACCATGTTATCTGTTCGGAGACACATGGTGAGAGATACATGTGAGATACTCACACGAGACTCCCATGACTGAACTAGCACAGCCGCCAACTCTCTAGACAGGAGCACATCAGCCGCGTATAAACACAAGCAGCTGACAAGCCGGCAGACGTGCTGGGTGAGGCATGCGACACTTGTGCGAGTATCTCGCATGCATCTCACACCGTGTGTCTCCGGCCTTAGTAGGAATGTGAAAGTTACAAATAGCAGCAAGAACACTGTCGACATAAAACATAAACCTCATTTGTCCTACGCCTTTGTATTTGACCAAACAATTTGGGTTGATGCTACATCTTGTTGTTTTCCAAGGCTGAAAATCTTAGTGCAGGAACCTACAAAGCCATTTTGTCCAAAAATGTATATGATATTGATAACAAATTATTATAGGTATGGACTATAGTATTGCGTTTTCATTGCCATATAATGTCCCTGGTATGGACTAGAGACAACAAGTCTGTCTCAGGGACAATTATCTTCTCCTGCATATTTTATCATCTCTATGATAAGGCCAGCTTCACACCACGATTTTGGAGTTTCCGAGTGTATCCGTGTCAAAGCGGATACACTCGGATGCTATTTTGCCTCCCATGTATTGCTATGGGGCTCGGATTGTGCTCGGATTTGTCCTTTGCCATCCGTTTTATGCACAATCCAAGCCCCATAGGGATACATGGGAGGCAAAATCGCATCTGAGTGTATCCGCTTTGACACGGATACACTTGGAAACTCCAAAATCGTCGTATGAAGCCGGCCTAAGAAGGGAACACTGAGAGAGCCTTTGGTCTCACTTTAAATTTGCTGATATCTTGCAAATATAGTAACTTGCATTGGAGTTTCTGCCAAGTGTTCAGTGATTATTGGATTTTTATGTATCTTATCCATAACTGTGCCAGTCCTTGCGTTGAAAAACTCACATATACTATTGGCTTCTGCACAATTCCGGGCTGCTACTAGAGGTGACTGTCATAAGGGTCTATAGCAGAGTCATACCACCTTTAGGAGACTGGTGTAAGAGTGCACTCACATCTCGCCGCAGATCTTGGTGAGAAACGTATAAGAGTGACATGCATATGACATATCAGTGCGCATCTTCACTGCTCCTGGCATCAGTATGTCATGTGCACATCATAAGTATGACATAGATTTTTAATGTGGTCTTACCCACTGTAAAGTTAGACTAGATAGAAAGATAGATACCGTATATACTCGTGTATAAGCCGACCCGTGTATAAGCCGACCCCCCTACTTTTGCCCCCAAAACCTGGGAAAACCTATTGACTCGTGTATAAGCCGAGGGTGGACCTCAGCACAGGTATACAGCCCCCAGCAGTGTGGTATACAAGCCCCCCAGTGGTATATACAGGCCCCAGCAGTGTTACAGCAGCAGCCCCAGTGGTATATACAGCAGCAGCCCCAGGGGTATACACAGCAGCAGCCCCAGGGGTATACACAGCAGCAGCCCCAGGGGTATACACAGCAGCAGCCCCAGGGGTATACACAGCAGCAGCCCCAGGGGTATACATAGCAGCAGCCCCAGGAGTATACACAGCAGCAGCCCCAGGGGTATACACAGCAGCAGCCCCAGGGGTATACACGGCAGCAGCCCCAGGGGTATACATGGCAGCAGCCCCAGGGGTATACATGGCAGCAGCCCCAGGGGTATACATGGCAGCAGCCCCAGGGGTATACATAGCAGCAGCCCCAGGGGTATACATAGCAGCAGCCCCAGGGGTATACATGGCAGCAGCCCCAGGGGTATACATGGCAGCAGCCCCAGGGGTATACTGGCTGCCCGCCACCATCAGTATACATGCGCCCCTCCCCTATCAGTATCCAGGGCCCCCCCTTGCAGGCCAAACCTGTAAAGGAAGATCCTTATACTTACACCTGCGCCCGCCGCCGTCCCCGCTCTGCACCGCGCTCCTCCATCTTCTTCCGTCTTCCTCCTCGGTCACACAGGCAATGACTCGCACAGGCAATGACGTCATTGCCTGTGCGACCGAGGAGGAAGACGGAAGAAGATGGAGGAGCGCGGTGCAGAGCGGGGACGGCGGCGGGCGCAGGTGTAAGTATAAGGATCTTCCTTTACAGGTTTGGCCTGCAAGGGGGGGCCCTGGATACTGATGGGGGGGGGGGCACATGTATACTCATGGTGGCGGGCGGGCGGTTTGGCGGCACTTGCGTTGGTGTACTCGCGTATAAGCCGAGGGGGTACTTTTCAGCCCAATTTTTGGGCTGAAAAACTCGGCTTATACGCGAGTATATACGGTAAATGAAAAATCAAAGCATGGGTGTAAAAAATCCTGATAAGGTAACATCCAAACCTTCACCAATACAAAACTCCTTAAATCAAGTGAAAAGGTGGATTTTACTGATCCATCTGGCAACGTTTCAGGAGATTGCTCTGCTGAAACGTCGCCAGATGGATCAGTAAAATCCACCTTTTCACTTGATTTAAGGAGTGCTGTGTTTTTTTCCATTTCAGATAGATAAATAGATATAGATAGGATACATTTATGATAGCATAGCTAGATCGAGCTTACCAGTATCCCAGTATCCTGCTGTTTGCTTATGGGGCTGCTCATTAACCTTCATACATATTCACTGCACTGGTAACAGCCAATCACAGATGCTCACTCATCTTCATTTTTTGTACCAGCCAAGGTTTAACTATCCAGCTGAGTGAGGGTGGCAGCTCGCAGTCATCTGCTTTACCTGTGCTGAAAAATACTGCAAAGTCCTATGCATTCGTTTTCACATTGTTGTTTTTTGTAACACTATGACAGCAGGTTGGCTGCTATACAATAATGTGTATGGCAACCAAGCTCAGACACTGTCCAGATTGTGGAAATCTAGTCTGATTGCAACAGCCAATCACAGACACTCTCAGAGACACAAAGATTGAGCATCTGTGATTGGCTGTAGATCGTCAGTGCGGTGAATATTCATGAAGCTTAATGAGCGGACATGTAAGCAAGCAGCAGGAGACTAGTTAGATTGATTGATCAATCCTATCTATATCTATCTAGCTATCTATTGTGAGGCTACGCTTGCTGGATCTAGTGGGGGTACACTCACAGGGCAGTACAAACAATATACACAACAAAGGGGTATTATCAGAACAGTCCAATATCGGTTTATTACACTTCACAAACCACTCTAGAAAGACAGAGGAACCATATGCCCATATGCATTATGAAAGATATGATATACAGCTCAATTCTCGCTTGGGGTTTGTACACCTCTGGAATTACTGGCGTCCATCTGAAACAGTTCCTCGCACTGGAGCTTACCTTTCTAGGCATTAGCTTGCCCCATGTCTCTTGACAGTCTTGGGATTCTGGAGCTGTAGCGTGCTCCACACGGGGTTTACCTCACTGCGTGTTTCCACTGGGAGACTGTGTCTCCACTCCAAAGCCCTGGCTGCATCAAAGATCCAGCTCCATTACAGGATCTGGCTCATATTACAGAACCTGATTGACATCAGAGACATGTGACCTAGAACAAGTCACGTGATATACCACCTGATACAGTCGCAGGTGGATAGGTGTGTTCACTCATGCACACACATACATGCATTGACTCTTTTGCCTAATGCTGCAAGACACAGTGAAACCATTCACATTGCAACAGACCTCCGTCTTTGCGATGTATACCAGCCATTCACACTATGGCTGGTCGCTCTATCTATCTATCTATCTATCTATCTATCTATCTATCTATCTATCTAGTAAAATTGATAGGATACTTATCAAAGAAAGCAGCACAGCTTATTTTCTCGGGTGCAATTCAGTCACAGCTCCTCTCCCATCCACTGGTTATGATATCTAGTAAAATTGACTGCAGCACTCCTTTTTCGTCTTAAATATGCCTTTATTGGGCCATCAGGTGTCCAGCAATGTTTCGGGATCAGACTCCCTTCTTCTAGCAGCTAATCACAGCTGATACCAGGCTTTTATACATTCCCTTTACATGTCATTAACATAAATCATGCCAAAACCGCACTTGCCGCACGTCCGCCTATACATAGTATGGCGTTTACCGCAACCGCGCCGCAAGTGCAGCCGGTATGCGGTAATCGCGGCAGATGCGTTTTTTTCACCGCATCTGCCGCGATTTGAAAAAAACGCTGATGTGAAAGGGCCCTAAGTTAGTGAAAGGACATTAAGGGTCACATGTATATACTGAATTTAACACTCAAAAATAAGGTTTAATGGTGAGGGGCGTGTCCTGCAGCCTATGGCGCCGGACGCAGACTAGAGGAGCTCTCCCGGTCTACCCTTATCAGCGGCATCTAATCGGCATCCATACCTCCTCAAATCACTCCAAAGTTGGGGACTATGTACCGGAGCCTACCGGCGACGTAAGGACCGTGCTGTCGGCTCCAGAACGCGACTTCAGGCCCTACGAGGAGCTACTCGGGATTCCTCCCTCCCCCACACCACGAGGCTGGACTGCGGTGGAAGCCCCTGGTAGATATAACAACCGAATCCCTAAACGCGCCATCTGGGCTCATAACATCTGAAGACGTCGCAGCCCTGCAGGGCACACTTCCTCCTCCCTGTGCCAGCCGTGCTGCGGACATCATTCGTCTCTACCCCCCCGCGCTTTATTAAGTGCCCGAGGCTGACGCCATTTTCTGCTGGAGTGCCGCCTCCTCCTCCTGCATCGCGTGCTCATCTGCTATCTCCCCTCCGGCTGCTGGCGCTGCTATCACGGTGACTCATTGCAGCGGGGATCGCCGAGACCGGGTGAGTGAGGTTGAATTGGAGGAGCTGGGGGTTGAGAGACTCGGTGAGGGGCTGCCGTCCTAAGAAGGAGCACTGTTGTTGTAGACGCTGTGCTCCGACGCCCGCCACCGGCTGATCGCTGGCGAATATCTGCCACCTAAACCACTGGAGGATCTTAAATCATTGGAGACAATTGTTATGTTAGACTCCTTTGTGTTAACCCCAAGCCTCGGTTGACACCATTAGGAACTCTGGGGCCCTGCAGGAAACTGCCATCAACCTGAGCGGTACTGTTGTGGGGATCAGCAAAGGAAGAATATAGGATTAACCCCTTCTGCTCTCGACCCTGGTCATCAGGCGAAACCTGTACCACCCCATCCTCAAAAGTAACAGGCTGATAGCAAAATGGACTAACTCCAACTGCAGCAGACATCAACCCCGGTGCTATCATCAACACCGACCCCAGATCCCCTGACCGACGATCCCCACAGGACTATACTTTAGGTATATATCCCTGGACCATAAACACACGTAAGGAGTGGGGCACTACATTCCACTATCTAAGATATACGACGTCCTAACTCCAAGTCTCCGGGACCCCTTTGAAATCAACACACTCTACAGAACAAAACAGACTCTCATAAAGACTTTGCGATACATTATCTGCTACAGATCTACAATCTCTCCAGTATAGAGCCTTCAATCAAATCTGGCAATGTCCAGATCCTCCTCCCGCAGACGCACCAAAGGCCCCAAAGTTACTGATTTCTTTACGGCGGAGAGTCAACACACACAAGCCTCTAAAATGGCCCAGGGCCCCCAACGTTCTCCTCACTCTAACCCTCGATCTCCTGGAGGACCCAGCAACGCATCCAAAGGAGAGCAGGATGACTCTCCGGTGACAAAGACCTACCTTAAATCCCTACTGGGTTCTATGCAACAAACCTGGTTTGAAGATATAAAGGGTCTGGTGCGCGAATTACGGGAGGACCTGGTGGCGGTGACGGATCGAACCTCACATCTGGAGACCAAGATGGCGGAATACGCCTCCGCCCACAATGATCTTGCAGACAGTTACACTGCCTTGGACCGGGAGATGGGGTCAGTAAACACGACAATTTGCCATCTTGAGGATAAACTACGCCGCAACAACTTCAAATTAAGGGGTCTATCAGAATCAGTGGAAGACTCGGATCTCATTGCAACAGTTACTGACTTCCTAACCACTATCTTACCTGGCGTACCTAGCGAAAACCTGACAATTGAAAAAGCATACAGGATCCCCAAGCCTAATCGTCTCCCGAAAGATGTTCCGAGAGACGTCTTGGTACTCCTGATCCGCCCCGGCATCAGGGACACTCTACTACAGGCCATGAGGAAAACCTCACAACTGCCACACCCATTCGAAGGTCTTTTGGTGTTTCCTGACCTCTCTCCTGGGACCCTCTCTCGCCGTAGAGAGTTTGGTTCATGCTGTCAGATACTTCGGGACAAGAACATTGCGTATTCCTGGGGATCTCCTGTTTCCCTGAACTTTAGATACAAGGGCACTAAGCACTCTTTTGTCTACCCATCACAAATGCGTAAAGCGCTGAGATCCTGGAACTTGGCATCTCCCTCTAATCTTCCATCGCCCAAGTCTGATCGAGGACAAGGTGCCCCTGGTTCTACCCCTATCCCTGCAGAAGATGCGACTTGAAGGAGCGGAAATTGCGGTCAAATGGGTTGACCGGAACTGATCCCTGTTCTGTTTTTCCTTTTTTTTTTTTTTTTTCTTTTAAGAACCTACTTCATTCCGCAAGGAATCTAGGTTCAGCCCCCAGGGTGTTTTTTGTACACCCTTCCACTATTGATAGACTTCTCGAATGAGATTCTACAACTGTTTGACTTTTCTAAATTTTTTCTCTGTTTGTCTGCTTGTTATTGGTGATTTGTGTATTGTCTCCCCCTCCTATCCTTCCCCCATCTTTCCTTGCATTTGCCCCTCTGCGCCACTGTATTGATTATTGTATGTTCATAATATAGGTGACTGAACACGTTTGGCATGAGTATCTCAGTGGTATCCGTCAACGTAAACGGCCTGAACTCACCGGTCAAGAGATCATTGACATGGCGCCACCTTCTAAAGACAAATAGTGAGGTAATATGTTTGCAAGAAACTCACCTTCTCCCACAGGATGAACACAGGATGGGCTCGACCCGTTACCCCTACCAATTCTACGCCAGCGGGGAGGTTAAAAAGGCAGGAGTGGGGGTATTAATTTCTAGATCAGTATCCTTCAATTTGGACAGGGTGATCAGGGACCCTAAAGGCCGGTATATCATAGTACTATGTTCTATCAATCAGGTTCCTTTCACCATTGTTTCACTTTACGGGCCGAATGTGGGACAACTTAAATTCCTGAGGAGATTTTTTGAAGTTCTCGATTCTGCTGCGGGACGAAATAGGGTGATAGCTGGAGATTTTAACATCCCAATATCCAAAACACTGGATTGTACAAGTCCAGCAATTTCCAGATCAGAAATGGGTTCTCTGATAGAGTCCCAGAGACTACACGACGTCTGGAGATACTTACATGGTACAGAAAAAGACTACACATATCTGTCTCCCAGGTTTCGTTCCTTTAGCAGAATTGACTATATACTAATAGATGACTCTCTGCTCCCACATTGCTTAGCAGCTGACATTGGAAGCATAACCTGGACGGACCATGCTCCTGTCTCTATTCGCATAGTGGACACACAAGCCATTCGTCCACCTGGCAGATGGAGACTTAATGAGTACCTCCTCGCAGACTCCGCCACTTCTGAAAAACTTTCAAACCACTTAATGGAATATTTTTCCCACAACGACACAAATGAAGTGGCGGACGATGTACTGTGGTTTGCCCACAAGGCGGTAACTCGCGGATTCCTTATTAAAATCTCGGCTATGGTCAGAAAGAAATACCAGGCAGAGATGCTGGAGGCAACTGATCGACTCCGCTTATTGGAAAAACAAAATAAGTTAACCCCCACGCCCAAAGGTCTGGCAGAACTAACCAAAGTCAGGCACGATCTGAGGTCATTGATGTTGGTTAGGGTGGAAAAAAACCTAAAAAAGTCTAAGGCTAAATACTATGCCATGGGAGACAGGGCGGGAGCCCTTCTGGCTAAAAGAGTCAGACGCGCTGAAATCCGCTCCAGGATTCCCTTTCTGCTTAAAAAAGATGGCTCTAGGGCGACCAACCCTATTGACATTGCATCTGAATTTGGTAAATTTTATTCCTCACTATACAACTTGAACTCTGACCCTCATTCTCCTCAACCCTCCACAGCAACTATAAACCAGTTCTTGGATAGGGCCGCTCTACCTAAAGTGACGCCTGAACAGTTGAAAGCTTTAAATGCCCCCCTTTCTTTGGCAGAAGTCCAATTGGCTATTACACAGGCTTATAAACGATCTGCCCCGGGTCCAGATGGGTTCACGTATCCTTACTATGCGCAATTCTCTTCCACCTTAACTCCCTACCTACTCCGGCTTTTTTCTCACTGGCAGACTGCAGGTTCAATCAAAAAGGAGGGGTTGGAGGCCACAATAGTCACTCTTCCAAAACCGGGGAAGTCATTGACTTCCCCGGGTGACTATAGACCAATAGCCCTCCTGAATTGTGACGTCAAACTTTACGCGAGAATCTGGGCAACCAGACTACAGGAGGTTCTCCCGTCACTGGTGGACCCGGATCAGGTGGGATTTGTCCCGAACCGTCAGACCAGGGATGGAACCCGGAGAGTTGTGGACCTCCTGGACGTGGTAGAGAGGGGAGGCATCCCCAGTGCATTCCTGTCACTAGATGCGGAAAAGGCCTTTGACAGAGTGCACTGGGGATATGTGACGGAGGTGCTCCGAAGATTCGGTCTGAAGGGACCTGTGGAAGGGGCTATTGCAGCCCTGTACTCGTCTCCCTCTGCCTCGGTCCTCGCCTCAGGCTTTTTGTCGCCTTCTTTCAACATAACAAATGGTACCCGCCAGGGTTGTCCGCTCTCTCCGGTGATTTTTGCCTTGGTGATGGAGCCACTGGCCGCAATAGTTAGACTTAACGGCAACATCTCTGGGGTACGGGTAGGAGACAGGTCCTATAAAATAGGCCTTTACGCGGATGACGTGATTGTAACCTGTACGTCTGTCGAACGCTCTCTACCTGAACTTCTATCCACTCTGACTGACTTCTCCAACGCCTCACTATACCGTCTTAACCTGTCTAAATCCTCTATATTCCCTCTGAACCTGTCACCTGAAATTTCGGCTCGTCTTCAGGCCTCCTACCCATTTAAATGGGCCCCTTCAGGCTTTACATACCTAGGAATACAGATAACCCACATGCATAAAATTGTACAACTCAACAATGATTTTCTGCTCTCTGAGGTTAAATCCACCATAGCCAACATTCCCACGACAATTCTATCCTGGATTGCTAGAATCCACGTGGTGAAGATGCTCATTTTGCCAAAAATTCTCTATGTCTTTAGAAATCTTCCTCTGTGCTTTCCAAGCAGATACCTTTCATCCTTACAGAGAATACTGAATAGGTTCATATGGAACAACAAGCCTCCTAGGGTGTCTCATAGCACGATGTCATTACCGCTAAGGGAGGGAGGGTTGGGAGTCCCTGATTTGAAGACTTATCACTTAGCAGCTTTACTCGAGCCAGCAAAACTCTGGTGGGACGGCAGTTCTCAGCACACTTGGTTCAGTATTGAAACTCAGTTATCACCCGGGGGTTCCCTACGGACTCTCCTGGAGGCGTCACTGCTCCAAACTGTAAAACCAGCCCCCCCTCTGCGTACCATGACCTCGCTACTCAAGATATGGTCATTGTTAGGCAAATCGCATCACTCCTTTCTTTTGAGAGATGTCTCTCTACGGGCCCTGGAGCTGCTGGTTGGAGACTTGTCGCTCTCGGGATGGATACTAAGAGGCATTACCACTCTACGTGACATATTCGAGGGCTCGAAAATGGTCCCTTTTGAAACTCTGCACTGCAAATTTGGCTTGCCTAATACAATGTTTTATCAATACCTACAAGTCCGCCACCTATTGACTGCCTCTGGTCCCCTCTCCCTGGGTGTCTCAAGATTCACCAGCCCTCTACAGCGCCTCTATAAAACAACGGGTCCCCTGCCGCACGGCATTTCGATACTTTATAAATTGCTCCGTAGTCCAGAGGACTATGTTAAACTTCCTTACATGCATAAATGGGAGCTAGCCCTCTCATTCACAGCCTCAGCTGACACTTGGCAACTGGCCACAAACCACGCTTCCAAATTCACCGCCTGTGTCAACCACCTTGAGCAAGCAAAGAAAATCCAATTGGGCTGGCATATCTGCCCGGCCAAACTCGCTAAATTTGGTAAATCTCCTTCTAGGATGTGTTGGAAGGGATGTGGTCAGATAGGCTCCCTAACACACGTATGGTGGGAATGCCCGAAGTTGCAGAGGTTCTGGTCAGTTGTACAAGAGGTCATGACAAAGGTGACGGGCCTCCCAATTACCTTAAACGGTGAAATGGCATTACTGGGGATGGGCATTGCGGATATTCCAAGGTTGTACCAACCTATAGTTACTAATGTCTTAATAGCTAGCAGACAATGCATCACCAGGCATTGGAAACTTCCCACGATACCCTCCATAACAGAATTAGTAACCCAACTAGATATGCACTACAACTATGAAAGAATCCTTGCCCATGACCTCGCCAGAAAGAACAAAATTTCCAATTGGTGGGATCCATGGGTCTCATCTACTTACCATGTACCGCTCTAATCGCAATATCCTGATGAACACAAGAGACGCTATCTACCTTCTCGATATACCTGATCTCAGAGGTGGCATCCCCTTCTTTCCTTCCCCCTCATCCCCCTTTGTGTTGCTGTTCTAAATGTTAAAAGATTTGGTTGTATTGATTATCTTATCTTGACATAATCTTAATAAAAATTATTGGATTAAAAAAAAAATAAGGTTTAATATTAATAAGCTGAATATTACACGGTGATTGTAAATATGTACACTGGATGATTTATGTTAATGACATGTAAAGGGAATGTATAAAAGCCTGGTATCAGCTGTGATTAGCTGCTAGAAGAAGGGAGTCTGATCCCGAAACATTGCTGGACACCTGATGGCCCAATAAAGGCATATTTAAGACGAAAAAGGAGTGCTGCAGTCAATTTTACTAGATATCATAACCAGTGGATGGGAGAGGAGCTGTGACTGAATTGCACCCGAGAAAATAAGCTGTGCTGCTTTCTTTGATAAGTATCCTATCTATCTATCTATCTATCTATCTACATCTACAGTATCTATCTATCTATCTATCTATCTATCTATCTATCTATCTATCTATCTATCTATCTATCTATCTATCTCATAAATATAAATAAAGAAATAAGGCTGCAGCACACAACTTTGGAAAAATTCCAGCCTTTAATGGCTTCTTATGGCATTAGATTAGCGACGTTTCGGTCCTCAGACCTTCCTCTGGCCTGGGAGAGGAGCTGTGACTGAATTGCACCCGAGAAAATAAGCTGTGCTGCTTTCTTTGATAAGTATTCTATCTATCTATCTATCTATCTATCTATCTATCTATCTATGTAATCTATCTATCTACATCTACAGTATCTATCTATCTATGTAATCTATCTACATCTACAGTATCTATCTATGTAATCTATCTATCTACATCTACAGTATCTATCTATCTATCTATCTATCTATCTATCTATCTATCTATCTCTCTATCTATGTAATCTATCTATCACTCTATCTACATCTACAGTATCTATCTATCTATCTACATCTACCTATCTACCTATCTATCTCTCTATCTATGTAATCTATCTATCTATCTACATCTACAGTATCTATCTATCTATCTATATCTACCTATCTCTCTATCTACATCTACCTATCTATCTATGTAATCTATCTATCTATCTATCTATCTACATCTACCTATCTCTCAGTTTCTGCAGTGAAATCATGGACACATTGTTCTATCTTGTGGCTGTGTACAAATGGAACAATGTGTCCATGATTTCACTGCAACCAGTAAGTTGCAAGCAATGTCTCCAGAGATATCTCTGTGTGTGACGGTACTTTCAGGATCACGGCTTGCGGGAGCTGGCCGCGGTCCTGAAATCTCAGCAGGGGACAGCTCCAGGTGCTGAAGTTCAGCGCAGCCGGCGCTGAGCTGCAGCACCCGGTGTCCGGGAACCTGACAGGTAGACTCCCATGTTAGGGGGCGCTGGATCTGGTTTTGTTAAACTTTTTGCAACAGACACAAAAATGCTGCAAGCTCCTATTTTGTGTCCGGGACAAACACCGAATGCAGCCTGATGCTGCCGGACAGGGACAAAACCGGATGGCAAATAGCTGCCATCCGGCCCTGTCCGGCACCATAGGCATGCATTACTCCAAAATCGGGTCCAGGGCTGTCGGGTACCTGATCACACCGAGGTGTGAAACCGGCCTAAGGATACGGACATACTGGTGTGAAAGTCGGACAACTGCAATGTTTGATTTATTGCATTGCAGTCAGACCAATGTCATTCTATGAGAAAGAGGAAGAACAGCGCCTCACAAGCTGGTATCTAAAATCTTCATATGTTTATGAAGTTTCGGTCAAAGACCTTTATCAAGTGCATAAATCCCACAGTGACATAATGTTATTTATACCATAAAACTCCACCCCCATTGTCAGAACACCAATCAATAGGCAGTGAGTAGTAAACAGCAATAAAAATCCCACATTCACTATACAGAGACCAACTAACTATACCTTACCAGCATTGGGGCATAAAACCCAGCCTGAGCGCTTGTAAAATATGTGCATCGCTGCAGTTAATGTCCATAAATGTCCAACACACACATAGGAAGCTGATAGCGATGATCGACCAATCATAGGGGAGCATCCTTGGTCGGCATCGCAACTTCCCCCACTTGTATTGCTGCACCAATCAGCACTTCTCCAAAAGTGCACATATCCGGCGCTTATTGCGCCTGCGTCTGCGTCCTTCTCCAATTGGGCAAAACTCATGTCTCTCTCGCATGACAGCGGGCGGGATGATGACGCATATCCGGTTTCGAGCGTCCATGGAGATAGTAATAGAAACAGCAAACTAACAGAGCACATGCGTTGAGATCAAATTCATATGCTGGTGGCGTTTCTTGAAACAGCAATATCATATCAATATAAGGCTGTATCCCGGTGATTTTACCTCACATATAGAACCCCAATTCATAATAATACCCCAATATCAGCCACACTTAAAAAAGGGTACTTTGGATAAATCGCATATTTAAAGGGCAACACACAGTAAACCAAGGTACAGATGTTAATGTACAAAGGCATTACTTTATCCCAACATATTTCTCTATACCAGCAAGGTGCTGATTATATAGAGCCCTGTACAGTAATAATATGATAAGATCACCATATATTATATATCTCCCATATCTTAATTAATCTCCCAAGGCACAATATAACAATAAGTGAGGGGTCCATAGGTGCAGACATAATACCGTATATACTCGTGTATAAGCCGACTTTTTCAGCCCAAAAATTGGGCTGAAAAGTCCCCCCCTCGGCTTATACACGAGTCATATACCAGTCATATAAGTGGGGGCTGTGTCCGGGAGCAGGAGGAGGCTGGAGGAGGTGGGGGAGGCTGTAATATGAGCGGCTCGTGACGTGGAGCCGCTCATAACTTATTCATGATATGCACTGCATCCCCCGCCCATCCGCGGGGGGAGCAGTGCATATCCCATTACAGCCCCCCCACGGGGTATACAGTTCCCCCCCCCCCCATTCCCTCACAGAATGGCGCCCCCCCCCTCCATGCTGCCGCTGCTGTACACTAAATATAGTGTTATTATCTCACCGGCCGGTCTCAGTGAATCCTCCTCCCTCCTCCCTGCGTGTCATGTGACCGGGGCTCACGCCGATGACGTCACCGGCCGGTCACATGACACGCAGCCTCGCAGGGAGGAGGGAGGATTCACTGAGACCGGCCCGGTGAGATAATAACACTGTATTTAGTGTACAGCAGCGGCAGCATGGAGGGGGGGGGGCGCCATACCCTGAGAGGCTGGGGGCCTGTGCCCCCCGAGAGGCTGGGGGCTTGTGCCCCCCCTGAGAGGCTGGGGGCCTGTGCCCCCCCTGAGAGGCTGGGGGCCTGTGCCCCCCATGAGAGGCTGGGGGCCTGTGCCCCCCCTGAGAGGCTGGGGGCCTGTGCCCCCCCTGAGCGGCTGGGGGCCTGTGCCCCCCCTGAGAGGCTGGGGGCCTGTGACCCCCCTGAGAGGCTGGGGGCCTGTGCACCCTGTGCCCCCCCCTGAGAGGCTGGGGGCCTGTGCACCCTGTGCCCCCCCCTGAGAGGCTGGGGGCCTGTGCACCCTGTGCCCCCCCTGAGAGGCTGGGGGCCTGTGCACCCTGTGCCCCCCCCTGAGAGGCTGGGGGCCTGTGCACCCTGTGCCCCACCCTGAGAGGCTGGGGGCCTGTGCACCCTGTGCCCCCCCGAGAGCCTGGGGGCCTGTGCCCCGAGAGCCTGGGGGCCTGTGCCCCGAGAGCCTGGGGGCCTGTGCCCCGAGAGCCTGGGGGCCTGTGCCCCCTGTGCCTGGGGGCCTGTGCCCCCTGTGCCTGGGGGCCTGTGCACCCTGTGCCTGGGGGCCTGTGCACCCTGTGCCTGGGGGCCTGTGCACCCTGTGCCTGGGGGCCTGTGCACCCTGTGCCTGGGGGCCTGTATACCCTGTGCTGGAGTCCACCCTCGGCTTATACGCGAGTCAATAAATTTTCCCAGTTTTTGGGGGCAAAAGTAGGGGGGTCGGCTTATACACGGGTCGGCTTATACACGAGTATATACGGTAAATGCTCATGCACCAACTTGTATCTAAACATAATGCTAAATTATAGGTAAATAACCCCTTCAATCTGTACCACAGACCCATCACTCATTTCTTGTATAGTAACCTTAATATACATACATTACCAGGGACACTCGTGTATATAAGACCTCATTTTCCAATCTTCCCAATAGTGTGGCTACATTGCAAAATATTAATAGGCAGGTATTGCCATTCCATAGGTATTGTGAATCTTCCATCTAGATTAAAATATGAGACAATGTTAAAAAATAATAAAAACAATCAAAGCATGATGATAGGTACATCGAATTATCAAGTAGACCCCAGTAGGCAACCCCGCTGATCATACCTTTTGGGGACAAAGTGTCCAACTCAAATATCCATCTTAATTCTTTCTTTTTTAATTGTGCCACACGGTCTCCACCTCTCCTAAGGAGGGGTACATCGTCTATTACTCTAAACCTGAGTTGATTGACAGTGTGACCCATATCATGGAAATGTCTCGGGACCGGCAAATCAGTCAAACCCGTACGAATTGTACTTTTGTGTTTTCCAATGCGCGCCTTCACCTCCATTGTGGTCTCACCCACATAGAGGAGACCACATGGGCAACAGATAGTGTAGACACCATAACTGCTGTTGCAGGTATACCTCTTTTTAATATCGTATCTCCTCCCGGACCGTGGATGACTAAAGAACCGGCCCTTCAATAAATTTCCACAGCAAGCACAACCCAGACAGGGAAAATTTCCAAGGCTGACAATGGGGTGGAGTTTTATGGTATAAATAACATTATGTCACTGTGGGATTTATGCACTTGATAAAGGTATTTGACCGAAACGTTGTGCTTCTGGTGGACGGAATAAACATATGAAGATTTAAGATACCAGGTTGTGAGGCGCTGTTCTTCCTCTTTCTCTTGGTGTTATCTGTGCCGGGTGGATCTCCCTAGCTAAGGAGGTGCGTCTCAACATAAGGAATTCAGTGAGTTCCGTTTCCCCGTGGTGCTGTGGATAACCGTTTGTTTATTACAATGTCATTCTATGTCCGAGAGCACATCGGCGAGTGTCGGGTGTTTTTTTTCTCATCCGCTTCATGGACAAGAAACAAATCGCATCATGCTGCGACAGTATTTGATTCACGTGCAAAACTCGCCAATGCAAATCTATGGGTCCTACAAAACCACAGATTGCACATGACAGCACACGGATCATCCAAGTCGGATGCAATTTTTTAACTGATACATTCTCATTCTGTAGCTCAGAACACTAAAATGTTCCTGTAAATGATTCTACAGTGATAGCTGCTGGTTAAAAAATGGATTGCACTCGGATGTGATCTGAGAGAAATGCAGGACACTCGCATTGTAGTTGGATGCAAAACAGAGCAAAAATCAGACGACACTCCTAAGACTCTCCTGGACGACAATCGGACCGTTTATTTTCACGACAGTGTGTTTCCACCCTAATCGTCCTGGGCTAATTTTTTATGGCATTTATTGTGCTTTTCAATGACACCAGTTATCTTACCACATTTTGACATTATAAAACATGTAAAAAAAAAATCAAAGTGCAGTGAAATTACAAAGAAAAAAAATAGGCAATTCTGACATTGTTTTTTGAGGAATTGTTTTAAAGCTGTACATTGCATTATAATTACCTGTCATCATTTGTCTTCTCACCAGTACTCCTGCCTACGTGCAATCTTCAATGCTTCTGCTTCCCACTCTCCTTCCTGCCTGCAGACTCCAGTGCTTCTGCTTCCTGGACTCCTTCCTGCCTGTGGCCTCCAGTGCTTCTGCTACCTGCTTCCCGGTCTCTTGACTGCCTACAGCCTTCATACTTCTGCAGCCTCTAGTGTTTCTACTACCTGCTCACTTGTAAAACAAAAAGGAAAAGAGGCGCAAATGTGTAGGATCCCCTTATTAAAAACGTCTAAGTGGCGTGGATAGGTGGCCACTCACCTTATCGGGTTGTGCAATTCCTGCACAACCCGGTTTAACAGCCTCCGCCGCCGGCGGTATATGCAATGCCTCTCCGCTCTCCTCTCTCCTGTTCAAGGCAGAATGTTTGTGCTGTTCCTGAGCTGCTCCAGCCGCCAGTCCCTCAAAAAGGGAGTAGTTTTCATGCAAAAAATAGTAATGGCGGTCTAATTAGGAGCGCTCTAAGGAACAAGCAGACATGTAAGATGTTTTCATAAATGTCAAACCTTTTATTAACTTCTTAGCTCCCCTCACAGCTCCACTACGCGTTTCAACTGCATACAAACAGTCTTCATCAGGTGATGTCACTGATCACCACCTGATGAAGACTGTTTGTATGCAGTTGAAACGCGTAGTGGAGCTGTGAGGGGAGCTAAGAAGTTAATAAAAGGTTTGACATTTATGAAAACATCTTACATGTCTGCTTGTTCCTTAGAGCGCTCCTAATTAGACCGCCATTACTATTTTTTGCATGAATACTACCTGCTCACTGGCAGGTTTAAAACAAGTGCTCCTGCTACCTGCTTCACTGTTTACTGCGTGCTTCCCCTTCTCCTGGCTTCAGCATCCAATGCTTATTCTAGCAGCCACCTGTGCTTCTGACATCTGCTTCCTGGTCTTCTGTCTGCTTGTAGCCTCCTCTGGTACTGGTACCTTGCTTCTTGGTATCCTGCCTGCCTACAGTCTCCAGTCCTTTTACCTGCTTCCCATACTCCTGTCTAGCTGCTGCTTCCAGTGCTTCTGCTACCTACTACCTAGTCTCCGGCCTGCTTGCAGCCTCCAGTGATTCTGCTACCGTCTTCCTGGTCTCCTGTTTGCCTGCGAACTCCAAGCACTTCTGCTACCTCCTTCCTGATCTCCTGTCTGCCTGCAGCCTCCAGTGCTTCTGTCCGCTTTCCTGTTTCTTGGCTGCCTGCAGCCTCCAGTCTTATGCTACCTGCTTTCTGGACTCCTGTTTGCGTACAGCCTCCATGCTTCTCCTAGCTGCTATCTGGTCTGCTGTTTATCTGCAAAGATGAACAAGAGAAGGAGGCGCTTCCCTGTGACGGACCCGATGGTAAAGTGGGATTAGAGAGCGGTGAACTAAGCTGCTCACCTTATGAGGTTGTGCTGCCTGCACAACCTCAGTGTTGGGCCTGTGACACCGGATTTTGATGGCCGCCGTGTCTTCGGCTCTGCTTCGGCTTCCCTGAGTGTTGGCCTTCCTGTCTCCGGTCATATGAGTCCAGTCACATGGGCGGAAGTGACCTCGCCACAGGTCCTGTGATCGTTCTTTGCATAGAGCACCCTGCTGCTCCGAGCCGCAAACCCCGAGGGGACGTGTACATGAAAGGTTTAAAACAATTGCGGTCACTATCCGGGCGCTGGGGGCAACAAATGCACAAGGGGGTATAAAGGTATACAGACCTCTTTATTAATCAAAAGGAATACCATGACCCGTTTCTGCAGCGGTTCGCTGCCTTCATCAGGTGATGTTATCACCTGATGAAGGCAGCGGAACGCTGAAGAAATGCGTTGTGGTATTCCTTTTGATTAATAAAGAGGTCTGTATACCTTTATACCCCCTTGTGCATTTGTTGCCCCCAGTGCCCGGATAGTGACCGCAATTGTTTTAAACCTTTCCTGTTTACCTGCGGCCTCCAGTGCTTTTGCTACCTGCTTCCCTGTTACCTGCATGCCTCCAGTGCTTCTGCTACCTGCTTCCCGGTTTCCTGCCAGCAGCCTCTAGTGTTTCTTCTACCTGCTATAAGGTGGAGACCTGCAGCTGCCTTTTCCTGCCAGCAGCCTCTAGTAACATAGTAACATAGTTTTTAAGGTTGAAGGAAGACTTTAAGGCTGCGTTCACACATTGCGTATTTTGCCGCGTTTTTTTACGCGCGCTTTTCAAAATATGCAATGTGCTTTTTGTCTGCCAGCAAAGTGAATGGGAAATTCACTTTGCAGTGCAGACATTGCGTAAAAATACGCAGTGCGTTTTCCGGGAGAAAACGCAGCTCCGTAAAGAATTGATATGTCAATTCTTTACGCAGCTACTTCTGCGTATTTTCCCAGAGGGGAGGAAGAATCCTGCTTCCTCCTCCCCTCTGTGACAGCTGTGGCCGCCCATTAGACTTCACAGTGTTAATAAACACTGTGAAGTCTAAATTAAACTAAAGCAAGTGTCTGAAAAATAAAAAACAATGAATACTCACCTTCCGGTGCCTTCTCCCAGTGTCTGGTCTCCGGTTGTAAGTCAGATCTCGTCTGACAGGACCTGTGGTGATGTCAGAGGGGGGCGTTCCCGGGGCGGTCCCATCTCTGATTGGCTGCTCGCGGTCATGTGGTATCACATGACCGCGAGTGCCCGGGAACGCCCCCCCTCTGACATCACCACAGGTCTTGTCAGACGAGATCTGACTTACAACCGGAGACCAGACACCGGGAGAAGGCACCGGAAGGTGAGTATTCATTGTTTTTTATTTTTCACACACTTGCTTTAGTTTAATTTAGACTTCACAGTGTGTATTAACACTGTGAAGTCTAATGGGCGGCCACAGCTGTCACAGAGGGGAGGAGGAAGCAGGATTCTTCCTCCCCTCTGTGACATCACTGCGCTTTTTGGGGGAAAGAAAGCGCAGTGTGTGAAAGCCCCTGCGTATTTTGCTGAAAAACGCGGCAAAAAGCGCGCGCAAAAAAACGCAGCAAAATACGCAAATGTGTGAACGTAGCCTAAGTCCATCTAGTTCAACCCATAGCCTAATATGTTGATCCAGAGGAAGGCAAAAAAAACCCATGTGGCAACACTAAGCTCCACATTGGGGGAAAAAATTCCTTCCTGACTCCACATACGGCAATCAGACTAGTTCCCTGGATCAACACCCTATCAAAGAATCTAGTATGTATAACTGGTAATATTATAGTTTTCAAGAAAGGCATCCAGGCCCTTCTTAAATGTTAGTAGTGAGTCACTCATTACAACATCATGTGGCAGAGAGTTCCATAGTCTCACTGCTCTTACAGTAAAGAATCCGCGTCTGTGATTATGATTAAACCTTCTTTCCTCCAGACGTAGAGGATGCCCCCTTGTCCCATTAGAAAGGTCTCTGTACTGTCCCCCCATATATTTATACATTATTATAAGATCACCCCTAAGCCTTTGTTTTTCCAAGCTAAATAACCCCAGGTTTAATAACCTGTCTTGATATTGCAGACCCCTTAATCCTCTAATGACTTTTGTCGCTCTTCTCTGGACCCGCTCTAGTTCAGCTATGTCTTTCTTATACACCGGAGACCAGAATTGTACACAGTATTCTAAGTGTGGTCGCACTAGTGACTTGTATAGAGGTACAATTATGTTCTCCTCACTAGCTGTGAGCCCGATGCGATTGCATCGGGATTCTAGAACTGGTGTATAGTTTATTAAATTAGATTTTTAACTAATAATCCAATTATTCCATGATAGATGGCGGCCCAATTGTAAAGAATCGGGAATGTAGCATGCATATATACATTATTCATTCAAATTTGACAATAATGCACATAAGACATGATATCTATCTATCAACTACCAATGTTTGTATGGTATATGTCAGTGTAGTACATGTCATGATTCTAAGGCAAGGCTTTTCGTACAGATACTGGCACTGATGTTTTGTACAGACTACGTATTTTCAATTTATATATGAATATTAATAATCTATGATTGAGCCAGTACATGTTTCCCCACCAACCACGGGAAGGTAGCCTTACAACTGGTGGGACCTACTCTACTCTACCCCTAATAATTAATAGTTAGACTCCTTTTAAAGCAGATATTTTTTGGCTATTTGCAGAAGGTGTAGAATAACCAAATACAATTTCTGCACTTTGCACCAAAGGACCTACCTACAGCTCACTTTTAGCAAGTAACATGTAATGTATATGGAACTTGCAATTAGCTTGTAGTAAATACGGCAAGCACAGCTTTAACAGGTTGACTAAATGCAACCACTAAAAATCAAAGCTAACTGTGATTTTGGCAGTTGAAACTGTTGAAAGCACATGTGCCGCAACTACTGCAAGTAAAGCACAAATTGCATTAACATTTCATGCAACTTACAGTAAGAGTGCTGTAGGTCACCATTAGACAGCAAGTGTCAAAATTGATGTGTTCACACTATAAATTCCACAAATAGCAGAATAAGTCAGATTTAAAATGAAAATGTATATTCTTTCCCTATGTGTCTAAATATGTACCTATATGTATGTATGTATTTATATGTACAGAACACACTTCAAGATAGAGATGTGTGTGAACAGCTGTCCCACCCGTCTCTAATGCTGCCTTCAGACTTGCAGATGCATCTGCACCATTTTGCAGATGCATCTGCATGCAGACAGTAAACCCTATCTTTATAATGGGACGCACAGTGTCTGCAGATGCTTCCAGACAGCCGAGCACAACCATTCACTGCTATATGTGATCTCTGCGCAGGCAGATGCTTGGGTACAGATCACAGACTCTCCTCCGCAGCAGGGACACGACATGTTGCATCCCTGGTGAGGGTGGGAGTGTGTGATTTGTATGCAGGCATCCGCCTGCGCACAGATCACATATAGGAGTAAATGTGTGTGCACGGCTGCCTGCAAGCATCTGCAGACACCGTGCGTCCCATTATAAAGATAGGGTCTACCATGTGCATGCAGATGCATTTTCAAAACGCTGCAGATGCATCTGCAAATGTGAAGGCAGCCTTAGCTGTTGACAAAAACCTGACCCTGTGTAAAAAGAAAATAAAATCTCGCAGCAGCTATACTGCTGGAGCTTCAGGTTATTATCACTAAATGCAAGCATTTAGATGATACACATCTACAATCTACTACAAAATGTGTGTTTATATACATATACAATGAAATTTAAAAAGAAATTTTAAAAGCTAAAAAAGTAAGAACAATATATTTTAAATAACTATTTTATATCTAAAACCTATTTATAATATCTTTATAACGAAAGTAATATTTTTGGTATTTTTGTCTATTTCTATTCTTCTACATCTATAGCTAAATTAAATTATTGTAATATTTGTGTTTAATTAGAAAGTATGTATCTAAATAGAATATGTATGTAAATAATTGAAAGTAAAATATTTTTATACACTATATTTTCAGTGAAAAGCAAAACTAAGGACTATATTTCTTAAAGACGTATTTAATATCTAATAACTAATTATAATGTCTTTATCTAAAACTAAAGTAATTTGTTTGGTATGTTGGATTATTTCTATTGCTATACATCTATTTTTAAACAATTTTTTTATAATTTTTTTGGTCAATTCCTATACAGCTATGGGTAAAGTAATTTTTTTTTTTTTTTAGTACTTTACATCTATGGCTAAACTATTTTATGGTAATATTTTTGTTTAATTAGAAAATAATTATGTATCTAAATGTAATATGCATATAAAGAATTTAAAATAAAATATTTCTCTATACTATATTGTAATTGAAAATGTACACTAATGACTATATTTCTTAAATAACTATTGTATATATAATAACTAATTTTAATATCTTTTTGTATAACAAATAATATTTTTTTTTTTTTTTATTGCTATACATCTATGACTAAACTAATTTATTGTAATATTTATATTTAATTAGAAAGTAAGTATGTATTTAAATCTAATATGTATCTAAAGAATTTTAAATAAAATATTATTAGAGAGAATATTTGTAGTAAAGAGTATTTCTCTACTGGGCAGCAATTTGACTTGAATGGGTTATCCAACACTTTCCACCTTAACATTGCATCGTATTTTCACTCGTGAAAAATCCACATATAACTGTCCATGTCCAAAAACTGTTTGTGACAAAAAAATCCATACTTTCTTCAGTGTATGGCCTTGGGATTTGTTGATGGTCATGGGAAAAGTAGACTTCACGGGAAATTGTTGACGTCTTAACTTGAAAGGTAAGGCAGTGTCTGATGGAGATAAATAAATCTTTGGAATAAACACCACATTTCCTTCTGCAGACCCAGTAATCACTTTTGCTTGAATGAGATTGTCAAACAAAGTGATGACAATGAAGCGATTCCCATTGCAAAGACCTTTTATGCTGTTAAAGGTGTGCAAAATCATGACAATGGTACCAATGTGTAATTTGAGGCGATGATAAGGCATTTCCATTGGTGTGAGTGAATGTAAAAATTCCACTGGATATTGGTCTGAATCTTCAGTCTGAATGGAATCATCACTAATGTCCTCAGTGTATTCACAGCAATGCAATCCATAACCTGAGAGTTCACCATTTCCACATGGACATTTTTAGGACAAAGATTGTCATGTGATGCAGCAATGTGAATGCTTTCATTGTTATATCCATCAGGTATGTAAATGTAATATATATCGAAAGAATTTAAAATAAAATATTCTTATAGGCAATATTTTTTGTAAAGACTTTTTCTGAATGAGGCAGCAACTTTCCTTGAATGGGTGTATGCAGTACTTTCACCTTAACAATACATCTTCTTTTCACTCGTGAAAAAGCCACATATAACTGTCCATGTCCAAAAACGGGTTGTGGGGCAAAAAATCCCTACTTTCTCCACTGTTTGGCCTTGGGATTTGTTGATGGTCATGGGAAAAGTAGACTTCACGGTAAATTGTCAATGTGTTAAGTTAAAAGGTAAGGCAGTCTCTGATGGAGATAAATCAATCCTTGAAATAAACAACACATTTCCTTCTGCAGACCCAGAACTGACTTTTGCTTGAATAAGATTCTCAAACAAAGTGATCACAATGAAGCGATTCACATTGCAAAGACCTTTTATGCTGTTAAAGGTGCGCAAAACCATGACAATGGTACCAATGTGTAATTTGAGGCGATGATAAGGCATTCCCATTGGTGTGAGTGAATGTAAAAATTCCACTGGATATTGGTCTGAATCTTCAGTCTGAATGGAATCATCACTAATGTACTCAGTGTATTCATCAGCAATGCAATCCATAACCTGAGAGTTCACCATTTCCACATGGACATTTTTAGGACAAAGATTGTCATGTGATGCAGCAATGTGAATGCTTTCATTGTTATATCCATCATGTATGTAAATGTGATATATATCTATAAGAATATTTTATTATAAATTCTTTAGAGAATATTTTTTGTAAAACTTTTTCAGAATGAGGCAGCAACTTTCCTTGAATGGGTGTATGCAGTACTTTCACCTTAACAATACATCTTCTTTTCACTCATGAAAAAGCCACATATAACTGTCCATGTCCAAAAATGAATTGTGGGGCAAAAAATCCCTACTTTCTCCAGTATTTGGCCTTGGGATTTGTTGATGGTCATGGGAAAAGTAGACTTCATGGGAAATTGTCGATGTGTTAACTTAAAATGTAAGGCAGTCTATGATGGAGAAAATCAATCCTTGAAATAAACAACACAATTCCTTCTGCAGACCCAGAACTGACTTTTGCTTGAATGAGATTGTCAAACAAAGTGATCACAATGAAGCGATTCCCATTGCAAAGACCTTTTATGCTGTTAAAGGTGTGCAAAAGCATGACAATAGTACCAATGTGTAATTTGAGGCGATGATAAGGCATTCTCATTGGTGTGAGTGAATTTAAAAATTCCACTGGATATTGGTCTGAATCTTCAGTCTGAATGGAATCATCACTAATGTACTCAGTGTATTCACCAGCAATGCAATCCATAACCTGAGAGTTCACCATTTCCACATGGACATTTTTAGGGCAAAGATTGTCATGTGATGCAGCAATGTGAATGCTTTCATTGTTATATCCATCATGTATGAAAGTGTAATATATATCTAAAGAATTTAAGATAAAATATTCTTATAGACAATATTTTTAGTAAAGACTTTTTCAGAATTAGGCACCAACTTTCCTTGAATGGGTGTATCCAGCACTTTCACCTTAACATTACATCTTCTTTTCACTCGTGAAAAAGCCACATATAACTGTCCATGTCCAAAAACGGTTCTGGCAAAAAAATCCCTACTTTCTCCAGTGTTTGGCCTTGGGATTTGTTGATGGTCATGGCAAAAGCAGGCTTCAAGGGAAATTGTCGACGTCTTAACTTGAAAGGTAATCCAGTCTCTGATGGAGATAAATCAATCCTTGGAATAAACACCACATTTCCTTCTGCAGAGCCAGTAATGACTTTTGCTTGAATCAGATTGTCAAACAAAGCAATGACAATCAAGCGAGTCCCATTGCAAAGACCTTTTCTGCTGTTAAAGTTGCGCAAAAGCATGACAATGGTACCGATTTTTAATTTGAGGCGATGAGAAGGCATTCCCGTTGGTGTAAGTGAATTTAAAAATTCCACAGGATATTGATCTGGATCTTCAGTCTCATCAGGATCAATGGAATCATCACTAATGTATTCAGTGTATTCACCAGCAATGCAATCCATGACCTTAGAGTTCACCATATCCACATGGTCATTTTTAGGGCAAAGAATGGCATGTGATGCAGCAATCTGAATGCTTTCATTGTTATCTACATCAATGACAATGTTTTCACCAAATATAGCAAGAATGATTGAGCCAGTGCAGATCATGTCTTGTGGGATTTCAATGGTATCATCTCCAAGGTTGAAATCATTAGACAATTCACCATTTCCCAGTTGAAGTAACCAACGGCTATAATCAGGATCAATGGAGCGCATATTGTTGAAGAGTGGCAATTGAGTGAAAAGCTGCCATTGTCGTGAGTATTTAATACAACTCTCTATAATGTCTGTTCTTGTACCATGTGGGATGATAGGCAGACACTGTCGAAAGTCTCCTCCCAGAACAATGACTTTCCCTCCAAAAGGTGTTGTATTTTTCTTGGAGATATCTGTTGTCATGACATCACGTAAAAGTTGATCTATCACATGCAATGCATATTTAGATAAGAGAGTGGACTCGTCAATAATGAAAAGTTTGGTACTTTTCAAATGTTGTGCAGCATCTGTATCATTTTTAATCCTTGAAACGGAAGTTTCATTGATTGGAATTGGTATTCCGTAAAGCGAATGGATAGTTCTACCTCCTTGCAGTAAGTTAGCTGCAATCCCTGTACTGGCTGCAGGTGAGACAATTTCGCCTTCTCCTCTTAGTTCATGAATTAATAAATCATACAGATATGTTTTGCCACTGCCACCTGGACCGTCAATGAAAAAGCACTTAGGTTGTCCACTTCTATCGTGTAAAGCTTGATTGATCGCATCATAGGCCAAAAGTTGTTGGTCATTTAAAGTAGCTTTCATTTGCTGAGCTCTTCTTAACTCATCATCCTTGTTGTATAGTGGAGCGATGTATGGCTTTCTTTTTGGTCGTGGTAGATTAAAATCAGTAAAAGTTTTGCCATGAAATTTTAGAATAGTTTGGACATCAGTCATAGCATATCCTTCACAATTCTCACACTCCTCAGTGTTGGAGTGATATGCATGGCAGTAGTCTTGGATAAAGTCTTGTTTAAATTCTTTCCACAGCTCCAATGGATGAGCTGGAGGACCAAAAATACATATATATGCGAACATATCACGAAGCTGTGCAGGCATGTTGAGAACACAGGCATCCAATAAAGTATTTCTCCAAACAGTGTCATCGAAGAGCAATCCAAGAGCTAATGCTGCCTCTTTGAAAGTTGGGTATGTCACTTCATTAACAGTCTTAATGTTGTCAAAACTTGTTGCTCCTTTGACATGCAGTAACAACAACCTTAAATAGTACCGTTCTTGATCTTTCATACTGACAGTATACATTCTTCCAATCACTGAAGAACCTCCTCGCTTTCTAACTTCCCATGCACCTTCTTTCCAAACATAGTGCTCTGGAATTTGGCGGTAGAAGTAATCATGAGCATGCGGGTCACTCTCATTCAGCTCAAAGTAGCCCATCAGAGTAGATTTTCTGTGCATTGTGGAACTGATGTCGTCAACAGAGTCATCCTCATGAAAATAAAGCGGTTGAGAATGTGGGAGATGTACGGCAAGGCGAATAATGGAGTGCGATTGTCTATGCATCGGGTAAGCAAATATTCGCCAAGCTGCCTCCGGTGCACTGACGTATCTTGAATCCATGAATTGATGTGTTTCATCATGGTGGATATTAGTTTGGCAAATTTCAAGATTGGCTTTATCATGTCCTTTGTAGACATATTTGAAGAGGTATTTAACACTTTGAATGGAAGCACATACCTCAACATTAATATGACACTTGTATGTTAATAGTAGGTAAGGGTTATAGGGAACAACCCAAGAATTATCAATCATCTTTGAACGTATTTGAAAGGATGATCCTTCCTTTCTTTGATAAGTAGGGTATGCATCCTTAGCTATGAGTGTTCTTGGTTGGAAATCTTTAGGAAAACCTTTCTTACACTTGCCAAGATCCATACATGGAGAATTGGGGTTGTGTTGACCACAGGGTCCATGAATCATGTGTTGCATCACAATGTCATGGAGCAGAGGGTATTCTTCTGGATCAGGGATTTCAGCCCAAACTATATTATCCACTTCAACCTCAGTTCTTAGTTTGGATTTGCTATCCAGAATGATCAAAATGTGAGCGTGTGGTAGGCCACGCTTTTGGAATTCAATAACATGAACCATTGCACAAACTTTGCCAAATAATCCAGTGTTAATTTCTTTTAATAGTGCTTCCAATTTAATTCTGAAGACACGGGCCACTAAATCAGGTCTATGTTCCACACGCTGCCATGGCTCTAAATTGTTTGTAATCTCCCTCCATTTAGGATTACAGGTCATGGTTACAAAAAGATCTGGTCGTCCAAATTTAGTCACAATAGCCATGGCATCCTGATAGCGTTGCTGCATGTTTCTGGGACTGCCTTCAAAAGAAGATGGTAAAATGACCGTCTTGCCAATGGGAATACCTTTGTCAACAGATTGTTTCAGAAGATGTTCCTGGAGTACGCAATAATCCTCCACTTTTAAATCCTTTTGATGATGACGGATAAAATTTAAGCGATTAGCCTCGATTTTCACATACGCATCCACTAAGTACTGCTGTGTTAGTTTGCCACCATTCAGGACAGGATTGAACTGATTCCGTACAGACAGCAAATAGCAGTAATACTGGAGCTGTGTAACCCGGCGTTGACTTTTGCCTTGATGCTTGAGTCCCTCATGCCAGCCTTGTTCTCCATGAGGAAAAAATAAAGGATAGAGTAATGCATCTAAATTGCTGTGTAGAATACTGACTTGCTGTGTTTTTGGGGCCAAGGGGTTATTTGGATCAGGTTTCAAATGAATTAAAATGTCTCTATTGAATGGTGGCTCTCCATCAGCATTTTCAAAGACCACAGCAACTTCATTGGCAGTAGGATTGTTATAGCGTCTCGGGTCTTGGCCTCTGTCTTGTTTAATGGCCATGATAATATTTGGCATTTTTGTGCCATGTTCTCTTGCCTTCTGTTCTTCTTCTACTTCAACTTGACGTAGCATTTTGTAGGCCGAAACAAAGGGATTAATATTATCCAATTGAAGAGCAATGATACTCATTAAAGTAGAATTACATTTAACATTTTCTGGAGACTGTAGCCGTTGGTCAGTAGCGCTTAGAGTATCTAAAATGTACAGTTGTGCATATGCTGGAGTTTGATCTTGAGCAGGATGGAGTGTTCCAGTGCGATGATAAATTTGCCCATGAATACGAAAGCAGTATGGTCCATGTCCAGGAGGTAGAGAAACATGGGCACCCATGGAGGCAAAAGCAAAAGAACTATTAATGCTCCTTATATTCTCCATCAAATTTTGACTGTACTCACTCTCTCCTTTCAGCAGGCGTTGGAAGACGTGCGGGTATTGAGGTAATGGTACCTTTACTTTTCCCTTGTGGCAACAAAGAGTAAACTGTTGATCTGATGGTCGTTCAGCAGTAAAATGTCGAGCCTCACAATGTTCACATATTACATTCATGAAACCACAGAAATGTTCTACAATAACATGATCCTGATCAATAAATCCCCTTTCATGTAGGAGAGATGAATAGAATGAACGTAGAAATTTATTATGTAATCCTACATAAATGAGACGTGGAAGGGATGTAGATTCCAAATATTCAATAAATGAAGAAGTGGAATATAAATTCCGTTCTGCCTGTTGCAATATAGAAGTGGAAGAAGAAGTTTGACGTTCTTCACGACATAATGTAGCCAAATGGGCCAAGTGGACTTGTCTAGATGTAGGAGATTCTGTATCTTGACGCATCTGTCTTGTCCTTTTAAGCCTCAAAATTTTACACTGTTTGCTGTATGGCGTCTCCTCAGCACAGTGTTTTCGTTTAGATGTGGCCTTGCGATGCAGTAAAGGCTGTTCAGTTGTAGTCAAGATAGTAGAAGAAGAGGTGGCAGGAGTCTGAGCATCAGAAAAAGAGGTGGCAGCAGTCAGAGCATCAGATGAAGAGGTGGCAGCAGTCTGAGGATCAGACGAAGAGGTGGCAGGAGTCTGAGCATCAGACAAAGAGGTGGCAGCAGTCTGAGGATCAGATGAAGAGGTGGCAGCAGTCTGAGGATCAGACGAAGAGGTGGCAGCAGTCTGAGGATCAGACGAAGAGGTGGCAGCAGTCTGAGGATCAGACGGATCTCCTGCAGGCATTAACTTTTTCTGTTTGCGTCGTTGAGGCAGAGTGATAGATTTTTTGCCTAATCGTTCTGTCCTTCCTTCTAAAGACTGTATTGAAAGGGGTGTTTTCAAAGCAGACTTTTCCTTGTCCAAGGGAAGTTGTCTTTCTTCAGAACTCTCCTCCACACCCTTCTTGCGCATACGCACAGACACCTTGCAAACCTTTCCTTTTTTGATTTGCATAGAGGTAATGGGAGGTATTAAAGGCAGTTCACTTGGTAAAATGTCAGTACACGAAGAGGCAGGAGTATCATCTGTGTCAGACGGTTCTTCAGTGACTGGAATTTTTGTTTGTTTGCATGTGGAACGTGCAGTCATGGCTCTTGTTTGCATTCGTTGGCTTGTTTTTTCAGAAGACACTCCCGAAATACGTGTATGTAAAGCGGTCTTTGCAGCATCCAACGAAAAACGTCTCAGTGGAGAAGAGAGTTTACCAAACCGTTTGAGTTTAGCAGCCTTAGCCCTATCTAACCGAATACGTCTCTCTGCAGAAGTCTCATTTGCAAGACGTTTGGCGTAAGCAGCCTTAACACGATCTAAGCGAATACGTCTCCTTTCTAAGGTCTCTTCAGCAAGGCGTTTTGCCTTAGCAGCCTTATCAGTATCTAAGCGAAGACGCCTCTCTTCTGAAGTCTCCTTTGCAGTACGTTTCTCCTTAGCAGCCTTACGCAGATCTAAACGAACACGTTTCTCTTCCAAACTCTCCTCTGCAATGCGTTTAGCTTTAGCAGCCTTATCTTGATCTAACCGACGGCGTCTCTGTTCCAAAGTTTTCTCTGCACGCTTCTTCTTCGGTGTAGATGCAGCCTCCTTGGCAAGAGTGATATTTTGTGTTGGAGAACTCATCTTACAAAGAATAGTCAGCGAATCAAATCCAAAATGAGCTAGAGTGTGTTAGTTAAGGAAACAATGAATAATAACTGTGTAAACAGACAAAAACAATAAAACTAAAGTATGGTTTTCCAAAACCTGTGATAATGAAATGATAGACTTATTTAAAGTAACAAAGAAAGATGTAATGATGTTAACTGTATGGAGTATTGAATGGCAATGAGTGTGTTAAAATTCCTTAAAGTGCCGTGAAGGCAAAAAAAATGGATGTAATGAGCCTTTGCGATACACGGTATCAAAGCAAATTTTCAACATTGTAATAAAAAAGTTAATAGAATCTGGATGACATTAATTTATGCATAACCACCAGCAAGGTTGTTGTTTCATAAGGTGTTGAAAAAAAACAGAGTTACGGTTAATTTCTACCAAGAACTAAAGGTTTTGGTATTATATCAGAAGTAGTGGTTTTTATTTTTGTTGGTGGAATAGGGGAAACAGCGGGCTAAACGTGAAGTATGAAATAGCAGAATGTGACAAAGCAGGGTGAAAAAAGAAATAAGGCAACTTGCGTATGAGATATTGTAAGAGTCAGATCAATGTAAAAAGTAACGTAAATGCGATGATGTAGTGTAACGTTACGCAACTACAGCCCTGGTGACGGGTATGGAGAAATTGAGTTTAAAATTAAAATCTTAGGCCATGTTATAAAAGTATGTAAATGTGCATATAGAATGGACGTGTGAAAGGGTACCCAGTCAGTAATAGAGTGTAAAATATTATGTATGTAAAAGTAGTGAATATCCTACTGGAATGACAGAGACTTAGACATGAGCATTAATTTCAAATAGCATCATAAGCGTTGGAAAAACAGCATCTGGTGCATGTGGCGCATAGCGACAGCATAACTGCAGGACTTGCAAGCGTTTACGTGAATCCCCATACTCATTATAATCGGCATAATAGTCAGTATGTATTTATTTGCAGTAGGTGCAGCAATTTGGATTTTGCACTTGTAGCAGGTCCTGTATGGAAAAAAAAAGATGGGTGACCACGCTTTTTATGGTGGCGGGAGCTGTGGCAAGTTCCCCTATACGTACAATGGGGATTAGCGGAACGACACTGCAAGTACAGCAGTTATGCGGTGGCAATGCAGCAAAGCAAGCGGATGCAATTGTGTCAGGACATCTAGTGCAATTTCAAATAACCGCTGATGTCAACTGTGCAGGTAGCATTACCACCAAAGTGTTAAAAATAAGACAGGTAGTAGTGCAACAGAGGCATTACTAAGAAAAATAATAAAAATTGACATATAATTGGTTAACGTACTCGTAACGGTGTGATGACTGACTCCTAACTCCAAAAGAAAAAGTCAAAGAGCCAGTAAGTAGTTAATATAGCATTGGCACGCATAAAAAATACTGGACGATTAATAAAAATAAAATTAGTATGAAAGTATATTGTAATTAAATGCCAGTAGTAGACCACATAGTGACATAGACAGTGAATAGGCAAAACAATAGAAGACGTTAATGTAGGACTTACATCCTATAAAAGTTTGTGGATGTTAAAATAAATTTCAAATAGTATAGAAGAGTTTAAATTGCAAATGGCCTGAGTACAGCACGTAGTAACACAGTTAGTGAATAGCAAACTGAAAGTAGGGGGTTTATGTAGCATTTCGAAGCCTATAAAACATAGTGTTGGAAAACAAAATGGCAAATGGCATAGAAGAGGAAAATGAATAAATAGCCTTAGTGGACCACATACTGAGATAGCAAGGGGGGCAGAAATACAATAGAACGGGTTAATGTACAAATTGCCTTATAGCCCTTTCACATCAACTGTTTAGATAAAATTGCGGTAGATGCATTGAAAAAAAAGCATCTGCTGCGATAGCCACATGAACATTGCAGTTGCAGTGCGGTAGCGGTAATCCCTATAGAAACCATAAGGGGCCTTGCGGCCGGTGCGATTTAGCAGTTGCGTCAAGTGTTGCTCCAAAAAAAAATGAACTTGGCGCACCTGCCGCAAGTGTTCCTATAGTTTGTATGGGTATTCCCGCAACAGCGCAGCAAGTGCAAGGTTTAATCGGCAATCGCAGCAGATGGGTTTTTTTCTGGTCATGTGTGTTGAAATTGTAAAAGCACAGATGTCCAGCAGATAGTGACACAGTAATTGAATAGGAAACAGAATAGAAGGGGTTAATGTATGAGTTTAAACCCTATAAAATAGTCATGGTGCAACTAAAATAGAAAAGGCATAGAAGAGGTTAATGTAAAAATGTCCTTAGTAGAGCAGATAGTGAGATACGCAGTGTTGGACTAATAGAATAGAAGGGGTTACTATAAAAAAGGCCGTAGTACAGCAGATAGTGAGATACGCAGTGTAGGACTAATAGAATAGAAAGGGTTAATATTAAAATGGCCGTAGTACAGCCCATAGTGAGATAGGCAGTGTAGCACAAATAGAATACAAAGGGTTAATATTAAAATGGCCGTAGTACAGCACATAGTGAGATAGGCAGTGTAGCACTAATAGAATCGAAGGGGTTACTATAAAAAAGGCCGTAGTACAGCACATAGTGAGATACGCAGTGTAGGACTAATATAATAGAAAGGGTTAATATTAAAATGGCCGTAGTACAGTACATAGTGAGATAGGCAGTGTAGCACTAATAGAATAGAAGGGGTTAATATTAAAAATGGCCGTAGTACAGCACATAGTGAGATAGGCAGTGTAGCACTAATAGAATAGAAAGGGTTGATATAAAAATGGTCGTAGTACAGGAGATAGTGAGATAGGCAGAGTAGCAGTAATACAATAGAAAGGGTTCATATAAAAAACGACGTAGTACAGCACATAGTGAGATAGGCAGTGTAGGACTAATAGAATAGAAAGGGTTAATATTAAAATGGCCGTAGTACAGCAGATAGTGAGATAGGGAGTGTAGGAGTAATAGAATAGAAAGGGTTAATATTAAAATGGCCGTAGTACAGCAGATAGTGAGATAGTCAGTGTAGCACTAATAGAATAGAAGGGGTTAATAGTAAAATGGCCGTAGTACAGCACATAGTGAGATACGTAGTGTAGCACTAATAGAATAGAAAGGGTTAATATAAAAAAGGCTGTAGTACAGCAAATAGTGAGATAGGGAGCGTAGCAGTAATAGAATAGAAAGGGTTAATATAAAAAAGGCCGTAGTACAGCACATAGTGAGATAGGCAGGGTAGCAGTAATAGAATAGAAAGGGTTAATATTAAAATGGCCGTAGTACAGCACATAGTGAGATAGACAGTGTAAGACTAATAGAATAGAAGGGGTTAATAGTAAAATGGCCGTAGTACAGCACATAGTGAGATAGACAGTGTAAGACTAATAGAATAGAAGGGGTTAAGATTAAAATGTCCTTAGTACAGCAGAGCGTGAGCTAGGCTGTGTAGCACTAATAGAATAGAAAGGGTTAATATTAAAATGGCCGTAGTACAGCAGAGAGTGAGATACGCAGTGTAGCACTAATAGAATAGAAGGGGTTACTAATAAAATGGGCGTAGTAGAACAGATAGTGATATAGGCTGTGTAGCACTAATATAATAGAAAGGGTTAATATTAAAATGGCCGTAGTACAGCATATAGTGAGATACAGAGTGTAGGAGTAATAGAATAGAAAGGGTTAATATTAAAATGGGCGTAGTAGAACAGATAGTGATATAGGCTGTGTAGCAGTAATAGAATAGAAGGGGTTAATATAAAAAAGGCCGTAGTAGAGCAGATAGTGAGATACGCAGTGTAGGAGTAATAGAATAGAAAGGGTTTATTTTAAAATGGCCGTAGTACAGCAGAGAGTGAGATAGGCTGTGTAGCAGTAATAGAATAGAAAGGGTTAATATTAAAATGGCCGTAGTAGAGAACATAGTGAGATACGCAGTGTAGCATTAATAGAATAGAAAGGGTTAATATTAAAATGGCCGTAGTACAGCAGAGAGTGAGATAGGCTGTGTAGCAGTAATAGAATAGAAAGGGTTAATATTAAAATGGCCGTAGTATAGCAGATAGTGATATATGCAGTGTAGGAGTAATAGGATAGAAAGGGTTAATATTAAAATGGCCGTAGTACAGCATATAGTAAGATAGGCAGTGTAGCACTAATAGAATAGAAGGGGTTAATAGTAAAATGGCCGTAGTACAGCACATAGTGAGATACGCAGTGTAGCAGTAATAGAATAAAAGGGTTAAAATTAAAATGGCCGTAGTAGAGAACATAGTGAGATAGGCAGTGTAGCAGTAATAGAAAAGAAGGGGTTAATATTAAAATGGCCTTAGTACTGCACATAGTCAGATATCAAATGGAGGAGAAGTGGAATAGAAGGGGTTAATCAAGTATGAAAAGAAGAGGGCACTATGGATAAATGTAGCTGATAGATAATGTGTAAAAAGAAAGGGTTAATATAAGCCTAGGCATTAGGAATATATACTGTGATGTGAGATTGTACTGTGAAAAGAGCATTTTTACTTTTTCATAGTTCACAAATTCAAATTTCCCGCTCTAAGATGGCCGAGGGGAAATCTTCATTCATAAAATTGCGCTAGACTTCAGCCGCCGTGTGATTGGCCAGCGGAATCTTCATACACATGGCGCGTGAATCCGGTTGGTCGGCGCTATTGTGTGAAGATGCCGCTGTCCAATCACAACTCAGCGGGGCGGAGCTACAAACTTCCAGCCGGCCGAACGGCATATCCGAAAATCGTAGCAGGCGCTCGGCCAGAAAAATTTCGAAGTCCCCGCTGAGCGGCGACCAATCGGAATCAAAGCGCCATAAAGAAGAACCAATCAGAATCGCGGCTTATTTCTCAATGGATGTCTATGGGAAGTCGACATCCAATGAGAATCGCGGCGGGAATTTTGAAAATGCACGGAACTTTCCTTGCCGAGCCCCTGGAGCGATTTTCGGACACGGCGTTCGGGAGAGTGGAAGTCTATAGCTCCGCCCCGCTGAATTGTGATAGGACAGCGGCATCTTCAGACAATAGCGCCGACCAACCGGATTGACGGCGCCATGTGTATGAAGATTCCGCTGGCCAATCACACGGCGGCTGAAGTCTAGCGCCATTTTATGAATGAAGATTTCGCGTCCGCCATCTTAGAGCGGCGAGTTGTACGGGTGGCGCGTGAATGCATATTCGGACACAGCGGTCTCATAGACCGCGGAGGCCGCTAGAAGCGCCGAAGTTTGCGCTTGTAGCGCAGAAGTCGGCGCTTTCAGCGGCGAAGTGTCCGAACAGTGGCGGACGCTCCATGCAGCGGCGATTGGCGCTGCATGGCGCAAAATAGTAAAAGTGGTGAAAAATAAAGATAGTAAAAAAGAGGTGAAAATAAAAGTCAGCATCAGGAATATAGCTTCTGATGTGAAAAGGTAGATTGTCAAAAGGATATCTTAGCTGATCAATCGCAGATCCCGATCCGGCGCTTGCTTCCCGACGTCCCGCACGAAGGATGGATATCTCGGCTCAAATGTAGTCGAACAGACGGTCCAGCGGTAGCTTCTCGTTGTCCTCGAAAGACCCTCAGGAAGGATGGATTTCTCGGCAGAAATATACTCCAACAGATAGTCCAGCGATAGGTTCTCGTTCTCCCACAAAGAGGATTCAAAGAGGTAGAAGATTCAAATTTCGCGCGATAAATAAGCGGGCTTATCTGATTGGAGGGCGGCAACTTCAGAAAGCTGGCGCCATGAATGTGATTGGTCGCTATGTATTTTCAAAAAAGGCGCGGCGATTGTGATTGGACGGCGCCTTCCTATGGAGAGAGATAGAGAAAGGAGGCGATGTTATGGCCGAGCCGCTGGTTGTATTTGCGGGCAGACGACTCGGCTCAGAGCCATAATTCGACGGGGCCGGAAAGTGTCAATCAGCGAATCGCGTTAATAAATACCGTAATAGCAACGACTGTGTGTGTTTTTTTTTTTTTTTTTTTAATTTTTTTTTTTTATTAATTTTTTGGTTTTGTTTTTTATTATGTAATAATATTTTTTTAATAATTTTTTTGATTATTAAAATTTTTATTATTTTTTTTTGATTAGTATGTTTTTTTATTTTTATTATTTTGATATAATTATTTATTTTTTTTTTTTTTAAATAATTGTTAATAATCGTAAAATTTTTATAATATTTTTTTAATTATTATTTTTAATTTTTTTATGATTATTTGTGTATTATTTTTAAATTATTAAATTAATTATTTGTAATGTTTTTTTTTTTTTTTTTTTTTTTTTAATTTTTATTTTATTATTAAAATTTAGAGAATTTTTGTTAAATTATAATTTTTTTTTTTTTTGTTATGATTATTTTTGTATTATTTTTTAATTATTTTTAAAATTTTTATTTTATTATTATTTTTTTTTTTTTTTTTTAAGTAAGACGGAGACAGAGTTCTCATTCAGGTCCGCCTTTTTTCAATTTTTTTAGAATTATTTTTATTTAATTATTTATTATTTTTTAAGGATTTATTTATTATTTTTTTATTATTTTTAAAGGTTTTTTTTATTATTTAATTTATTAATTTTTTTTAATTTAGACGGAGAGACAGTTCTCATTCAGGTCTGACCTTTTTTTTTTTTTTTAATATTATTTGTATTTAATTATTTATTATTTTTTAATGATTTATTTATTATTTTTTTATTATTTTTAAATGATTTTTTTTATTATTTAATTTATTAATTTTTTTTAAGTGAGACGGAGAGACAGTTCTCATTCAGGTCCGACCTTTTTTTTTTTTTTTTTTAATATTATTTTATTTAATTATTTATTATTTTTTAATGATTTATTTATTATTTTTTTATTATTTTTAAATGATTTTTTTTATTATTTAATTTATTATTTTTTTTAAGTGAGACGGAGAGACAGTTCTCATTCAGGTCCGACCTTTTTTTTTTTTTTTTAATATTATTTTTATTTAATTATTTATTATTTTTAATGATTTATTTATTATTTTTTTATTATTTTTAAATGATTTTTTTTATTATTTAATTTATTTATTTTTTTTAAGTGAGACGGAGAGACAGTTCTCATTCAGGTCCGACTTTTTTTTTTTTTTTTTAATATTATTTTTATTTAATTATTTATTATTTTTTAATGATTTATTTATTATTTTTTTATTATTTTTAAATGATTTTTTTTATTATTTAATTTATTTTATTTTTTTAAGTTAGACGGAGAGAGCAGTTCTCATTCAGGTCCGACCTTTTTTTTTTTTTTAATATTATTTTATTTAATTATTTATTATTTTTTAATGATTTATTTATTATTTTTTTATTATTTTTAAATGATTTTTTTTATTATTTAATTTATTTATTTTTTTTAAGTAGACGGAGAGAAGTTCTCATTCAGGTCCGACTTTTTTTTTTTTTTTTAATATTATTTTTATTTAATTATTTATTATTTTTAATGATTATTTATTATTTTTTTATTATTTTTAAATGATTTTTTTTATTATTTAATTTATTTATTTTTTTTTAAGTTAGACGGAGAAGAGTTTCATTCAGGTCCGACTTTTTTTTTTAATATTATTTTATTTAATTATTTATTATTTTTAATGATTTATTTATTATTTTTTTATTATTTTTAAATGATTTTTTTTATTATTTAATTTATTTATTTTTTTTAAGTTAGACGGAGAAGACGTTCTCATTCAGGTCCGACTTTTTTTTTTTTTTATATTATTTTTATTTAATTATTTATTATTTTTTAATGATTTATTTATTATTTTTTATTATTTTTAAATGATTTTTTTTATTATTTAATTTATTTATTTTTTTTAAGTTAGACGGAGAGACAGTTCTCATTCAGGTCCGACCTTTTTTTTTTTTTTTAATATTATTTTTATTTAATTATTTATTATTTTTTAATGATTTATTTATTATTTTTTTATTATTTTTAAATGATTTTTTTTATTATTTAATTTATTTATTTTTTTTAAGTTAGACGGAGAGAGAGTTCTCATTCAGGTCCGACTTTTTTTTTTTTTTATATTATTTTTATTTAATTATTTATTATTTTTAATGATTTATTTATTATTTTTTTATTATTTTTAAATGATTTTTTTTATTATTTAATTTATTTATTTTTTTTAAGTTAGACGGAGAGAAGTTCTCATTCAGGTCCGACCTTTTTTTTTTTTATTATTTTTATTTAATTATTTATTATTTTTTAATGATTTATTTATTATTTTTTATTATTTTTAAATGATTTTTTTATTATTTAATTTATTTATTTTTTTTAAGTTAGACGGAGAGACAGTTCTCATTCAGGTCCGACCTTTTTTTTTTTTTTTTAATATTATTTTTATTTAATATTTATTATTTTTAATGATTATTTATTATTTTTTTATTATTTTTAAATGATTATTTTTTATTATTTAATTTATTTTTTTTTTTAAGTTAGACGGAGAGACAGTTCTCATTCAGGTCCGACCTTTTTTTTTTTTTTTAATATTATTTTTATTTAATTATTTATTATTTTTTAATGATTTATTTATTATTTTTTTATTATTTTTAAATGATTTTTTTATTATTTAATTTATTTTATTTTTTTAAGTTAGACGGAGAAGAGTTCTCATTCAGGTCCGACTTTTTTTTTTTTTATTTTTATTTATTATTTATATTTTTTAATGATTTATTTATTATTTTTTATTATTTTAATGATTTTTTATTATTTAATTTATTTTTTTTTTTAAGTTAGACGGAGAACAGTTCTCATTCAGGTCGACTTTTTTTTTTTTTTTATATTATTTTATTTATATTATTATTTTTAATGATTTATTATTATTTTTTATTTTTTAAATGATTTTTTTATTATTTAATTTATTTATTTTTTTTAAGTTAGACGAGAGACAGTTCTCATTCAGGTCCGACCATTTATTATTTTTAATGTTTTTTATTATTTTTTATATTTTAAATGATTTTTTTATTATTTAATGATTTATTTTTAGTAGATGAGACCAGTTTCATTCAGGTCCGATTGTTTTTATTTTTTATTATTTTTATTTAATCTTATTATTTTTAAAATTTATTATTATTTTTTATTATTTTAATGATATTTTATTATTAATTATTTATTTATTTTTTTAAGACAGAGTGAGACGCAGTTCTCATTCCGGTCCGCCTTTTTTTTTCCCCATAGACATACATTACCGGTGTGTCGGCGATTTTATGGCCGGGCACCTGGTTCTATGAGTCGAGCCCTAAAATCGCGGACACACCGCTAATGCATGTCTATGGCAGTGAGCTCGAATTCTGATTGGTCGGCGTTCAATCCTAAATCGGGCTGACTGGCCATAGAGATGCATTAGCGGTGTGTCCTCGATTTTAGGGCCGAGAAATAGAACCAGGTGGGCGGCCATAAAATCGGCGACACACCGTAATGTATGTCAATGGGAAAAAAAAGTCGGACCTGAATGAGAACTGCGTGTCAGTTGTGAGGGCTCTTCTGATTGGCTGAGGGCAGTATACATCGACCAATCAGAAGAGGGCCTCAGATCTGATTGAGATACAATGGGGGATTTTTGTTCCATTGTATGTGAATGAGAACGAAGAGGACGTCGGAGGTGGAAGATCCCCGGGGCCGGACGAAGAGGCGGAGATGTCGGAAAGAAGACAGAAGACCCCCGGGGCCGGACGAAGAGGCGGAGATGGCGGAAAGAATACAGAAGACCCCCGGGGCCGGAGGAAGAGGACGGCTGGCCGGACGGAGGACTTGTGGATCGGACGGACGATCAGATGACTTGAAGGCATGTAAGTGATCGACGGGGACGTTAGCTAGGGCACGGCGGGGGTTAGAGGTGTAGGAGCTTAGGTGACAGCGGCGTTAGGTTAGGGGCCTGCGGGGGCTTAGGGTGTAGGGCTTTAGCGAGAGGGGCAGGGGAGAGCGGCGGGAGGTCAGGGGCGGCGGTGCCTTAGGGGATAGGCGTCGGGGCTTAGGGGTATCGGCGGGTCGGTGCTTAGGGTGTAGGGGTGCGGCGGTGGTAGCGACAGCGGCGGGCATAGATGGGGCGGGTCGGGGCTTAGGGTATAGGGGTACGGCGGTGTTAGCGACAGCGGCGGGCATAGATGGGGCGGGTCGGGGCTTAGGGTATAGGGGTGCGGCGGTGTTAGCGACAGCGGCGGGCATAGATGGGGCGGGTCGGGGCTTAGGGTATAGGGGTGCGGCGGTGTTAGCGACAGCGGCGGGCATAGATGGGGCGGGTCGGGGCTTAGGGTATAGGGGTGCGGCGGTGTTAGCGACAGCGGCGGGCATAGATGGGGCGGGTCAGGGCTTAGGGTATAGGGGTGCGGCGGTGTTAGCGACAGCGGCGGGCATAGATGCGGCGGGTCGGGGCTTAGGGTATAGGGGTGCGGCGGTGTTAGCGACAGCGGCGGGCATAGATGGGGCGGGTCGGGGCTTAGTGTATAGGGGTGCGGCGGTGTTAGCGACAGCGGCGGGCATAGATGCGGCGGGTCGGGGCTTAGGGTATAGGGGTGCGGCGGTGTTAGCGACAGCGGCGGGCATAGATGTGGCGGTAGCGACAGCGGCGGGCATAGATGCGGCGGGTCGGGGCTTAGGGTATAGGGGTGCGGCGGTGTTAGCGACAGCGCCGGGCATAGATGCGGCGGGTCGGGGCTTAGGGTATAGGGGTGCGGCGGTGTTAGCGACAGCGGCGGGCATAGATGGGGCGGGTCGGGGCTTAGGGTATAGGGGTACGGCGGTGTTAGCGACAGCGGCGGGCATAGATGGGGCGGGTCGGGGCTTAGGGTATAGGGGTGCGGCGGTGTTAGCGACAGCGGCGGGCATAGATGCGGCGGGTCGGGGCTTAGGGTATAGGGGTGCGGCGGTGTTAGCGACAGCGGCGGGCATAGATGGGGCGGGTCGGGGCTTAGGGTATAGGGGTGCGGCGGTGTTAGCGACAGCGGCGGGCATAGATGTGGCGGGTCGGGGCTTAGGGTATAGGGGTGCAGCGGTGTTAGCGGCGTGCATAGGGGTACGGCGGCGGGGTAGTGTGTAAGAGCGGCAGGAGGGTGTAGTGTACACTGCGATGGTATACTACAGTCCCATGGCGCTTATGGGCATGGGACTGTAGTATACTATAGCGGTGTACAGTAGAGTAGTAGGGGCTTAGTAGGGGCTTGTGTGTCTTGTAGTAGGGGCTTGTGTGTCTTGGTTGGCGGGGTAGTGTGTAAGAGCGGCAGGAGGCTGTAGTGTACAACGCGATGGTATACTACAGTCCCATGGCGCTTATGGGCATGGGACTGTAGTATACTATAGCGGTGTACAGTAGAGTAGTAGGGGCTTCTGTGTCTTGGTTAGTGGTGGGTGGCAGCGACTCGCAATGCCCGCTTCGCGGGCATTGCTTCGCGAGGCTGCAACGACTCGCAATGCCCGCTTTGCGGGCATTGCTTCGGGAGTCGCCGTGGCCGCTACGCGGCCACGGGGAGAGTCCAGGAGAAGCAGCTCGGACTCGCTAACCAAGCCACCGGAAGCAGCGCCGCTCCGACGGAAGTCGCTACGGCAATTATATAATAGATATTAATATTTAATATCATCTGTATTAATACAAAAATGGTGCCCTTCCCCTATTATAATAAATCTATCTACTGCGTGATACACCTTAATAGTGGAGAGCTCCCTACCTGGACTCGTCTCCTCCAGGCTGTCAGGTCCAAGTGGCACAAGATGACTCCAGAGCAGATCTCTGCACATTCTATACCATCTGTGATCTCATTCAGAGTCTATGATGTCATCATAACTGCCTGATACTGTACTCGCTCCAACATGGTGAATGTGAGTATAAATTAGTTTCATAAGTGGATCACAGTATTTGATCATTGTGTAAGATTCCTTTGCAGGGGTTGTCCGGTGAACGTATCCACAAGTTTTTTTAACCCCGTCATCCCTGGGCGATTTTCCATTTATCGTTTTGTCCTCGTCTTCTTCCAAGAGCCATAACTTTTTTATTTTTCTGTCAATATAGGCATATGACGGCTTGCTTTTTGGGGGACGAGTTGTACTTTTGAACAAGATAATTTAGTTTACCATATAGTGTACTGAAAAGCAGGAAAAAAGTTCCAAGTGCGATGAAATTGCAAAAAAAGTGCAATTACACTTTTTCTTAGTTTTTTTATTCACCATGGTCACTATATGGTAAAACTGACGTGATGGAGTGATGCCTCGGGTCAGTACGAGTTCATAGATACCAAACATGTTACTTTTATTGTTATCTAAGTGGTGAAAAAAAATTCTGAAGTTTTTAAAGAAAAAGAATTGTGAATTTGCGCCATGTTCCGCGCCCGGCAGCGTTCTCATTTTCAGGATCTGGGGCTGTGTGGCAGCTTATTTTTTGTGTCTCGAGCTGACGTTTCTAATGATACTATTTTTGGGTAGATGTGATGTTTTGATCGCCCGTTATTGTATTTTATCGCAATGTTGCAGCGAGAAAAAAACTTAATTTTGGAGTTTGGACTTTTTCCTTCTTCGCAGTTTACCGATCTGATTGATTTTATATTTTAATAGATCAGGCATTTCTGAACGCGACGATACCAAATATGTGTGTTTTTTAATTTTTTTTAATAGCTTTCTTTTCAATTGGGCAAAAGGGGGGTGTGATTTGAAATTTTAGGGGCTTTTTTATATATAATTGGAAAAATTATTATTTTTTCTTTATTTTACATAGCCCACTAGGGGGCCTCAGTAATCCACTATCCGTTGGCTTCTCTTGTCTTCCGATGAGCTGCTGCTCATCAGAAGACACGGGAAATGGTCACTTCCTGCCGATGATGTCACTGGGTCATCGCCAGCCAGAAGTGAATCAGGACAGCTTCCGAGGCCATCAAAGGACCCCGGGATGTCCAGGTAAAGCATTGAGTTCCCGTGATCGCATCAGGGGACCTCCGATACCAGTGAGGAGCGGCGCAATCCCTGCCGCGGTGCTTTGGTTCGTGCTGTCAGTGATCTCTGATCCAATCGGTGCTCTTAGCTACACATCACAGCTGATGAGACCAGCTGAGATGTGGGAGGAGAATGTGAGCTCCCGCGTGAGCTCGCATTAGGGGGTGGGAAATGACCAAGGACGTGCCATGACGTCCTTGGTCGTGAAGGAGTTAATCACTGCTTATGCTTGACCACCAGTCCATCCATTTGCTATGTGGTGGCCTATGGAGAATGAATGGAGCGTCAGTTGTTTGCTCAACTTTTGGCTCCATCTTGAAACAGGATTAAAAGTGCCCCATCCATGAAAAAACCTTCCCAATCTGCTACCCAGTGTGGGACGCCCTCTGATCAGGACGTTATTGCCCCTCCTGTGATGATGACTGCCATTCCATTCACTGAGAAGCCGCTTTAACCCCTTCACGATGAAGGGTGCATATGTACGCCATAGGCTGCCTCACTCCCATTGATGCGAGCTCACGTGCTAAGCTTGCCCCATTCCCTGCACGTGTCAGCTGATCTGATCAGCCAACATGTGCAGCTCACAGCGTTAACCCTTTAGATCGCATAGTGTGTTCTAAAGCACTGCAGCAGTGGTTGCGCTGTTCCCCTCCAGCATGGGTGGCCCTCTGATGTGATCATGGGGCCTCGATGCATTGCCATGACAACGCGTGGTTGGCTGATGACCTCAGGTACTGTCCTGACTCACCTCCTCCCAGCGATGCCGGAGCAACGTCACCGACAGAAAGTGATCATTTGTCCTGAAGCCTCTATACATAACACAAGCGATCAGTCCGTGAAGTGCTGAGGCCCCCTAGGGTGGGCCATTTATATGGATGCACTTAAATAAAATGGGAATGGTTGGTGATATCAACTTTCTGTTTGTGGCACATTAGTATATGGGAGGGGTGAAACTTGTCCAGATGGGTTTTGACCACGGCGGCCATTTTGGAGTCGGCCATTTTCGATCCAACTTAATTTTTTTCAAAGGGAGGAGGGTCGTGTGACACATCAAACTTAATGAAGATTTCATAAGAAAAACAAGGATGTGCTTGGTTTTAACGTAACTTTATTCTTTTCTGAGTTAATTACAAGTTTATGACCACTTACAAAATATGTTCAAAGTGCTGCCCATTGAGTTGGATTGTCAATGCAACCCTCTTCTCCCACTCTTGACACACTGATAGCAACACCGCAGAAGAAATGCTAGCACAGGCTTCCAGTATCCGTTGTTTCAGATGCTGCACATCTCGTCTCTTCACAGCATAGACAATTGCCTTCAGATGACACCAAAAATAAAAGTCTAAGGGGGTCAGATCAGGAGACCTTGGTGGCCATTCAACTGGCCCACGACGACCAATCCACTTTCCAGGAAACTGTTCATGTAGGAACGCTCAGACCTGACACCATAATTTGGTGGTGCACCATCTTCTTGGAAAAACTCAGGGAACATGCCATCTTCAGTGCATAAAGAGGGCAACACAACATCATGTAGCAATATCAGATATCCAGTGGCATTGAGGTCTCCATTGATGAAGAATGACCCCAATATCTTTTTACCCCATATACCACACCATACCATCATGTTTTGTGTTCCAACAGTCTTGGAGGGATCTAGCTAATATCTGCGGAAGGGATGTTGGACTGATGCCACTCTCCAGTGACATGCGGCGAGTGCTTTGCGGTGAGCTCTTGCTGAATGAAGCTAGGACAGCCACTGATGTTTCTTCATTATTGACAGTTTTCTTGCGTCCACTATTTTGCAAATCCAACACTGAACCTGTTTCACAAAATTTGGCAAGCAATTTGCTAACTGTATCATGGGAGATGGGTGGTCTCATAGGGTGCATTGCATTGAAATCTGCTGCAATGACACGGGTACTGCTTTCACCAGACATCAGCACAATTTCTATCCGCTCGTCATGTATAAACATCTGCAACATGTCAATGGCTGTAAACAAGGAAAAACTTGTAAATAACTCATGAAAGAATAAAGTTACGGTAAAACCATTCCCATGGCCCACCCTGTATACAGTTGTGGCCAAAAGTATTGACACCCCTGCAATTCTATCAGATAATACTCAGTTTTTTCCTGAAAATGATTGCAATCACAAATTCTTTGGTATTATTATCTTCATTTAATTTGTCTTCAATGAAAAAACACAAAAGAGAATGAAGCAAAAAGCAAAACATTGATCATTTCACACAAAACTCCAAAAATGGGCCAGACAAAAGTATTGGCACCCTCAGCCTAAAGGCCACTTTACACACACCAACCTATCTGTCCAACTTCTGAACAACTTACTGGTTGCAGTGAAATCATGGACACATTGCTCCATTTTGTGGCTGTGTACAAATGGAACTATGTGTCCATGATTTCACTGCAACCAGTAAGTTGTTCTGAAGTTGGACAGATAAGTTGGTGTGTGTAAAGTGGCCATAATACTTGTTTGCACAACCTTTAGCCAAAATAACTGCGATCAACCGCTTCCGGTTACCATTAATGAGTTTCTTACAATGCTCTGCTGGAATTTTAGACCATTCTTCTTTGGCAAACTGCTCCAGGTCCCTGATCTGACCAGAGAACATTCTTCCAAAATGTTTTAGGCTTTCTCAGGTAAGTTTTGGCAAACTCCAGCCTGGCTTTTTTATGTCTCGGGGTAAGAAGTGGGGTCCTCCTGGGTCTCCTACCGTACAGTCCCTTTTCATTCTTACGCTGACGGATAGTACGGGTTGACACTGTTGTACCCTCGGACTGCAGGGCAGCTTGAACTTGTTTAAATGTTAGTCGAGGTTCTTTATCCACCATCCGCACAATCTTGCGTTGAAATCTTTCATCAATTTTTCTTTTCCGTCCACACCTAGGGAGGTTAGCCACAGTGCCACGGGCTTTAAACTTCTTGATGACACTGCGCACGGTAGACACAGGAACATTCGGGTCTTTGGAGATGGACTTATAGCCTTGAGATTGCTCATGCTTCCTCACAATTTGGTTTCTCAAGTCCTCAGACAGTTCTTTGGTCTTCTTTCTTTTCTCCATGCTCAATGTGGCACACACAAAGACACAGGACAGAGGTTGAGTCAACTTTAATCCATGTCAACTGGCTGCAAGTGTGATTTAGTTATTGCCAACCCCTGTTAGGTGCCACAGGTAAGTTACAGGTGCTGTTAAATACACAAATTAGAGAAGCATCACATGATTTTTCTAACAGTGCCAATACTTTTGTCCACCCCCTTTTTTATGTTTGGTGTGGAATTATATCCAATTTGGCTTTAGGACAATTCTTTTTGTGTTTTTTCATTGACAAGACAAATTAAATGAAGATAATAATACCAAATAATTTGTGATTGCAATCATTTTCAGGAAGAAACTGAGTATTATCTGACAGAATTGCAGGGGTGTCAATACTTTTGGCCACAACTGTACATATATACATACATACATTTATATATATATTGCAGGAATTTACTATGGAAGGCAGCGGCAGGGACGCAGTTGAAGCAACACACAGGCTTAAAGTCCAAACTTCAGTGTTTTATTCACACTTTAACACAGCAGGTGGCGGAAAAGGAAAAAAAAAACGACATCAATGTACTCCACCTTGTTGAACCACTGGTCTCAGACTCACCCTTGCACGGGACGGGCTTAACTAAGCGGCTGCCTGGTCACCACTAGCGATGTGATTAGATGCAGGTCACAGGTGACCGCCAGGTGCCATATACAGGGTTGCTTTGAGTTTTTTCACAGTCCTTTGCAGCATGTATATCCACAGAACACTGCGCATTCAGACTTAAGGCCTGGTTACATACTGCGATGTCCCAGCGATCCGACCAGTGATCGGGATCGCTGGACATCGCTATATGATTGCTGGTGAGCTGTCACACAGGCAGACTCACCAGCGAGAATGCTGATAACCAGGATAAACAGCAGGTAACTAAGCATAGCGCTGCACTTTGTTCGAACATTGTTGACCTAAAAACCTGGAGACTTAAGGCCCCGATACATGAAGCGATATCGTTAACGATATCGCCGCAACGTCACTAGTTTTGTGACGTTGCAGCGACCTCACCAGCGAAGTCGCTGCGTGTGACATGTGGCAACGACCTGATCACTGCGGAATGGCCGGGACCATTTTTCCATCGTTGGTCTCCCACTGCCCAGCATGCATTGGCATGTATGACAGGGGCAATGAACAATGATTCCAATGCTGTGCCCAGGACAGTGAGCGATCCCAGCGACCGTCGGGGGACGCAGCATTGGTAAGTTGATCGTCCAGTGTCACTGCTCACCAGTGATCACATAGCGATGTTCCAGCGATCCCGGCCATGTCAGATCGTTGGTGGGATCGCTGGAACATTTCTATGTGTACCGTGGCCTTCAGGAAAAATCCAGGCCACATTTTACTATGCTCAGGGCTGCCACTAGGAATTTCGGGGCCCCTTACTGCCAAAATTTTGGGGCCCCCCTGAGACTCCGCCCAGCCTCCACCCATGCTTCACCTCCACCCATGCTTCACCTCTGCCCAAACATATATTATATTTATTATTAAAAATTGGAACAGCACTAAAAATTACCTCAATTTATGTACAAAGCTTTCCCAACAAGCAATCCAGATTGTTCTTTACAACAGAGTAAAAAAAGGAAAAACAGCACAAAAAAATAGAAAAATGCAAGGCCACGCCATTGGGCAATGAAGTGCGCTTTTTTTCTATATTTTTGTCCTGTTTTTCCTTTTTTTACACTCCCTATTATATATTACATACACACAGTTGTGGGCTGAATACACGATAGCTGAGCCTGTATATGCAATAGAAAATACACAATAGAGACAGCTGCTAGCTGTATACACAACATATGGCTGCAGGTCGTATACACAATAGAGACTGCTGCTGGCCGTACATAGTAGAGAATATACAATAAAGACTGCTGCTGACTGTATAGACAATGAAGATGGCTGCGAGCCCAGCTGTATAGACAATGGAGATGGCTGCTGGCTATACACACAGAGGATACACAATAGAGACTGTTGCAGGCTGTACACAATAGAGAATACACACTAGAGACTGCTGCTGGCCGCATACACAATGGAGATGGCTGTGAGACAAATGAACAATGGATATGGCAGCGGGACAAATGCACAATGGAGTCAGCTGCGAGAGATATGCACATTAGAGACTGCTGCGAGGCGTATGCACATTAGAGACTGCTGTGGGTCGTATGCACATTAGTGACTACTGCGGGATACACATTGCAGGATGTATACACAGAGACTGCTGGCCGTATGCAAAGACTGCCGGCTGCATATCTTGTATACACAGACAGCACTCTACTGTATATACAGGTCCACACTATATACATATAGTATATAGATAGACAAATACAGCATGTAGTGTAGACCTGTATATAGAGTATAGTGCAGTGTAGAGACAGACACAGAATGAGAGACAGAGAGACACAGAGACAGACAGACAGAGAGAGACAGACAAAGAGAGAGACGGACAGAGAGAGACGGACAGAGAGACAGAGAGAGAGAGAGATGGACAGAGAGAGATGGACAGAGAGAGAGAGACAGACAGAGAGAAAAAGATGGATAGAGAGAGATGGACAGAGAGAGAGATGGATAGAGAGAGAGAGACGGACAGCGAGAGAGAGACGGACAGAGAGAGACAGACAGAGACAAACAGAGAGACAGAGAGAGACGGATAGAGAGAGAGGGACAGAGAGAGGGACAGAGATAGACAGATAGAGAGAGACGAACAGAGAGAGACGGGCAGAGAGAGTCCATGACTGTATGAGAAACAATGAGGTCCATTACACGCTGGGACTTGTAGTCACTTATATACCAGAATGTTCATATGTGGCTCTTCACATGTGGCTCTCCTCTTTTAGGGCAGGACCTGGGACCTCCTATTTTTGGGCTGAGACCAGAGCCCCCCCTTTTACATGCCAGGGCCCTCCTGTTCAGGTGCCAGGACCTGGGCCCCACTTTTAGATGCCAGAACGTGGTGCCCCCTGTTCACACCAGGATCTAGGACCCTCCCTTTCACACCAGGACCTGGTGCCCTCCTGTTCATGTGCCAGTGCTTGAGGCCCCCCATGTTCACACTGGGATCTGGGGCCCCCTATTTAAGTGTCAGTGTGGCACCCCATGGGTTAATGTGCTACAATAACATCACATGGGTTCCCTCCCCACTACACACTGACAAACACTAGCACCTCTAGGCCAGGAGGGGGAGCACAACTTGCTCTCTTAAATACTCCAGCTCATGAGGAAGTAGCTCAGTCAGAACAGTTCAGTACAGGCAGTACTGTGAAGAGGAGAGAGACTGTAGTGCCAAGAAGCTGCAAGAGGCTTCTGTACAGTCTGCTCACCGATTCCAGGCCGAGTGAGGGTCTGAGGAAAGGAGAACTACAAGCAGAGACACTCCTGGGAGCTCGAGTGCAACCATTACTCGCCCCAGAGAAGCGCACAGAAAGGACACCGGATTCGGTACTGTGACTGACACACAGCACGGTGAATCCAGTAGCAGTGGGGTTTCTAGACGCCCATAGTACCAGAGCAAAGCAACACGGCGGGGTCAGCACAGCACAGAGGACTCAAGTTGCCTAGTCAAGTGGTACCAGCAGAACAGAGAGAGAGTGAGACAGTACCAGCAGAAGCAGCAGCCAGGACACACACACACAGCGCAGCACAAGGAAGCTGATGACCCGGACAGGGTGGGAGGAAAGCCTAGCCCCAGTACAGACTCCGTGGACTATAATCTGCAACAACATCTGCAGTAAAGCTTTGGAAAACAGCAAAACTGTGAGTCTGTGTATTGATTGCAACCTTTGCCCTACATCCAACAGCAGAGAGGTCCCACCTGAAGAGCTACAAGCCTGTCAGCTCTGCACACGGGCTGGAAGAAAGCTGCAGCATCAGGAGAGAAGGAGAATTGCACCTTTTACTACAAAACGTGAGTGTGTGTTCTTTAACCCCGTCTCCACTATCTACATCCATTATAGACTTTACCATCACTGCCCCGGGGAATACAGTTCTACCCACTGGAACTATTCCATCTGTGCTGCCATTACATCATCCCCGGAGGTTCTGCAGCAGCGTCGGCCCCATCACTGGCCGCACATAGTGGGTGGCGGCACGATAGACAATTTTCCCCTGTAAATACACCCTTTTATTTGCCAGGGCCCGGGACACGGTCCGGACCAGGACCACCCGTGACTTCCCCAAAAGCAGACATGGTCCGGTACCGAGTACCCTCGTCCCAGTGGGCTCGACATCAGCACTTGGGGCCCCCTGTTAGATGCCACCACCTGGGCCCCCCTGTTTAGGTGACAGGGACCTGCAGCCCCCCTGTTCATCTGACAGGGACCTGGGGCCCCTTTTAGATGTCACTACCTGGGACCCCCCTGTTCAGGTGACACGGCCTGGGGTCCCCCTGTTCAGGTGACAGGTCATGAAGCCCTTCTTTTAAGTGTCAGAACTTGGCCTCCCCTGCGGAGGACCGGGGGGGAGGAACACCAGAGTCGGTACACACAACAACAACAACCGACTCACCGGAAGCGGAAGTGCCGCCCGTGTATGTGCGGGGAGAGAGTTGCACTTTCTCTAATGGTGAGACGTGGCACTGATGGCACAAAGCCCACAGCAGTCCTCACTGCACTACAACTCCCATAATTCCACTGAACAGGTGACCACAGCCGGGAATTCTGTGAAATGTAGTTCAAACTGGTGTCCAGAAACAGCGTCAGTCACTGTGCTGGTCGGGGTGGAGGGCTCCTTGCTGCAACGGCCACGCCTTCCGCTTGCTCGCCCGGGCCTCCCTACACCTGTTCAGATAGCCACGCCCCCTCCAATGATTGGCCGGGCCCCTTAATGATTAAGACCTGTAAGGGTCTAATAGTGGTCATGACCATGCTGGGAGAAATATACCTTCCACCCAGCACAGGGGCGGAACTACCGTGGTGCAGCTGGTGCAGCTGCACCAGGGCCCCGACCGGCTAGGGGGCCCATTCAAGCCTGCAGGGGGGCCCCCAGCCGACCCCCGCAAGCCGACGTCAGAGGAGAGGAGGGTCAGGCAAGGGAAGCAGAAAGCTTCCTGCTTCCCCGTCCAATCCTGCCCCTCCTCTCCTCTGCCCCTCCGGCTCCCAGGAGCTCACTCGCGCAGATAGGGGAGCCGCTGCATACATCAGCACCACATCGCACCCCCCCCCCCGGGACCGCTCCGACGCCACCAGCACCCCACACATTCCCCCCGGATCGCGCCGATGCCACCGGCCCCCTCCCCCCCCGCTCCTCAACTTGGCTGCACCAGGGCCCCCTGGGGTAAAGGTCCGCTACTGACCCAGCACAACACCTTTCACTGCACCACACTATCTATCTATCTATCTATCAGTGGCGTAACTAGAGTCCGATGGGCCTCGGTGCAAAATTTGGCCCTGGGCCCCCCTCCCCACACGCACACACATTGGTCAGGTGTATGGGCCCCATGTAACGTTCTAAATCCTATAAAGACTCACAAATTGATCCCTCTCCGCCTTTAATATGTATTAATGTCCCTTATCCTGATATATATGGTCCTCCATTATAGTATAATGCAGCCTCATAGCCCTCCGTATATTATAATGCAGCCTACTAGCCCTCAATCTAGCATAATACAGCCTCATAGCTCTCCAGATAGCATAAATTTGCCCAAACACAGACACACTGTCCCCTGTATACCCTGCCACACACAGACACACTTCCCCTGTATCACTCCCCCCATACACACACACATACTGGCCCCTGTATATCTCTCTCACACACACAGACATACATACTGCCCAATACGACCTCCCCCCACACACATAATGACCCCTGTATATCCCCCTTACACACACACACACGCAGACATACTGCCCCATGTATAATCCCCTGACACAGACATAGTGCTCCTGTATAACCCCCCCCTCTCCCACACACACACACACACACACACACACACACACATACTGCTCCATACCCCCTCCCCAGGAAATGTCAGGATTTAGACTCTTCAGCTCCTGCAAGGAGCTCACTATCTACCATTCCTACTGGCCGCTACGTCCTGTCATGAGGTCACAGTGTAATGACCTAATAATGGTGCTGCACGCAGCAGCCAGTGGCAGTACCAGTCCTCTGGCGACTGTGAACAGCTGTCGGAGGACCAGTCTGGGCATACTTGTGTACAGTGACATGGAGTCCTTGGGGGACACACATCCATGTGAAGCAATCACTCAGGTCAGGGGTCGACGACTGGTCGGCGCGGACCCCTGTACATCTGGGCTCCGTCGCAGTTGCAACCCTGGTTGATATGCCCCTGTCCTCCATCTTGCTATGTACAGTATATACAGTCCCCCATCCTGCTATATATGGTGTATGATTTTCATCCTGTTAGATAAACATTCTCTGCTGCCTGCTTTCAACAAAAAGCTGCTTCAAATGCTTCCCCCACTGCTCACATTGTATGGGACTGATTCTATGGCATCCCCCTCCCCATCATCCCCCCTTTCCAGATTCTAGACTTTTTCTGGCAGATCAGTGAATCTCACTCATAGACACTGCCGGTCACTGAATTGAGGGAGAGGGTAGGCAAAGTGAACGTTCAGCTGTACACAGCCTGTGCTGCCTGCTGGGAGGCCGATAATGTTCTCCTGCCTCTCACATACTGTATGTTACACTGTGCAGTCATACTGCTGCCCTCACCTGCGGATGTCTTCTGTAAAGGCCGGGATAACACTTGTATGAGGTCAGAGACCACAGCATCACAGGCAGACTGGAGGCGGCAGAGCCAAGTGCTGCCGCTTGTAAAGTGAAAGTGCAGGAAGTCAGGAACAGCTCAGCACCTAATGACAGGAGCCGGCTGCTTCTCTGCAGGGTGGCCCGGGCCCCTCCCCCCTGCCAGGCCCGGTCTCACTTGCAACTCCTGCGACCTCAGTAGTTATGCCACTGGTGCAAATGCAGTATTGCTTTTTGTTATGTGAATAGTTACCCAACAAAACCTGAACTTGACGACTTTTCAGCAATATGTTCTTGTACGAGGGGCCTAGCGACATTGCAAATTTCAGGCTAGATTTGAAATTGGTGACCATGTTCGAGCAAAGTTCGCTCATCATTAGTCTTATAATCCAAAAATACTGTATCATTAAAGTCTTACTGTAATTCTCCAGTGTCATTACTGCTAGCATAAATGATCAGCATGTCAGGACTTGGCCACGTGTTACTTAAAGGGAACGTGTCAGGTCCACTGTGCCCCCAGAACCATGAGCTGCCCTGTTCACTTATCAAATCGCTGCCTAACATTCCATTCATGTAATTTCATACATAAACAGATCTTTAGAAAAAGTTTTTCTAATTTTGTTAGCAGCGCGTTAATCAGTGTGATGTCCACAGCGAGCAACAGAGAATGTTTATTTATTCAGAATTAACAACATACAGCTTATAACATGAGAATAGGATCAATCTGGTTTCTGCAGAGGGAGAGAGAAATCTGCTGTGACTTTCAGCTTTCAGCTCCACACTAGAATGTGCATGCAGGGAGCAGGGGGAGGGACATATTGTCTCTGACTGAGGACCTTTTTTTCTTTTTTTTTAACTTTGTTGACATCTGAACAATATGCATGCAGACATAAAATCACATCATATTAAACAAACAATAGTTGTTGCAATACATACAGATCAATATGCATTAGGCCAACACACCCCACTCAACAACTACTTATTCTGTTAGTCCCATAGCGGTTCTAAATCCTTGGAACCTAGGTCGCGGCAATGGCTTGGTCAAAATGTCAGCTACCATCTTATCAGTCTCACAATAAACAAACTGAATTATGGCACGATCTATCAAATCACGTAGATTATGACATCTGACGTCGATGTGCTTAGTTCTAGCACTGATCTTCTCACTGCATGCAAGTTTAATGCATCCTTGATTGTCCTTATATATCACCGTTGGCTGAGTTAACGGTTTACCAAGATCATCCATCAGATGTCTTAGCCAAATGATCTCCTGACTTACATAGGCTGCAGACACATACTCAGCTTCTGTGGGTGACAAAGCAACAGATACTTGTTTTCTGCTAGACCAGGAGATTGAACTTTCTCCAAGTTTAAATACGTATCTGCTTGTGGATTTACGATCATGCAAATCACCAGCCCAATCTGTGTCAGCATAGCCAGTGAGTTTTAGATTTCCTGCTGCAGATAATTTTAAATTTACTCCTTGTGTCTCTTTTAAATATCGGAGAACTCTTTTAACGGCGTTCCAGTCCTTTTGGCGAGGTTTCTCCAAATATCTGCACAATATTCCAACTGCTATTGTGATATCTGGTCGAGTCATAGTCGATATGTATAGAAGTGCCCCCACTGCCTGTCGATATTTCTCATTGTTAGGCAACAGGTCATCTTCTTCCAGTTTCAGGTCGGATGATTCCATTAGTGTGGATACACCTTTGGCTTCTATCATTAGCAGGTAGTTTTTGCATTTCATCCCATGACTGTGGCTCTGACTCAGGTAGTGTCTTGACAATGTAGGATAGACGTTTAGGTGGTATTCCTTTGTTTGATCTTGACGACCGTCTGATTTCAGGTTCACTTAGGCTTCTTGTTGTTCCTTCAGTGGTTGAAAAATCTAGCCAGACTTCTACATTCTCTCTTTTGTTGTCTTGTGATTGTGACTGAGATTGTTGATGTTGCTTCATCTGGACTACTGGCATAATATCACAAAACTTGGGTGACACAAAATTTTCATCAATCACTACATCTTTGCTTATTGTGACCTTGTTTGTCTCTGGGTGTAGAATTCTATAACCTTTCTGGGTTTCACTGTAACCTACCAGAATGCCTTCCTTAGCGTGAGATTCCCACTTAGTTCGTTTTTCTTTGGAAATGTATGCAAATTCTTTGCTTCCGAAAATCCTTATGTGCTGTAGTTTTGGCTTTGCACTATTCCATTGCTCAAATGGAGTTTTCTCTGTCGTTTTACCTGGTAGTCTGTTCTGAAGATAGCAAGCCGTCATAATAGCTTCGCCCCAATATACTGTAGGCAGATTTGCATCAAATAACATACTCCTTCCGCTTTCACAGAGTGTTCGGTTCCTTCTTTCTGCTACACCATTTTGCTCAGGGTTGTATGGTACAGTAGTCTGAAATATGATTACATTTCTCTTTAAAATGCTCTGTGTCTCATTACTTGTATATTCAGTCCCATAATCTGCACGTAGAATTTTTGGCATTCTCCCAAACTTGTTATATACTTCAGCTAGATATATTTCAAGTTTCTCTGGAACTTCATTTTTGCTGTTAAGTAGATAGACAACTGTGTATCTTGAATTGTCATCAATAAATGTAAGAAAATATCTCTTCTTTCCAGGGGTCTGAATACGTATTGGGCCACAGATGTCTCTGTGTATTAAATCTAGTGGCTGTTCTGTTCTTGTAGTACTTTTCTTAGGAAAGGCCTTTCTGGACATTTTCCCTTTGATACAGCTGGTACACCTCATTGTCTGGTTACATGGATCAATTGTAATATCATCAGCTAAGTGTTCATGAAATAACTTTCTTATTGCTTCTGGGTCTCTATGTGCAAGCCTTCTGTGCCATACATGAATACAGTTCTTGTGCATTTCTTGCTTAGCTGTGTATACACACTCTTTACATTTCAACTGATACAGTTCATCTTTGATTACTCCATTTGCTAGTGTGTGACCCTCTTTTGAGATGATGCAGATATCGTGCTTAAATGTAACTTCATTCCCTTGTTTTGTAAGCTTTTTCACAGATAATAGATTACTTTCAAGACTAGGCACATATAGCACATCCTTCACAGGAATCCTTCTGCTTTGCGTTGCAGAGATGTTACAATCAATATAACCATCTCCTATGCCTTCTGAGTTCATACACTGACCATTCGCCATTATCACTTTCTCTGACTTGCTTTGGTTAAGCTTAGTAAAGAAGTCTCTGTTATTGGTCATGTGACTGGTCGCACCAGAATCTATATACCATGCATGCTTTGATTTAAATGTATTGACTAATGTGAATGCAGCCTCAGTATATACAGGATCATTATTTTCAAATACAGCTCTCTTAACTCTTTGTTTACTGTTTTGCTTCTCCAGCTGATTCATTTTAGCTTTCCAGACTCGGCATTCAGCTTTTAAATGACCTGGCTTCTTGCATACAAAACATTCACGTGTTTCTTTAGGATGGTTTCTGCTGGTGGGCTCATCCTGTGTTTGTAAAGCGGTTTCCTTGTTGCATACTTTGCTGCTCACACTTTCTGCCTTTCTCTTATATTCATCTACAAGCTTTCCTCTGACGTACTTCCAATGTAAGCTCATCATCTGGGCGTGCATCTAGTGCAGTTACAAGCGTGTCATAGCTTTCTTGGAGACCACTAAGTAGTAGTGCTGCTACATGGAAGTCCTTCATATCTTCCCCAATGCCCCGCAGGCGGTCTACAGTCTCTAGAGTGCTTCTAATGTAGTCCTGCATGTCCTGGTCACTGTGTAGCTTAGACTGATATAGCTTTCTCATTAAATAGAGTTTGTTACTTAGATTTATCCTCTCATGTACTTTCTGCAGCTGCTCCCACATTTCCTTTGCAGATTCACACTTACACACATGCACAATCTGATCATCCTCTATGCTGAGTGATATGGTACTCTTTGCTTTCTGATCCATTTCTAGCCAGTCCTGTGGTACTGGGTCAGGCTTGGGCTCATGAGTGTATTTCTACGTACCTTCTCTTATCAGCAGCATCTTCACCTTGAATTTCCAGGATTGGTAGTGCTGGTTATTCAGGCTTGGCACTGTAAACATTGCTGAGCTGCTGGTGGTGGCCATCTTTACTTCTTCTCAGTCTGCTGTTGTCTTTCTATCTCTGTGCTCTGCAGGTCTGGGACTTCTGTGATTCCTGGGCCCATAACCTGTTAGCAGCGTGTTAATCAGCGTGATGTCCACAGCGAGCAGCAGAGAATGTTCATTTATTCAGAATTAACAACATCCAGCTTATAACATGAGAATAGGATCAATCTGGTTTCAGCAGAGGGAGAGAGAAATCTGCTGTGACTTTCAGCTTTCAGCTCCACACTAGAATGTGCATGCTGGGAGCAGGGGGAGGGACATCCTGTCTGTGATTGAGGACCTTTTTTTTTTTTTTTTTTTAACTTTGTTGACATCTGAACAATATGCATGCAGACATAAAATCATATCATATTAACCAAACAATAGTTGTTGCAATACATACAGATCAATATGCATTAGACCAACAAATTTCCATTGATGATATACTAATTAGTGCTTTGAGTAGTCAAGGGGGTGTTAGTTCCCCAACTAGTCAGGCTTCGGACAAAAAATGCTAATTTAAGTTAATTGTGGTTTTAAACAAGCTTGAAGTGCCTTATTTGCTCGATCCGGATTAAACCGCAAGTCAAACCACTTTTCCAGAACTCCATTACAAATGCATTGGTCAGAACACAGTGTTGCCACCAATGTTGCCGGATCCGCTTTTTACTAAAAAGGCAGAATTCTGCCAGATTTGAAAAAACGCTGATGTGAGAGTACCTTAGCAAGTATATACATTAGCAAAGTCTTGATGTTAATTATGTTCTCTTCAAACAATCCAAATCCGGTCTAGCTGAATCAATAACCATCCCCCCAAATTCTAAAAAACAAGGACTGGTTTTTATTTTACTGCCAGTGGAACACCAAAAAATTAATCAATGCCTACAAATTTACCCAACAAAGCACTACACGTATCATAATCAGTATACCCCATAAACAAATACCATTTAAATAGTGTAGTACACTGTCATTAGACAATTTATTCTGCAGTACCATATTTAAAAAATGGAAAATGCTTCAAAATACTAATAAGAAAGTGAAAAACCTAAGACATTGATTAAAGTAAAAATTTCCCTCAAGTTGGAATCGCGAAGAACTAAATTCACAGGGGTGAACAGGTAAAAATGTAAATTCAGATTTATTGTCCGCTTTGGCTAGTAAAGCCCTTTTACCAAAATATCTCAGGATTGACAACACCTGATAAAATGATAAGTATTCAAGAGGTCATAGATCTGTCTACTGTCATATAGAGATGCCTTTGCTGAATGTAATAGGTAGTGGCCTAAAAGCACCAGCTTCCTTCTTTGGGACAATGCGCAACGATGGAACTTTAATGTTGACGCACGATAGCGCACTGAAAGGACTTGCAATTCTTCCATATTCCAACTCTTGTAATAATATGTCCTTGACAATATTCTTAAATAACTGCACTGCCTTCAAATTGTCTGACAAGCAGCAGTGCTGCCCTTTAAAATTCTGGAATAAAGAAACCGTCATTAAACCCATCAAAAATTCATTTTAGCTTTCTCCTTGTCTGGGAACTGCATGAGCCAAGGAAGCATTTTTATCAGCCTCTCTGGTGTGTGTGCCTTTTGATAACTGTTCCCTAGTGCTGGGCTGCTGATGATTGCACTCACTGGCTTTTTGTAGTATCTTATAACATACGGGATGAATTCCGCACAAAAAAGGCCCTCATGCTTCTAACGACAGTTACTCATCATTTTTTGAGACCGCATTGTGGATAGTATCAAGTTTACCCATAAACCCACGTCCTCTACCCCCCACTTTTAGGATGGGCGAAACATGAGATTTTGCCTGAGTATTTCATATAATTGTACCAAGCCATATCTCTGAAGTTATGGTATGCTTCAATATCTACATGCTGAAACAATACACAGCATGTTCAGCCAAATAAATGTATAAAGCTTGTAATTAGTAGTTGTATGACTTAAGCACACTAGGTTACCTATGATCTGATTCACTTTTATTATGTTTGTTATCAGAGCAAATAATATGCTTTCTGACTGAAGGTAAACATTCTTTAATATTTAAATTAAACCCCAGTGGCAATAATTCACATGGCATAACGTCTTTAACATATCTTTCCACTACACCAGTAATGTTGTAAAGAAATGGTAAGTTATCCCTACAAATAATAGTACTGACAGGGTTAACAAACACTGTATTTTTCGGACTATAAGACGGACTGGACCATAAGATGCCCCCAAGTTTTAAGGTACCGTCACATGAGGCCACGGCGGTGGAGATGTCAGTTGCGACTGGCGGGAGTGCGCAAGTTTTTGGCGCCCCGCCAGCGTCGCCGTCCCCCATTTACATGGGGTGACACCTCCAGCGACGCGCCGGCGATCTGACAAGCGTCATCGCCGCAGGGGTCTCTCAAAACCCCAGCGGCGATGCAGGACAATGGGAGCCTATGGCTCCCATCGCCTGTCAGGTCGCTGGCGGCCATTTACATGGGGTGATGTGTGCACATCGCCCCAGATCAGCTGCCTGGTTTCAGAGCACTGCTCTGAAACCAGGAGACCAGTAAATGGCGTCGCCCTCGCCCATTCACATTAGGCGATGCAGGGGCGATATCGGCACCAATAGGCTACGCCCCTTCATCGCCTAATAAATCGGCGGTACCGTCGCCTCGTGTGACGGTACCTTTAGAGGAGGAAAATAAGGTAAAAACATTTAAGCAAAAAATGTGATTATGATGCACTGTTGTATGGGGGATCTGATACTAACACTGTTATGGGGGTAATCTCCCCATCCTGGCCCACTTCCAGGTATATATGTCCCCCATTCTGAAATATATGTCCCCCTTATCCTTGTATATGTGGTCCATATCCTGGCATTTTGCCCTATATCCTGGTATTTTTGCCACATATCTTGCTATATGTGCCCATTTCCTGGTATTTGTGACACATCATGGTACATGATCTGCCATCCTGGCATATGACCCATATCCTAGTAAATGTCCCTCAGCCTAGTATATATGGCCGCCATCATTGCACACACTTAAAAAAAAAATAAATGATTACACTCACCGCCCATCGTTTCATCACTGCACTGGGACATCCTCCTATGAATTCTCCTGCTAGCAGCTGATCAGAGTGTGTATAGTTTTTTACTCCCTGCCCTGCCCAGGAGATGTGGTATGATCAGACCTTGTCCCTGTAGTCAGACAAGGCCATTACACAGTACACAGCAAGGCCTGATTTATAAGATTTTTTCAGCACAGGAATATTTTTTTTTAAATACATCCAATTGTGGAAAATGTTATTATTTCAAAATCTAGTGATTAAAATGAACTTTAAAGTGACCTTTGTTTGTAGGAAAAACCCTTTAACTTCATAAATACATGCATTAAATATGAATTACTAGCCGGGACACTTAAGTTATACATATACTGGGCTATATGCACAGTCTACGGAGTCACTCTACTGATCCTTCCTGGTGACCTCATGCTGTAATAATCCTCTTCACTGCTACAAGCCTCAGCAAAAAGCTAATGTTGGTGCTATCAACCAGCTGAAAGCGTGGCCTCCACCTTACCAATTCCTTCTTTTGTTGACACCTCTAGACAAGGTGCTGCAGATTGTGTCCTATGTCTCTGGACATCCTAGCAGGGGAAACTCTAGCTCCAGACAGGAGATATCCCTCAGGTGAACCAGACAATCAATTGATGCTGCACATCCACTCTTCCCACTTTAGCCTTGTGACTGTTCAGGTGACCCTCTTCTCTGTCCAACTTCCTGTGGAGGTCTGCTTCTCTTCCAGGTGCTGTGAGGAGGCTCTCTCTCTTAGTTGTGATTGTATAGTTCACCTTCACTCCCTGCTACCACTTTTCAGGCACTACATCCTCCAATATTGCTACCTCTTTTTCTGTAGAGTCTTCATCCTTCATCAGCGCTGAAGCTGCAGCTAGGACCGGCTACTGAAGGCCCCTCTTTAGACACTCTTCACCGCTGGCAGACTCTGCTCACTAGACATGTTGCTTCAGAAGATCTTACATGGTGCTGGTCTTCTTACAACTGCCGGATCAAATCGAAACCGTCATTTTTTATGGAAAAATTCTTCCCAATGCTGGTCCCCGCTGACCAATCCAGATGAAACACTATCTTCCTGCTAAAGGGTAGATGAATCCAGAATCTACTTCTGAATCCTCACAGCTGACCCATGGATGATCTCCAAGTGGGAAGTACCACTAAAAGATAGAGGAAACAAAGGAAGGAGATAGAGAGACCGCAACATACAAGCAGGGGCATATAATTCCATAAAAATTCATTGAGGCCTGTTGTACCATGTGTACCCACTCAATAAAGCTATTGGGCCTCTTTGCATTACATTAATTTTAACGGTACGGTACGGTACTACAATGGGTGGTGATGCTTTGTTTTTTTTGGGAGATGGTACCTAATGTCTTACATTGGATTTCTTGTAAATTTACAGCTTTATTCTAGCACAGAGAATTGCCATACAGTGCAAACAGTGAAGCAGAAGTATATATATATATATATATATATATATACACACATATACATTTATTAGATCTAACTAAGCTGTGGAGAGCATGCCAATGTATCCCTATCTAGCATACAATACAGTAAAGTCTAAGCTTTATTGTATAACCATACACATGTGTGAAGGAAGTCTCAGCGTGGATGGACGTCGTCTGGTTGCTTGGTTACCAGATCCGTGTATTCCTTGCACGTGGTGCTGGTTGCTATGGAAACGCCTCCCCTGGTATCTTGATACTCAGCAGGTCTATGGCGCTTTGCCTCTGGCTTCTGTAGGAAGAAAAGCAAGAAGGAGGGGAGGAGATACACTGAGAAAAAGACTGATTTTTACAGTAAAAACCAGGCTATGTCCTTTTGACTACAACCACAGTGGATCTTATATATTTTATTAATGTTTCCTTATAGGCATAGACTCCAATGATACTAGGGAGGTTTTAGTTCACTCTGATTTGAAAAGTTTAATTTTCTTTGGGGAATTGTAGTCACTATGTTCTAGATGCTCCTAAAAATTTTATCTGAATAGTCCTTCATCTCAAAGGGAACCTTTTATGTCTTCAAATGATATTACAGGTATAGGGTTAATTTGCAGTTTAGAAGTGTTAAAATGCTGTCCTGCCACCGTATTGAAAGTGCTGCTACTGGGAGAATATTCATTTTATTCCTCCTGAGAACAGAAAGCTTTCAGTCATAGAGGATACTATACTGTTTGGAGGTCTAGTGGGGGCCATTATACTGTATGTAGGCTCATTATGCTGCATGCTGGGCTGTGTGGGGTTCACAGTTGAGATCATACTGTCTTGGGGCAACCATACTTTGCTGGGGTAGTTGATGAGGGTATAGTAGGGTCATTATAGTGTGTATGTGGATGGTATTGTGGAGGAATTCATTTTGCGTGAACATGATAGGATCCCTTTAAGTGGATTGTCTATTACTTAGATATTGATGACCTACAGTATCCTTGGGATAAGTTATTGCTATCAGGTCTGACAAATGACACCTACAACAAACACATTTACTGGACATATACAGAGGCAAAAGACCACAGCTTCATACACTGTGTACTGTTCTCAATACCTTATTGTGAACAGTATGATAAAATAGTTTTTAGCAAAGGTATTTGTTATGTGTTATGTGTTATGAGTAGAGATGAGTGAACTTACCCCGAACATGTTTGCCAACTTCAAACATTGAACATTGCAGATTCGGTTGGTGATCAGAAACACAAGCAATTTACAAAAAAAATTGGCAAATTCTGCTGTGTTTGGGAAGGACGTTTGAAATTTAAAAGGGCCCTAAAACTTCCCTGATTGTGTGGGGTCAAAACAATCATTGGAGGATCCGCTGGCCATGAATAACATCTAACCTCACGGAAGTGTTCCCAGCCATCGGGTCTACTTGGTTGTTTCAAGCTGTCGATTTTTTTTTTTTAATTTAAAATAATTTTTTTAAGCTTCCTGGACTTTGCAGGTGTTTTGACACTTGCAGGGTGTGAATTTTTGCATGATGTGGCCGCAGCTGTGAAGTCCAGGAATCTTACAATGTCCTTTAAACATCTGTTTAAGAGAGCTTTATATTCATATTTTATATATATTTATTTCATTAATATTTATTTTTTATTATTTTTAAATTTTTTTTGCAAGCAAACCTCTGTTATTGCAGAGGGTCAGCAGCATGCAAAGCCATCTCTTCTACACTTATGTGATAGCAATTAATATAAAAATGGCATACTGTGTGGCCATTATATGCTTCACATACATGGTCTTATAAGTCTGTTCACACTCATGAAACACCATACTAGGGATATTGCTTCTTGAAAATGTGCAATTAATGTATTTCATTTCATTCCAGATGTTTAGAACACCTATTTTTGGCATGTGCACAAGTGTGTTATATGTATCATTAATCTTGTACCTGTCCAAGTATTCCTGCCCACTAGCCTTATTCAACTTTCCAGATGAATAGGTGGTGAGCTGAATAAACTATTTTATTTTTCTTATTTGTCCTCCAAATATGTCAGGCCGGCCCCAATAATCACTTCACCCAACTGTAAACCAGGTGTTACCTGTTGCATGGGAAATGGGATTTGTAAATCAGTTGCATTCTGCAGCCCACCCCATGGAGGGTTAATGAGGAGCTAGGCAACAAGATTGTGCTAATAATAATATTTTGTAAGCGATTGTGTCATGGCGCTGGAAGACGCTGGCCCCTTGGTAGTGCAAGGCCTCACCGTGGAGCCGAGCGCCATCTTGGCAGTACTGTACAACACGGCTACTGTGTGCCTGCAGTACATAGTTTGGAGATGTGATGGAGTCACTCTAAGACATGCCGGCTATGGAGGATGTGATCTTCCTCACCATCCCAGGGGCAGAGGGTGCTTCACCACAAGAACAGGAGCAACCCACACAAGACATGGACATGGCCACATTTGTGACTTGGAGCTCCACCACACTAACCACATTGGGCCTCAAAGGCAGCAAGGTCAGGATGCAGTGCTTGTCTTGCATGACTGAGGAGGTACCACCAAATTGAAGCTCACAGTCAGGAAGTGAGCCCTTCCCCATGCCAGCCAGGAGCACCAGATGTCAAACTGAGGAGCATCTTGCAGCATACCTGGCATTATTACACCTGCAGCCAGTGTTGCAGTTGGTGGATCGGCAAATCCAGGAGGAGGACGGGGAGGATGAGGATGAAAAGGAGGAGGTAGTAGAGGGAGAAGGCCCTGTTTCCCAGCCTTGTGCAGAACCACAGCCACAGGACTTTGACTTGGAGAATGCCATGTTGACCCCTACCCTTTCCAAGAAACTATGCTATTTGGCATTAACCACTCTGTCTTATTTCTTGAAGAGGTTAGGCTCTTGGATGCCATCACCTAAAATTGCTTGCATAAAGCCTAAGGCCAATGACTTTGGTGAGCAAACTACCCAAGGCATAGTGGTAACATTCGTCCAGAAGAGGGGGTTTGGGTTTGTAGCCGAAGAAGGGACTGGTTATAGGTGTTACGTCAACCAATCCACCATGCTGCGTGACCATCTTCCTTCAAGACACCGCATACTTTATGTTGGGGACGAGGTCACCTTCATGATGGTGAAGGACAGCAAGGGATGGTTCACGGTAGGTGTAAGTCAGATCGCCACTGCGAATGAATTTGAAAACTGGCAGTAGGAGGCTAACATGAAAAGGATGTTGCATCAGTTAGCCAGCCAGCTGCCGACAAACCCACATGGCCCATTGATCCTAAAGTGTCTCTCGATGTTCCCCAAGTTCCTCCTGTCTCTCCAAGAGGGGATGGGCATCCTCTAATTCCTCCAATCTCTCTACAGTGGTGGCCATGATTGGGTGTACTGGGGAGCAGGTGGTGGCAGAGAGGCCCCAGGAGGAGTAGCCACTGTGACCTCCCCGAGACTGTCCGGTAGCAGAGTACATTGTGGAATGGTGACCTTCATTCAGGGTAGAGTTGAAAGAGATGCATAAATCCTTTTACTCTGAATAAAGAGGACTGTCCTAAAAAAGGCCTGATGTTGAGTTGCTGACCCATCCTTTATTTGGTATGTTGCCCGGAGAAAGACTTTTTTCAGTTGTTGTCAGTTCTTAGAAGTGCCAGGCCTGTTTTTTTGTTTATTTTACTTCTCGTCTTCCCAAGTTTTGCGCCGGTTGCACTTTCCCCCGTTGGATTAGGGCGACTTCTGCCTTTGCTCTACACCTCAAAGCCCTTAATGTACTGTGCGCTTAATGGACTTTGTCTCATTAGCTTGATGGCCTGTACTGCATTGTAATGGAGCCTGCTGATCGCTATGGAACTTTCCTTATATCCTGTTTATAACTATATATGTATCTTTTACATTTACTATAGTCAATGCCTATAGTGCCTATGTTAACAATATGACCATTTGGGTCTGATAAATGTTACAAATTACATCATGTACCAACATGATCTTTTTTCAAAAGTTGCTACAGTAAAGTTTATTTAGTTCACTCCTTGTGTACTGGTCTATTTTTGCAAAGAGGTGCTTTGATACTGCCCTACAGACACTGGCAAATAAGCCACAGGTCTCTGGCTTAACAGTTTGAGGTGTGGAAATGCAAGACGTTACACACACTCCAAAAGAACAGAGCTGACCAAGTGCAGTCCTCAAGGGCCACAAAGAGTGCATGTCTTCAGGACTTACTTATCCTTGCAGAAGGTACCTTAATCATCACTTCTGCAGGTATTGAAAGTAGCATCTGTGCAATGCAAAGGAAATGCTGAAAACGTGCTCTGTTTTCAAACTTTTAGGACTGTAGTGGGCCACCCTTGCCCTACAAGTCTCTGTGGAGATACCTGATATCATGATACCTGAGGAAGGCTATTGTGTAAAGGAATCTAGCCGAAACTCGTTGTATACTTTTATACTTTTGTAAAACTTTTACTCCTAATAAATGTGGAAAGAATACGAAGAAATCTGATACCTATTATTGTGGGAGCGCCTTATCCACTTCTACGGATGTTGGAATCCGAAATCTGATACAACGGTCATTTGTCTGAGTGATTCAAATAGTCCAGGATAAGGCAGCATTCTACACTGCCACAACACCGATCCAAGAACCTAATTTGGTTCGATAAGTACACCAACAAGACACCGCAAAGGAGAGAGACCAATTTTATTTATACCATGTCATTTTATGAATACTCTACACTCAGATCTGCATCTTCCCCCCTCCTCTTGTTTTTTTTCCCTGCCTTCTCCCTAGACTCCACAGCCCTGGAGATCTACACCATTCAGAATTGGCTGAAAACTAAAAATATAGGGCACCCCTTCTTTATCATTTTTTCTGTAATAAAAATTTAAAAAAAAATGACGTGGGGCTTCGCCGTATTTTTAGTTGCCAGCAACTAGGCAGCTAGTGAGGCTGGAATCCTCAGTGTGATGAAACTCAAGTATTCGGCCCCACTGCAAATTGCAGACCACAGTGACTGCAGAAAGTGGTGCATTTCTGTAAGTTCCACTTCTGGCGCTATACCCGACTCTTCCAGCTGCCCTGTGGAGGTGGCAGACTGGGAAATAAAGGGAGTTCAAAACATCTACCAAAGGTAGAGGAAACCCTCTGGAAACAAAAATTAGCTAGTAAAACATAATTTTTTATTTGATCATATTTTAAAATATATGAATAGTTTATACAATGATAAACATACAGTAGGTGCATGAACACAGGGAAAAACACAGGTACACACATTGCAAATAAAAGCACACACAATAGTAACTGTACAGAAAAAATAACAATCAAATGATGCAGTACATTTTTACTGAGAAGAGTAACACAAAAGAATTATAAGGGGAAATATAAAATTAGATAGTATAGGTGTTCCCTTTGGTGTGTCACAAAAACACTGATATTGAAAGGGCCACTTAATATGATGGTTATGGTGGTCTCCGCAAGGAGCCACCCCAAGGCTAGGTCCTTCCCTGGAGGGATATCTGGCTAGTCCCGTGTTTGAGACTCCTAAACGAGGCTCCACAGACTCCATTTGCATATTCAATATTCCCAGGGGGCAATGCACCTAGGATTTCACTGTGTTTGAGCACTTTAGCCGGCTGCCCGCAGTGTTTCCTTTGACTGGTCTCCCTGAGATCAGTGATTGTTTTGTGATGGTGGTCTACCAGGCATTGCTTCCACCTAGCCAGAATCCTACACCACACTGATTAGGGGCAAAACCCCAAAACAGCTGTCTGTGGATGGATACCTGGCTTTGGTATTCCTTTGACATATCTTTAAACTTGTAAAGAGCTGAGTATTGAAAGGGCCACTTAATATGGTGGTTATGGTGGTCTCCGCAAGGAGCCACCCCAAGGCTAGGTACTTCTGTGGAGGGATATCTGGCTAGTCCCGTGTTTGAGACTCCTAAATGAACCTCCATGGACTCCATTTGCATATACAAAATGCTGATGTAATCTGTGATAAGGAATCAGATGAAATGACAGCACCCAAGCAGTAATCTGAATTAAAAAAAAGAAAGGCATGATGTTTCTCTCCATAAAAAAATTATGGTAAATAATTAGAGCCACAGCAAAGGCAATGTGCAATAATATACAGTGAAAGCAGCAACCGACGGTATATATTATACCCAAGAATATAGGTTTCCAATAGATCCAATGTGGATGCACAAAAGAATGTTATACAGTGCTGAAAATACCACTAGATAGATATGTATGCAAATGAATAATCAGTAAAAGCATTATCAAAATACTGAAAGGGCACCTAAGTTCAGAGCTGTAGCTGAACTCAGGTGAACCTGACAATTACGCCATCCCGGTCACAGCGGTAGCTGGAAATTAGTCAGTTTCCAGTCCCAACATGAGAGGACGTCACAGAGGATCGTGGAGGGTTTTTTAGGGAGAAATAAAATTGGAAATGAGGCTTGTGGTTGTGTTTTTTTTTTCATAAAATTATTTTTCTCTCTCTAGTGTATTATTTACTACAGTGGGGAGAAAAAAGTATTTAGTCAGCCACCAATTGTGCAAGTTCTCCCACTTAAAAGGATGAGGGGCTTGTAATTGACATCATAGGTAGACCTCAACTATAAGGACAAAATGAGAAAACAAATCCTGAAAATCACATTGTCTTATTTGGAAAGAAATATTTTCAAATTTTGGTGGAAAATAAATATTTGGTCACCAACAAACAAGCAAGATTTCTGACTCTCACAGACCTGTAACTTCTTCTTTAAGAGGCTCCTCTGTCCTCTACTGATTACCTGTAGTACTGACACCTGTTTCAACTTGTTATCTGTATAAAAGACACCTGTCCGCAACCTGAAACAGTCAAACTCCAAACTCCACTATGGGGAAGACCAAAGAAACCATGAACGAAATTGTAGCCCAACACCAGGCTGGGTAGACTGAATCTGCAATAGGCAAGCAGCCTGGTGTGATGAAATCAACTGTGGTAGCAATAATTAGAAAATGGAAAACACACAAGACCACTGAAAATCTCCCTCGATCTGTGGCTCTACGCAAGATCTCACTCCCTGGGCTCAAAATGATCTCAAGAACGGTGAGCAAAAATCCGAGAACCACATGGGGGGACCTAGTAAATGACCTGCAGACAGCTGGGACCAATGTTACACAGTCTACCATCAGTAACACAGACGGGCCCGTCTGAAGTTTGCTAGAGAGCATTTGGATGATCCAGGAGAGTATTGGGAGAATGTCATATGGTCAGATGAAACCAAAGTAGAACTGTTTGGTAGAAACACAACTTGTTGTGTTTGGAGGATAAAGAATGCTGAGTTGCATCCAAAGAACACCATACCTACTGAGAAGCATGGGGGTGGCAATATCATGCTTTGGGGCTGTTTCTCTGCCAAGGGACCAGGATGACTGATCCATATACATGAAAGAATGAATGGGGCCATGTATCGTGAGATTGTGAGAGCAAACCTCTTTCCATCAGCAAGGCCATTGAGATGAAATATGGCTGGGTCTTTCAGCATGACAAGAACCCAAGCACACCATCAGCGCAACAAAGGAGTGGCTTCGTAAGAAGCATTTCAAGGTCATGGAGTGACCTAGCCAGTTTCCAGAACTCAACCCTATAGAAAACCTTTGGAGGGAGTTGGACGTCCGTGTTATCCAGCGACAGCAATAAAACATAAATGCTCTAGAGGAGATCTGCATGGCGGAATGGGCCAGCAACAGTGTGAGCCAACCTTGTGAAGACTTACAGAAAACGTTTGACTTTTGTCATTGCCAACAAAGGATTTACAGGGTGGGCCATTTATACGGATGCACCTAAATAAAATGGGAATGGTTGGTGATATCCTGTTTGTGGCACATTAGTATATGGGAGGGGGAAAACTTTTCCAGATGACTGGTGACCATGATGGCCATGTTGAAGTTGGTCATTTTGGATCCAACTTTATTTTTTTCAATGGGAAGGGGGTCATGTGACACATCATACTTATCGAGAATTTCATATGAAAAACAATGGTGTGCTTGGTTTTAACTTAACGTAACTTTATTCTTTCATAACTCATTTACAAGTTTATGACCACTCACAAAATGTGTTCAAATTGCTGCCCATTGTGTTGGATTGTCAATGCAACCCTCTTCTCCCACTCTTGACACACTGATAGCAACATCACAGAAGAAATGCTAGCACAGGCTTCCAGTATCTGTTGTTTCAGATGTTGCACATCTCGTATCTTCACAGCACAGCCTTCAGATGAGTGATGAGGCAAACTATTTTGTGAATGGTGAAGTTAACAAACAAAATCAGCACTATTGGTCTGACACTAACCCACAGTTGATAGATCTCTCCAAGACTGTTGGGACACAAAAATCGATGGTATGTTGTGGTATATGGGGTACTAAGATAGTGGGGCCATTCTTAATATAAACCTCAATGCCACTGGATATCTGAACCATGTAGCAATTTCAGAATTCATATAAATGGCCCACCCTGTATAACAAAGTATTGAAATGAACTTTTGTTATTGACCAAACACTTATTTTCCACCAAAATTTGAAAAAAAAAAAACCTCTTTCCAAATCAGACAATGTGATTTTCAGGATTTGCTTTCTCATTTTGTCTCTCATAGTTGAGGTCTACCTATGATGTCAATTACAGGCCGCTCACATCTTTTTAAGTGGGAGAACTTGCACAATTGGTGGCTAACTAAATACTTTTTTTCCCCACTGTATTTACTTTGAAGTTCCTAATGGTCGAGTCTAAGATTGCCTAGACATTAGGAACCTCAGGCTTAGTGCAAGCTGGCAATATTCAGCTGTTATTAACCACTTTATTTCCCAGTATGCCACTACCACAGGACAGCTGGAAGAATTGGGATCAGTGCCAGAAATTGGTGATTCTATAAATGCAATTCACAGTGTGTGTGTGGAGGGGGGAATGCTTAGGCTTCCCCACGCTGAGGATTCCAGCCCCTACCTTCCTAGTTGTACCTAAATGGCAACCAAAAATATCGCGAAACCCCATGTCTTTTTTTTAAGTTTGTCAAGAAATAATAAAAAAAAGCGCTCCCCTATATTTTTGGTTTCCAGCCAGGTAAAACTAGGTAGCTGGGGTGGGTGGCAGCCCATAGCTGTCCGCTGTACCTGACTGGCAACCAAAAGTACAGCGTAGCCCCACATAGTTTTTAAGAAAATTATTGAAAGAAATAATGTGTTTTTGATTACCAGCTAGAAAATACAAGGCATCTTGGGATTGGTGTCAGCCTGAACCTATCAGCTGTACCTGTGCTGGTGACTAAAAATACAGCAGAGCCCCGTGTCATCAGCGCAAAATACTCCCTAAATATGCAGCAAATATGCATTGTGTGCATATTTAGGTACTAACGTTGAGGTATTAAATTTCTGCATATTTCCAGTGCAGTGCTAGAGTGTAGTGTTGACTTTTAAGCCAGCCGCCGCTGTGGAAAAGTGACACCCACCTCACAAGAATGGCTTGTGCCCCATCTTATCCTGTGAAAAGGTTAATAAAAATATAGGTGCACATGTTTATACTGTGGGGGACCTAGCTAGGGGCAGCATGAGTGGTTTCAAACCACAGCCTTATTACAATCAATGATTAAAGTTCCTGTCGGCTTTTGCCACTGGAGTAAGACTTATGCTTCTGACGTAGAGAACTGTTAGAGTTGGTGTAAGTTCCACTCCAGCGGCAAAAGCCAGAAACCAACTAACGGCTGCTGTGAGCGTGATGACGTCACAGTCAGGTTCACCTAAGATCAGTTACAGCGATGAGGCTGAGCTTTGAGCTGAGATTAACCTGATTGTGACGTCAACCTGCTCACAGCGGCAGTTGGAAATTAGTCCGTTTCTGGTCCCGTAATGAGAGGACATCACCAAAATTTTTAACGGAGTAATAAAGGTGGGAATGAGGCTTATGTTTGTGTTTTTTTCCCCCAATAAAACGATTTTTCTCTGTTTGGTGTATTATTTACTATTTACTTAGAGGTTCCTAATGGCTGAGTCTAACAGTGGACCAACATTAGGGACCTCAGACTTAGTGCCAGCTGGCAATACATAGCTTTAACCCCTTTATTACCCAGACAAACAACCCACAGTGGAGTTGGAAGAGTGGAGTACAGTTCCAAAAAAGTCACTTTTAATGAACGTGTCATTTTCTGAGGCAGATGCATGCTGCAATTCTCAGTGGGGGGTGGGGTGTTGGGGGGAGGAACACAGGCATGTTTGGGATTCCCCATGCTGAAAACTCCAGCCCCCAGCTGCTTAGTTGTATCTGGCTGGCAACAAAAAATACAGCAAAGCGAATGCCCAGGTGTCAATTTTTTTTTCACAGTAATCTGATGTCAGTTTGGTTGCTATACTGTCAATGCAATGGTTGTAAGGACCGGGGGAAGTACTTGACCATTCGGGATCATTTAGGGGGATGTCATGGTGGCAGTCCTGGTGGTCGTGGTCCTGACTGAGCATGTAAAGGGGATATTTACAGGGGAATAAAGTTTATCATGATGCCAACTGTGGATTCTGGTCAGAATGACCAGCGCTGCTTGTAGTGACCCCAGGGAATAGATGTTGTAGCAGCTAGATGTATCACTCCCCATGGACGCAGCAGGTCCCCAGGGTTTGGTTTAGATGTAATGTGGATGATGGTGGTAGTTGGTGCATAGAGGTGCAGAAGGAGTGGACAGACACAGGGGTTGAATATATCTGATATTGCTACATGATTCAGATATCCAGTCGCATTGAGGCTTCCATTGATGAAGAATGGCCCCACTATCTTTGTAGCCCATATACCACACCATACCATCAATTTTTGTGTTCCAACAGTCTTGGAGGGATCTATCCACTGTGGGTTAGTGTCAGACCAACAGCAGTGGTTTTGTTTGTCAACTTGACCATTCACAAAATAGTTTGCCTCATCACTCATCTGAAGCCAATTGTCTATGCTGTGAAGATACGAGATGTGCAGCATCTGAAACAACGGATACTGGAAGCCTGTGCTAGCATTTTTTCTGCGGTGTTGCTATCAGTGTGTCAAGAGGGTTGCATTGACAATCCAACACATTGAGCAGCAGTTTGAACACATTTTATAAGTGGTCATAAACTTGTAAATGAGTCATGAAAGAATAAAGTTACGTTAAATCCAAGCGCACCATTGTTTTTCTTATGAAATTCTCAATACGTTTGATATGTCACATGACCCCCTTCCCATTGATAAAAAAAAGTTGGATCCAAAATGGCCGACTTCAAAATGGCCATCATGGTCACCACCCATCTGGAAAAGTTTTCTCCCTCCCATATACTAATGTGCCACAAAAAGGAAGTTGATATCACGAACCATTCCCATTTTATTTAGGTGCATACATATAAATGGCCCAGCCTGTATTTTTCATCTGCAGACCAACAAATAACTTCTTCCCTTTTTGGGAAGCACATTTCTTGAACGTTACACTATCAAAAATGGAAAAATGCAAAAATAAAAAAACAGTATAAGCAGTCAATGGGGTTCTTCAATGACGCCATCACGATGTGTCACATTACAGGACTCAAGTACTTTTGCAACTTTAGTGTTTAGTGCAATTGGTGGGAATCGCCCCAATCCACCTTAAACTTCATCCCTGGGCATGGCAACAGGACACAGGGACTATGTTTTGACCTAATTCTTTGGCCATGCAGATGGTTTTTGAGGTCAGAAGTTAAGTGCAAAGATTTTTCAAGCGCGAGTTCTGGTACAGTGCAACAGGATCCTGAGTTGCACCTTACTATATTGGTCCGAAAACCAACAAGAGGCACATTAAGAAGTGCAACTATATAGAAAGGTATTGTCCTGGCCACCACATAGTCTTGTGGCCCAATTTTCCATCATAATTATACTTATGTAGTATCTAGCCAATTATTCTATAATCTAAAACATAATTTACATTAAACTATTTACAGGTCTAATACCTAGCCAGGTTATTTACATTATCCTACCATATACATTAACAAGACATAAGGCTTTATTCCTTGCCTCTACATGTGCGAGGGGGTCTGACATCCCATGGTGATGTTGCAGTGGAATGTATTTGCAAACTGGCAGCCCGTATGCCCAGGCCACAGCAGCAACTCCCTTTTTTCTTCCATGTACCGTAAGACCCACGCGGGCACAGCCTGGCTGATGTCATTTGGGCGGTACTACAGCTACTTCAGCTGGTTTTGGAGTTACAGTAATTTTTTCAGCTGCTGGTACAGTTGGGGTAACCATGGGTTTCACCATTGCCACAATTTTTTTAACCTCTAGGGCATACCACCCTCACTGCCCGAAGTGGCGAGTGTACTCTATCCATTGCCCTGGGTACAAGTCCCGGCCGGGAGCTCCTCTGGGCAGGTGATTTTCGATGTCCCCCCTGTTGACAAACACATCGTTGATGGGATGGGGCTCTTTGACAAAGCCCCACCCCTTGTGGATGTTGAACTGGAGCACTGCACCTCTCCTCCTGACTGGTGGTTCTGCTGCTGGAGTATTACGTGTAGTGTTGTAGTGCAGATGACGATGAATCCAGAAGCACGCACAGATATGCTGAACTGCTCAGTCGAGTGACCATACTTTAATGAATCTCTTCCCTTTCCCAGCTCCCCCTTTTCCTGCCACAGCTCCTCCTCTTTCTTACATCACTGTTACTAGGCAGACAAAGCAATCAGGGAAGACAACAAGCAAACTGCAGAAGATACAACAACATTACATCTCTTATCATCTTACAAAAAAAAAACTAAGTAAATAGTTAACCGTTCAAAAGTTTGCGTTGTAGAAAAGTTTTTTTTTCCTCTCTACTGCAGAACGTAGTCCGCAAGGTGGACTGGTGGCCCTCGATTTGTTCTCCAGGATAACGTCGAGACATCTCATTTCCAGATAAAGTCGGGGGGTCTTCTGAGGTATCTCCTATGGGAACAGCTGAGTTTCATTGTCTCTGGCAGTATGTCGTCGCTATCTACTTCCTCTGCATTGCGTCGTCTCTGGGACGTAGCCACGAAGTTTTTTAAAATGGGACACATTTCTAGTGACCTGATGAGTTTGGTTTTTAGCAGTAATCATGGTGCCTCTGATTTGTGTGGCCTGAAAGGGCTCAGGATAGTATGGCGATGCAAACTTGTCGCTAGGTCTCAGTCTCTTTACAAGAACCCAATCACACACCTTTATTTCTGGATGCTTGTAACGGTGGCTACTTTTTTCTGCATACTGCTTCATTTTATCCTTAGAGACGGAATCATTAATAGCAATTGGGGTTTGGACAGGAACTGACGGAATGCATGGGATTTTGACGCGCAAGGGCCTGCCGAACAATGTCGTTGCTGGTGGTATCCCAGTAGTGGAGTGTGGTGTGGCTCGGTACTGTCTAAGGAATCTATGTAATTCTTGTTGCGAGTCCTTGTGCTCCATGGTAGCAATCCTCAGGCTCTTGTTGATTGATTGCATGAATCGTTCCACTTCTCCATTGGCTTGAGGCCAGTACGGAGTTACTTTCCTGTGGGAGAAACCAAGATAAGTTGCCAATGACTGAAAGTCTGTGCTATTGAATGGAGGTCCATTGTCCGTCTTCACTGTCTCGGGTATGCCATAAGCCGAGCAATTCTTGTCTAATTTTGGTATAACATCCCTGGCCGATGTTGTCGGAACATGTTCAATGACTGGAAACCGAGAATAGTCATCCATGACCACCAACAGGTAGGAGCGGTCCGGTAAAACACAAAAATCAACACTGACAGCAGTCCATTGGCTCTTTGGCAGGGGTGTCATTTGTAAAGGCGCACGCCTATGGTCAACTTTAGTTGCTTGACAAGGAATGCATGTTTGAATCAATGCCTCTACTCTTTTGTCCAGTCCTGGAAACCATACTTTTTCTCGAAGTAGTTGCTTTGTTTTTACCACCCCTTGATGAGCCTCGTGGGCCAGATCAAGTACACGGCCCTCCAGTTTCTGAGGTATCACCAGGCGATTGTCACGCAACAGCAGATTTGAGTCCGACACTGAGAGTGAATGTCGTGCATTAAAGAAAGCCTCCAAGTAACCTACTCGATCTGGTTGTTGAAGGCGAGCCTCAGCAAGAAAACATCTCCATTTCTTAGACCGAACAGATTCTATCACCAACTGAAGTTGGGGATCAGAGTCCACCGCCTGTTGTATTTCCTCCATGGTCATAGCTCTTGGCACTGAATGTGCAGCAACGAAATTTACATGTTCCTCCACTAGAATAGTTGCTGGAATGTTGTCCTTAGTAGGTTGTGGTATTGGGTGTCTTGAGAAATAGTCCGCCGGGTTTCCAACTCCTGCCTCATATCTCAGTTGAAGATGGTAGTTCTGTAAGCGGAGCAACCAGCATTCAATTCGTGGAGGGGGTTTGGAAGAGTGTTTGTTGAAAATTGGAACAAGCGGTTTGTGGTCACTTATGACTGTGAACTTGTGTCCGAAGAGGTACAGATGAAAGTGAAGGCATCCCCACACAACTGCAAGAGCTTCCCTTTCAGTTTGTGAGTAGCGCTGTTCTGTATCTGTTAATTTCTTGCTTGCGTAGGAAATTGTAGAAATGTTGCCATTGTTGGACACTTGTGTGAGAATTGCACCCAGGCCTACCGGGCTAGCATCTACAATCAGTTCTGTGGACTTTAATGGGTCAAAGTAAGCCATGACAGTGTCACCAGTTAGGCTGGACTTCAACGCGTCAAACGATGCTTGATGCTCAGTACCCCATGACCAAGGAATATCTTTCTTTGTGAGTTGTCTCAGGGGTTCAGAAATAGTGGCTAGGTCGGGTATGAATCGTCCACAGTATGTGACCAGTCCTAGAAAGCTGCGAACCTCTGAGGCATTTTGAGATTGACCAGCAGATTTGACCAGCAGATTTGATGGCAGTGACTTTCTGAGGATCTGCTGACACACCTTGTCCTGAAAAGATGTATCCAAAAAAATTTAATGACGTTTGGTTGATCTCACATTTTGATGGATTGACAGTTAGATTGCAGGCTTGCAGTCTCTGAAACACTTGCTCCAGGCGACTGTCATGTTCTTCTTGGGTTGTTCCGTATATGAGAATGTCATCACTGACGTTGAGGACTCCCGCTATTCCAGACAGAACCTGACTGATAACATTTTGAAAAATTTCTGCGGCTGATGAGATACCAAAGTTCAATCTCTTGAACCTACGCAGGCCCATATGAGTACTAAAAGTTGTGATATACCTGGAGTCTGGATGCAACTGAAGTTGATGATAGCCGGATTTTAGATCAATTTTTGAAAACACCTTTGCACCATTCAGATCTGTGATAATGTCATCAATAGTAGGCGTGATGTGCCTTTCTCTTTGAATAGCTAGATTGGCATGCCGCAGGGAGTTGGGCCTTCAATAACATCAGATGCCTCCAGGTCTTGCAATTCTTGCTCCACAAGTTTGCGGACATGAAAGGGAATGCGCCTGTGAGGTTGGATGGAGGGCTGTATCGACTGATCAATATGTAACTTTATCTGAACGTCTTTTAGCTTACCAAGGCCTCTAAAGAGACTGGGGTACCTCTGCATAATATGTGGGCTTGAAGAACCTGTAACGCTGTTGACCAGGTTCACCAGGCCTAGAGACACTGCGCTGCTGCAGCTGAGAAGCGTATCTGCAGAGCACTCCACTACGTAAAAAGTGTCCGTGATGGATTTCCCTTCAGCTGTTAGTTCTGACTGAAATTTGCCACACAGGGGCAACGCAGCTGTGGAACCATAAGGGAAAATCTGTAGGCTGGTATTTTGTAGAGCAGGTCTATTCAGGAGTTGATTATAGATTGTATGACTGATTACGTTGACTGACACCCCTGTGTCCACCAGGGCTTCCACTTGATTGCCATTTATGAGGATGACTCGTTTTGGATTGTTAATCATGTGCACAGCCCGAGATCCTTCCTCAGTCACTGAGAATAAGTAAGTGCTTTGAGCCTCGTCATTAAGCTGCAGTGCTTGGACCTTCTGTGCTTTGGGCTGTACTGTGGGACGAGCAGATTGCTGCGGTGTAGATCTGCACACTTTTGCAAAATGGTTTCGTTTTCCACAATTATGGCAGGTTGTGCCCTTTGCTGGACAAACGTTCTGGTGAGGATACGACCCACCGCAGTTGTAACAAGTTGCCGCCTGTACTTGTGGTTTCTGTGTAAGCTTTGCTATAGAAGATGGTGTTTCTGGCTCACTGCTCTCTATGAGTTTTGCCTGTTTCTCTGCAGTATCATTTATACGTGCTGTCTAATAATTTTGCTAGGGTCATAGTAGGGTCTCTGAGTGCTTGTCTTCTTAACTTTGAAGAAACACATCCTTGTAATATCTGCGTTTGGATTTCTTTGTCTATGTCTGTAAACTCACAGTAAGCTGCAAGGTGCCGTAGCTAGACATGATATTCATCAATGCTTTCTGTGGCTGATTGCTTTGATTGTCTAAATTTGAAGATTTCAAATGCTGCATTTCTGTACGGGGAGAAGTGTTTTCTCAATGCTGCTTTTCTGAGCTCATAGTCCTTGTCCCTCCCTGTGTTAGGCAGAGTAGTGAAGATATCATAGACTTGCTCCCCTGCATAGTGTAATAACATGGCTTTTTTTCTTGTATCATCGGCTATGTTCATGGCTTGTAGAAATATCTCAAAGCGCTTCAGCCATTTATCCCAACATGCTGCTAGGTTTGCTTGGGACTGATGCACATCAAAAGCTGGGAATGCAGGTAGACAGGCCATGGTGAGCACTGATGATCTGGTGGCACTGAAATACCTTTAGCTGATGAATGAACGCTTCCTCGTCACCAATTGTAGTGTTGTAGTGCAGATGACGATGAATCCAGAAGCACACACAGATATGCTGAACTGCTCAGTCGAGTGACCATACTTTAATGAATCTCTTCCCTTTCCCAGCTCCCCTTTTCCTGCCACAGCTCCTCCCCTATCTTACATCACTGTTACTAGGCAGAAAAAGCAAACAGGGAACACAACAAGCAAACTACAGAAGATATAACAACATTACATTACGGACCTTTTGTTTTTCTTGGAGGGCACCGGCCTTCATGGCTCGGTACTGGGTCTGAGCCTCCTTCTCTCTAGCAGCTGCAGCCACCTGCCGCGCAGCCTGGCTCTTGCGGTCATACACCTCTGCCAGAATAACCTCCAATTCATCGCCAGTTGACGATGGGTTATCTTTACTATCCCTCCGGAACCCCATTAGGCCATCACTCTGCTGGATCCAGCAGAAATATACCACCTCCACTTTCGCCTCTCCAGTCCCGGGTTGCACTACGGGTTCTAGCGGAGCCAGCAGTCTATTTCTGAGAGGTGATCCACACGCCCAGTCCACCCCATAGGGATAAGGTGTCTCTTCCCTGCTGCGGGGGACCTTGGGAGGAGCATCCAGGAATTCCACTAAGTCAATTGGTGGGCACTGTACCTGGCTCCTTTGGAGTTGGGTTCTCCTGCTCCACATTATCTGTAATCTCAGGGCATGGCACCGCTGGTTGCTGGACATCTCCTTTTGCCATTTGGTAAACTCTGCAGCCTGGAGCTTGACAAGCTGCCGCTCCAGCTCTGCTACCTCCGGGCTCAGGAGGTCGAAATCCAGGGGGGGTTATGGATCCTGGGACATCCAGAGGCTGCTGGGTGTAGTTACCTCCTGGAGCCCAGATGGCGGTTGCTCTTCCCCGTTATCCACCATCGCACACACAGCTCCACGTGGTGCTCTCTGCAGCTTCTTCCTGCTTACAAGCTGCTCTGTGTTTACTACCTCTTCCCTTGCATGGGTGGTCCTCGCTCTAAGTCCCACCTCACACTGCGGTTTGCATAGCAGGGGGTGGAGCGGGTTTGCTGAAGGGCAGGTCATTTTGGTTAACAGTCAGTGGAGGGGTGGACACAATTTTTAGCACCACCGACTGCTTCTTCCCATGATGGAGGAAGCAACACTCCTCCCGGCCAGCACATGGTGTTAGGGTATGGCGGCCATCATTACACAGTCTATTTAAGCACGACTTTTAACACACAGAACCCGTTCTGACGGGCTCTTAAATCCTATTTGTGACACCAAATGCAATGGTCGGAAGGACGGGGGGGAAATGGTGGGGGTACTCGACCATCTGGGATCAGTCAGGGGGATGTAGCGGTGGCACTTCTGGCAGTCATGGCCCTTACCGATCATGCAAAGGGGATATTTGCAGGGGAATAAAGTTTATCGTGATGCCATCAGAAAGATCAGCGCTGCTTGTAGTGAGATCAGGAAATAGATGTTGTAGCAGCTAGTTGTATCACTTCCCACGGATGGAGCATGTCCCCAGGGTTTGGTTTAGATGTAATGTGGATGATGGGGGTAATTGTTGGTGCAGGGAGGCGCAGAAGTGGACAGACATAGGGGTTGCAGTTCTTATCAGTCTCTTTACTGTTGCTTTGCTCAGTGCAAACCCAACCAGGGTACTCTCCCAGTGTGCAGCTTGGCAAGCCTTCAGATAGTCCAGGAACACTCCACTGAGACACCCTTCATAGGCCTTTCCGTGCTACTCTGTCTGATACATTCTCCTCCTGTTCCTCCTTTATGTCCTCGTGCTACAAGTCCCTAGGCAGGTGACTGCGAGCCCTGCTGAATGATGGTCAGCACGTCCTTTTGACTCTCTGTAGCCACTGTGCCCAGGAGTGTACACAGTGTTGGCCACTACATGTTCAGTCCAGTAGCCTCCGGTTTCCTGGCTTCCACATACAGTCTCATACCAGATTGGGGCCGGTCACCTCATGCAGCTAGTTCCTCTACCACAACCTGGAAGTCGGCTGTAGATTTGGGCTTTCTTTGAACCAGGGTTTCCTCGGCTGACCTAGCCACTGGTCCCGTTAAGCCCCAGCTCCTGTGTCCCCCAGAACTCCATCTTGCTGCTTCCTCTTCACCTTGTCTCCTTTCTCTGTTACTCCCTATCTGTGTTCCTGATGCACTCCAGGGCCGTGGGGTACTTGAAACCGGGCTTTAATGATTTTGGGGAGTCACAGGGGTCGAGCCCCGGCTCCGTGACCCTTGGTTCAGCGTCGAAGAGTTCTTGGGGAGTTTATAGGGATAGGGTGGTTTAAAGGGAGAATTACATATGAGTCCTCCTTGATTTCTTATTGGAATAACCTTGATAGAACACTGACAAAATCCCTATTTAAATACATTTCTGTAAAAGCAATCAAGGCACACATCTCTGGGTTGTCTCTAGAACTGTGGGTGAAATCAGGTGTAAGCACGCTTGACAAACTCTAAGGGCCCCTTTACACACGGCTACATTTCTTGGGTGGCTACAGGTAACTTACTGGTTGCAGTGAAATCATGGAGAGATTATTCCATTTGTACACAGCAACAAGATAGAACCTTGTCTCCATGATTTCACTGCAACCAGTAAGTTACCTGCAGCCACCCTACAAATGTAGCCGCGTGTAAAGGTACCCTAAAGGTACCGTCACACGCGGCAATTTTGCAAGCAATTTCACTGGCAATTTGCTGGTTGCAGTGCAATCATGGATACATGGTTCTGTTTTGTTGCCGTGTAGAAATGGAACAATGTGTCCATGATTTCACTGCAACCAGCAAATTGCCAGTGAAATTGCTTGCAAAATTGCCGCGTGTGACAGTACCTTAAGGGTACCTTCACACGCGGCAATATTGCTAGGCAATTTCACTTGCAATTTGCTGGTTGCAGTGAAATCATGGACACATTGTTGTATTTTGTTGATGTGTACAAATGGAACAATTGTCCATGATTTCACTGCAACCAGCAAATTGCCAGTGAAATTGCCTAGCAATATTGCCGCGTGTGAAGGTACCTTTAGATGGCCCTGTATTCCCCTCCTTTGCAGACTTGTCCCAAGTTTACCAGATTCCCAAAACATGCTTCATCAGTACCTCCAAATCTGTCATTCTATCCAGTCATGCACATTTCCAGCTTGGTGGAGCCCTGACCCATCAAGGTACCTTTACACACCGCAACTTTTGGCGGCGATCGGAGGCAACCGAAAGTGCGCATGCACGTTTTTGACGGTTACCTGCGAACGTCAAAGCTGCATGTACACGCCGCAATTGCGCCCTCAACCTAAGGTGATGTGTCGTCCCTGAAGTTCCCACACCAACATTGGGAAACATCCGGTTGACTCCTGACGCCGCTTCACACGCCGCAATCCCAAAAGGAATGTGAGCGTAACTGATCTGCGCCGCAAGAACATAGGCGTGACAGACTTGTGTATTCCGCACCCCAAACACGCTGATTAGACAACGCAATAGTGTCATTATTGGCCAGCCTGCGCAGGAAGGCTGGCTAATACATGACGCCATTGCAATTGTGTAGTGTGAATGGACAGCTCTTCCAATATGTCGCCCTGTGAAGGGACAGCCAATGGTAACACAGTAGCCCCCACCAATCATCGCTGGGGGGGCCGGTATCCAGCACGCTGTGGCACGCCTCTGGGAAATCACTAGGCGACGCTGATTCCATCCCTATTGCCCGTTCACACGCCGAAACCAGGAAAATTCACCTTCAGGATTGCGTCTGTTTTTTGAACAATGCTCTGAAATCGCAACCGGGAGCAACTTTCAAAATCACCAATGGGTAACACAATTACACGCCACAATTTCGTAGCAATTTGAGGGCAACGGTGACGTAACTCCGTATTGCCTCTCAGTTGCTGCACCGTAGTTGCGGCGTGTAAAGGTACCTTCAGACATGATGCAGAAATACTTTAAAGTAGAATACCCCAATGAACATTGATTGTCTCTGTTCTATAGGACTCTTAATTCGCCAGCAGAGTTGGTCAAACTCCCTTATATGAATGTCGGGGAAGAGGCACTCTCTTTCTCATCCACCCCCGAACACTGGTGGAGTGCGGCCACATTTACTCAAAGGCACTCCTCCTGCATTAACCATCTTGAACAACTAAAGAAAATACTTATAATCTGACCCCATATAAAATTTCCAAATTTAAAGGGATCCTGTCACCTCCAAAACGCCACCTAAGCTTCAAAATCATGTCCATGCAGCATCCCATCACTAATCTCACACTCCTTTTGTGACATCACTAATGAGTAAGTTATAAAACGTTTTTCTGCACTTTCACAGGATGCTTTTCAGAGAGGAAAGGAGTGTGAGAATAGTGATAGGATGCTGCAGGGACATGTTTTTGAAGCTTAGGTGGCGTTTTGGAGGTGTCAGAATCCCTTTAACAAATCATATTCCCCATTATGCTGGAATGGATATGGTAAAAAAGGGGATCTGGGTCATGTGTGTTGGTGGTGCCCCAAGATAGGACAATTATGGAATCGAGTGGCATTCTTAAGGAGAATCTTGACAGGTTTCCCTTTAACTCTAGAGGGGCCCTTGGCAGTCTTAAATATTGGTTTGGACTTTCTGCCCCCAAACTTAGTTCCAGTGATATCCCTTGTTTTCATAGCGGCCTGACAGAGCTTTGCAAGGCACTGGAGGGAAGCTTCTACCCCCACACAGGAGGAACTCATTGGTAGGATAAATTCTCATTACAAACATGAATGTTGTTTGGTTCACTCGATAAAGCAAAAAGAACAGTCAGTCGCCAGTGGGAGATTTGGGATACTTCTGGATTGGCGATAGCTCACATGGTTTTAATATTTTTCCTGGTTGATTCTGGTCTTCTCATAAGTAGATTGGTATACAAAAATATTTAAAACAAAGCTCCTAAAGCTTATTCCTTCCCCCTCATCCATTAATTTACCTTTTGTGTCCAATCCTGGCTGCTCCTTTCCATCTGTGTGGTCCTCTCTTTATCTCCCTTACCCTATAATTTTCAGTTTGGAATTGGTTTACACTGGTGGTGATTATTTGGGCATGACTGTTATATTGATATAGTTGTTTAAACAAGTTATATATGCTGTTAAGAGATTTATTTAAATGAAAAAATTATTGTTTAAAAAAAGTCAAAATGTTTTAACTTATTTTGACTGTTGCTTGATTTCCTATATCTTTGTTTTAGACATGGCAATTTTAAGGATGTGCATTGACATAGATTTTTTGAGTTGTTGGGGTTCCGTTCTCCTTGGTTAGATTTACAGATAGATAGATGTCTCACTCCCCCTATGTACTGTAAGCGTGCACCCTTTAGTGCCTTTCATGTTGTACTAAAGGGTGTTTTAACCTTGAATTTAGATTTAAAGAACGAATTATTAGAAAAAAATAAAGAGGCATGGGTTACCCCCTATTTTTTGTTGCCAGTTAGGGTACAGCAGACAGCTGCACCCCGCAGACCAAAGCTGGAGGTATTATCAAAATTGGGGGGACCGCACAACAATTTTTTCAATTATTTTATTTTTGCTGTTATCTGATGTTAGTTTGGTTGCCATACTGGTAAAAAATCATAATTGCTTGCACAGGGGTTGGGGATAAGTCTATCTTTAACCAATCAAGGGAGGGGGAAGCAGTCAATATGTCTGAGGATCGTGAGCAGGCTCGAAAGCATGGTGACAGCGGTCCTGAAACTTGCTAAGTAATAGTGTAGGAAGATAAGATTGAGCTATTTTTGGCAGCTTTTAGGATTCTTTGAAGGTGTATTCTAGGTCCTTGATTTTGCCTCCTATTGATTGGAATGAGGTTCGGCAAACTATGCGTCAAACAATTCACCGAACATATGCCAATTCGGTGAACTCAACCGAAACCGAACTTCAAAAAGTTCGCTAATCTCTAGCTATTAGCATTGTTCTCCCGAATTCCAAATTTTAATGTAAGCAACATAGACTTTGAGTGGAGTGGCACCACACATGCTTGACTTATGCTCTATTAGAACTCCTGTTGACTGCCGTAGTGAAATAAAGAGAAATGTGAAGCACAGGTCCCCCATTTCTAGGTATCAGTGGGAGCTGCAGGCTGAGTGCCCAAGCTGTTAAACACTACATGTACTCATGCGCACACATACACTCACTCACTCTGATTATAAGGCTGGAGTTACACTGCAGAATGGCTTGAGTAAGGATCACATCAAAATACCTGGACTGGCTGGCAGCTCTCCTGACTTGAGAGTGACGGTTGCATGAAAATACATCAAGCTTTGACTCTCAGGTCAGGAGAGAGGCCAGATGGTCTGTGCAGTGCAATGCGATCCTCATGCGAGTCATACACTAGTGTGACTCCAGCCTAATACTCATCCCCTGGTAGTTCTGTATGTACTGGTAGACCATGAGTTAATTTTTTCACAGTTTTATTGTAACTTGTGAAGAATTTGGACAATGTAATTAATTGAAATGCTCGTGCAAATATTTGAATGTTCTTAAAGATTTTCACATTTTTAGGAATAATTTGACAATATTAGGGTCCTTTCACATCAGCGTTTTACGCTGATCGTGGCAGTTGTGGTGAAAAAAAACGCAACTGCTGCGATTACCGCATAACGGCCGCACTCGCGGTTCACTTGCGGCAAGCCCCATACAATGTCTATGGGGCTTGCGGTAAGTGTGCGGCAAATGCGGTTTCGGCACTTGTGGCAGGTGCGGCTGTAAAAAAACCGCGGTATGGCGCGGTTTTTTCGCGGCCGCACCTGCGGCAAGTGCCGATGCCGCACTTGCCGCACCTTCCACAAGCCCCATAGACATTGTATGGGGCTTGCCGCAAGTGAACCGCGAGTGCGGCCGTTATGCAGTAATTGCGGCAGTTGCGTTTTTTTTCACCGCAACTGCCGCGATCAGCGTAAAACACTGATGTGAAAGGGGCCTTAGACTGTGTAAGGACTAGCTCCATTGACAAGGTCTGTGTTAACATCCAGTTGTCAATGTGTCCTACAATTTCAGGAGGAAAACCACAGAATGCTGTTGTGTTCTAGTGTTGTGTGCTGTTGTAATCAAAGTGATTTGCCAAAGGTATGAGTAAAGGAACTGTGAAAATATCAGTCTTAAAGCTTTGACAAATGCATTTCTAAAGCTGGACTTATGCTAAGGATTAAACAAAGCCCTGTAGTAAATGACTTCTGCTTGACAGTTGGTATATTTTCTGGTAAAGATGAAAGGCAATCACAGACACTTGCAGATCTCCCTTTGCCTTGTTCTGTGATCAGAGTTGGGTTTCTGATGATGAGGTTGAGAACCTATTTGTAGATCCAGTCCACCCAGTTTCGAGCAGACCTCATGGTGCATATGTTGTTTGTCATAAATGACTTTACCAACCGCAGCACACAACAATGGCCTAAAAATTCAATTTGGCAGATGGACAATGTCATAGATTTCAGCTTTGGTTGATGCTATCATGCAAAGGTAGATTAAGTAATCAAAGTATTTTAATATGGATTTTATGATTGTCAAAACTTCCAGTGCATGAAGTTTATGGCCAGTTATAAGCTATACGACTCCCTCAGGGCACAGTGCAAGAATAGAACTGAAACGATGGTCCAATCTAGAAATGATATTCTAACACCATAGGGACTTCTATTTCAGGATGTCACAAAACTTTCCAGAGAAACATTAAAGAGGCTTCCTCAGTCAAGCTTGGAGTCCTAGTCTCCCCAATAGTGAGATTAGAATTTATAAAAGTAAGTCGGGGACATATACAGATATCATACCAGATTCTGGTATGTATATACACTATGTATAAACAGCTGAAACCAGACGTTTATATACACTATACAAAAAGATACATATGTATGTTTTTCTCATTATCTGACATGAAATCAAATAAACCTTTCCTGTTTTAGGTCAATTAGAATTACTATAGTTATTAATATTTGCCAAATGCCAGAATAACGAGAGAGAATGTTTTAAGGCATTTGGATTACTTTCTGCAAAGTCACAAGTTTACATACATTTCATTAGTATTTGGTACTATTACCCTTAAACTGTAAGACTTGGGTCAAATGTTTTGGATTTCCTCCCACAAGCTTCTTACAATAGTTGGTAGGAATTTAGGCCCATTCCTCCTGATAAAAGTGGTGTAACTGGGCCATGTTTTTAGGTCACCTTGCTCACACCTACCTTTTCAGATTTGCCCATACATTTTCAATAGGATTGAGATTGCCTTTGCTATCCTTATGCCACTTTGTAACCAGTTTGACAGTATGCTTCAGGTCATTGTCCATTTGGAAGACCCATTTCTGACCAGCTTTAACTTGCTAGCTGATGTCTTGAAATGTTGCTTCAGTATTGCCTCATAATCTTTTTTCCTCATGATGCCATCTATTTTATGAAGGGCACCAGTCCCTCCTGCAGCAAAACAACTCCACAACATGTTGCTGCCTCCCCCATGTTTCACAGTTGGGATGGTGTTCTTAGGCTTACAAGCTTTTCCCTTTTTCCTTCAAACGTAATGATGGTCATTATGACCAAACAGTTACATTTTAGTTTCATCAGACCACAGGCTATGTCTCCAAAAATGTAGGTCTTTGTTCCTGTGTGCATTTGCATAAATGAATCTGTCTTTTTTATGTTTCTTTTGGAGTAATGGTTTCTTTTTGGCAGATTGGCCTTTCAGCTCATGTTGATACAGTACTTGTTTCACTGTGGATAATGACACAATCTTACCAGCTTCCATCATCATCTTCACAAGGTCTTCACAAGGTCTTTTGTTCTTGGGTTGATATGCACATGTCAGAATAAAGCACATTCATCTCTGGAATAGAGAACCCGTCTCCTTCCTGAGTTGTGTGATGGCTGGACATTCCCATCATGTTTGTACATGCATTTAATTGTTTGTACAGATGAACGAGGCACCTTCAGGTATCTGGAAATTGCACCCAAGAATGAACCAGACCTTTGAAAGTTCACAATTCTCTTCCTGATATCTTTAGCCTTTCCCATTTTGCTATAAAAAGAAGCAGTGTGTTTCAGGTGTGCATTAAAATACATTCAGAGGTGTGTATCTAATTAGTTTATTGGCAACATCAGAGGTAATCAGAAGCTTCCAAACACATGACATCATCATATGGGCTGTCCCAAATTGTATCAAGGCATAGTAATCTTAGTGTTTGTATACTTGTGATTTTGCAGAATAATAAAAATGCCTTAAAACATTCTCTCTAATTATTCTGGCACATGGTAATTGACCTACAACGGGAAAGGTTTATTCTGATTTCATGTCAGATAGTGATAAAAACATGCATATGCGCTTTTCTTTCGGGTGTATAGCTTAGCAGCACACGGTGCGCTTTACGGCTATAGAGCATGCGCACTGCGCATGATGAAGCTGGCCAACTACACCCAAAAGAAGAGCCCAATGTGCAGGACAGGAGAGGCAGCCAGCCGGGCAGGAGAGAGAGGGGGAGATAGCGCTTATACATTATATTATCAAGCCCACCAGGGCGTGATAACCACGGAAGGAAGGCGGCCATGGACACAGAAAAAAAAGAAAACTAGTCATTGCCTCTTTTACATGCAAAATTGTAAGTTATAAAATGCATTTTATCAACTATAGCACTACACTTTTAGCTCAGACAGGGATGCTTAGGAATGTACTATGAAGCTGCAGGGACAGATAGTGACAGCTGACAGGTTCCCTTTAACTACATTTCTTTGGGTGGGGGGAGCGGGGGGGGGGGGGCAATTACAACTTTTGATTTGCTGATGTCTGCTAAGATGCCTTCAGAGACAGCTAAAGTGTCTTTCAAGGGAGTGTGGGTGGATGAACCCATCCACATGTGACAGCTTTGTTCTGTTTAGGCATAGGTAATATAATTTAGGTCTGTGCACATATATGTATATATGTTTGTACTTGGTGCCAGTATATATTTGTGTAGATTCATATGCGACACATTTCTGTGCATCGTGCAATCATTTTTTTTTTTCGTGTACAGCTGCCAAAGGTGATTAGTGATGGGAGGAGAATCCTAATTCTGTGATTGAGCTTCATTTTTACTTGTGTCCCTGCTTGTTTCCAATGAATTCTTTGGCATACCTTTCTGCATGAAAGGCTCCCTGGCATTACACCATGACAGATTTGCCCTTTTTATGTATCTCTTATTTTGCAGCCTGCATAGCTCCCCTTGTAGTGATTTTCTGCAGTTGCATATGGCAAGCAGAGATGCTGCGTAGCGAGGTGAGAGAATATTCTACATGCAGGGGATGTAGCTGTGCCATCTGTTCTCCACTGACTCACCTTTCACTGCACGTTACAATCCACAAGAGGGCGATGTTTGACCAGCTGTAACTACATCTTGCCAAGAACTACTGCCGCTGGTCAGCAGGTGGTAGGTGCATCTCATTTCTCAAGTCCAGGTGAAATTTTTATTATCAAGCATCAATTTTTAAAATTAGAACCCTAAAACATTGTTTTTATTTGAGGATAGTTGGTATTTAACACTTTAAGCTTAGTTAACTTTTGTAAATTTTCTTTGTATATTATTTGACAAAAGCGACAATGAAGCCCATGGGGAGGTGAAGTATAAATGAACGCTTTGTATTTATCCTCTCCAGGATATATATAGATATACACACACACACAGTATGTTAATATAATATAATATATAATATATATATATATATATATATATATATATATATATATATATACTGTACATCTATTTTTTATATGAGTCACAGATCATAATCATCTGTACAAGTCTATTTATTGCCATTGTACTTCTGTGTATACTCACCCAGCAGGGGCATACTTAGAAATCATGGGGTCCCATAGCAGAGTTTCTCATTGGGCCCCCCACCACCCCCAAAAAGTGTAGGGAGTAATCAATAATATTCCTCTGGGTCATATAAGAACATATTTCACAACTTTGCTGCCCTTTCACAGCAATTTTCTTCCTATTGGAGCCCCTAGATTGCCTTTTGATTGCAGCCATAAAGTATGATGTCAACAAAAGTGCCCCACATACACTGTATGATATCCCCACAGTGAACTACTCCACAGTAATATCCACATGCACAGTATGAGGATCCTACTATACCCCCCCGTCACCCCCTATATTGCCAACTGTGACCCCCACACAGCCCTTTATGCGATATAATGGGAATAGTGGCCCCTACTATCCCTCCAAATAGTATAATGGCCCCCAAACAGCCCCCTGCACAGTATGGTGGATCCCACAGAAACCTTCACACTGTATAATTGCTTGCATATAGCATAATGGCCCTCACACAGGCCTCTATAATGTATAAAGCTTCTTCATAGCCGTCCTAATATTATAATGCCCTCCACAAAGCCATTCAAATACTATAATGGCCCCACATAGCCTTCCATATAGTATAATGGGCCCCACATAGTACTCCATACAGAATAATGCTTCCTCATAGTCCTCTTTATATTATAATGTACTCCCCATAGTCCTCAATATAATATAATGCAAACTACAAATTCCTCTATATAATATAAGGCAGCCTCCATATAATATAATGCACCCTCTATAGTCCTCCATATATGATAATGCAGTCTCTACAGTTCTACATATAATATAATGCAGCCTCCATAGTCTTCCATACAGTATAATGTAGTCTCTATAGTCCTCCATATAGTATAATACAGCCTCTATAAACCTCCATATAGTAATACAGCCTCTATAATCCTCCATATACTAGTCGAAACAGAAGATATGGTAATTATCAATGTATACAAAGTTTGACTAGTTAAATCCTCCTCGCTCCTGCCTCCCCCTCAATAAATGGGCCAAATTGACCATAGACCACATATTTTATATTTATTATAGTGATTTAAAAGAGGGGAGTGTGGAGTCTGTGTTGTCTACAGACTCTGGAAATGAAAATTTCAGGTAAGTAAATTTTAGTCTTTTCTGATCGTCCTATGTCAGCATATAATGGACATTAGCAAGCAATAAATGAACTGCTGGTTGGGTATCATCTCGTGACCCCTGTTGTAGCACTTTTCTGCCAAACGCTGAGCTATCAGTAGCTGAGATATCCAGACTACAGTGTTTCATGAAGGTAGACAAAGATGACCAAGTTGCAACTCTGCACATGTGCTCCAGTGGGACATGTGCTCTTTCCCAGGAAGCAGAGGTAGCCTGGATAGAATGTGCACTAACAGACAGTGATGGTTCTAAGTGGTTCAAAATGTATTTGTCACAGATTAAGAATTTGATCCACCTAACCAAGGTGCTTTTGCCGGCTTTGTTACCGCGATTTGGTCTGGCAAACTGCAGAAATACATTTTCATCTTTTCTGAATAGAGTAGTGTTTTGAAGGTAGATCAACAGAATTCTCTTTACATCTAGTAAGTTGAAATCTCAGTATTCTTCATCATCTGGATCCTCCCTTAACACAGCTAGAATTATTTCTTGGTTAAAATTCACAGTGAACCTTACTGTTGGCAGAAATCCCGGCATAAGCCTTAATGCTCCATGGTCCGAACCTATATGGAGGTACGGTTCTCTGGAAGATAATGCCTAGAATTCTCCTACTGTCTTGGCTGTTGTGGTTTCTCCACCAAAAGAAACAAGATTTTCCACAAGAGATGCTTGATTAATGCCTGCTCCGCCAACTCAAAAAGGAAGATCCTGGACCGCTTTTGACATGCCCCTCCCAGGGCCATGGGTAACTCGCAATCGGGGTACGGTACTTCTGGGGAGTCACAGGGGTTGAGCCCCACTCCGTGACCCTGGCGGAGTCAATAAAAAGTTTGGGGAATAGGATTTTAGGGATTGTTGTTGTGATGCCACCCGTGGTGTTCGGCTAATGATGGCCGACGCTGCAGTGCGGGATGTCTGGGGATGATGGAGTCGAAGCTAAGGTGGTTTCGCTCCCCAGGGCAACCGGTTTGGTCACTGGCAATGGCAGGCCGCATGGTTTTTCCGGCTGAAGGAGACGGCTTATCAGTTGGTGGCTCCACAGGCGGGGAAAATAAACAAACAGTCTCACACAAGGCTGCTGAGTCCCCATTTCCCGAAGAACAGAGATACCACACCCGTGGATTGGGTGCAGTACCCTTGGGGTGACCAGACCACAGGGGCGCCACATTTTCCCTTGGCAAAGGTCAGCACGTCCTTGTGTGGCTACATGCATCAAAGAGATGTTTTTACATACAACTCACATTTTTACAGCATACATGCATAACAACATAACTTTACAAGAGTGCTTCTTCCCAGATCGGGAGGTTCTTTTCTTAAACGTTACATAACAAAAAGAAATACCCTATCTATATATAAAAGGAAAAAAAAAAAAAAGTATAAAAATAATAAAAACAAGGAAAGTGCAATAATTTCACAGTTATTAAGGTCCTATGGTGTCCATTTAGTCCCTTTACCTGGTAAGTTGGCACCTTGGGCTGTAAAGCAAAAGGGCCACAATCAAACCGTCCATAAACGTCTTTTTCTCATTGGCGGTCAGCTTAAACTAGTGTGCCTTATCCACGGGTACTAACCAGTTACATTATTTAATATTACACTTATCACTGGCATATTATCTGCTGCAATCAACTATACACATTATTCGGTAACTTAAGTTTACTCTTAATATTCTACATAACTATATACATTATGAACGCTCTCTTAAAATTCTACTGTAATATCTCTTTTTCTATTCTGGGAGGTGGCACCTTGTATACTCTTAGGGCATACCATCCCCGGTGCCCCATATGACTCGAATATTCCACCTCATCTCCCGGTACAAGTCTTACCGGGATGGCCTTTGGGCTCGACTCGACGTCTCTCAGGCTGCTGAAAACTTCTTTTTCCAGATCGGGTTCCTT
>JARQOC010000006.1:332009365-332035453 GCA_033576535.1 Allobates femoralis
GGTTCTTCAGACTGAGGGATACAGCTGGCACTGCTGAGGCAAGTTCTCTGCAGCCTGCTTGGCTTATCAGTCGGTGGCTCCGCAGGTGGGGAAAATAAAGTCTCACACACGGCTACTGAGTTCTACACCCGGGTTACTTATTGTTGATTTGGCAATGCCACCTAGTATTGTCCCTTGCCAATTCTCAGTCTGTCTAGTTCTCAGAGAACCGGGATAGCTCGTCTAAGACACCTCTTTATGTTCCTTTCTCTCACGGGTTGCCTTCTCAGTGCTGCTTGCCCGCCTCTCTCCTGCTTGCGCCTACGCCTCAATCTGGCAGCCACAGGTCTTTTCGGGCGACCAATACCTTGTCCCCGGGCCCTAGTACGGCTACCTTCTCAGTGGATGTGTCGGGTGTTGGCCAGAGCTCCTCCAGATCTTGTGGCCTCCGGTTCTGTGGTTGGAGTCTGGAATCTCCTCTCCACCTACAGGGCCGTTCCCCTGGTTCCCAACCAGCCCTTCCGTCCGACTCCGATCAAACTTGGATTCGGGCGCACGGGTGGTTCTTTCTGCCTCTGCCCATGCCCCTAGGGCTCCCTCTGCCTGTTGTGCTCTCTGCTGTTGTTTCACAACCCAGGACAAGCTCCTCACTGCTAGTCCTCCGGGTCCTCTCTCCTCGACTTCTCCCTTCGCTCCCACTTCTTGACTAACTTCCCACCCCACACTTTCCTTCCCTCTGTCCCCTGACTGGGCCCTCCAGTCATTCCACCGTCCATGGGACCAGGCGTGATGGGTGTTTTGAAGGTGTCTCAGACGTACCATCCCGTTTCCCTAGGGAACTGGGGTCCCATGAGGGAACCGGAGGCATGAACTTAGCATTTTTACCGCCCTGATAAAAACTAGCAATAAGCTGATGCTTGGATAACAGCCCATCTAGGTTCACATTGATGGCTGGGAACTGCATCTTGAGGTTATTCAGCTTCAGACCCTTATCGAAACCTGTCAGTAGGAATTGCTACACCAAAGCTATAGCTCTCTTGTCCACTTAAACACTGTTTTGGTGCATATTTTTACGCGAGTGCACTTGCAGTTTTTGTAGCCAAAACCAGGAGTGGAACAACCAGAGAAAAAGTCTAATGGACACAAGTACTCAACTTCTGTATTTTATCACCCACTGCTCGTTTTAATCAGCCACTCCTGGTTTTGGCTACAAAAACTGCAACAGCACTCGTGTAAAAATACGCAGCAAATACACAATGTGTGAACGCACCTTTAAATCTTCCACTTTCTGGAGTACACCTTTAGTGTAGCTGGTCTTCTAGCTGCTATCAGGGTGTTAATAACCTGCTTGGGTAACCCACAGGCTACTAGATTTTCCCTGGCAATTTCCATGCAATCAGATACAGCCTGGTTGGATCCGGGTGGAGAATATCTACTTGAGATAAAGAAAGAATGAACTGCACTCACCGGTACTTCAAGTGCTGTGTTTGGAGTTTTATTCCATGTTCAAGGGTTACAAGGTGCAGGGAGAGAGGGTGTGCAGAGTCGGACTACGGTTCACGCTTTTGCGCTTCAACGGGTCCAGTGCACTGGTGAGTGCCGCTCATTCTTCATTTATTCTAACTGATGCTTTGAGCTGAGCAACGCTGGGCTCATCCCTGACCGCAGAAAAGGGTGGTTTCACATGCCTTATTTTATGGATTCCTTCTAGCTTTATTGATCTCCTTGAGATAGTTGACCCGACCTGGGTGTAAGCTTCTAGAGATCTTCCTCTGAATAACTGCCACATGAGCAGAAATCAGTTTCTTTGAGGTCAAAGGGGAATGATCTGGCCTTTGCATGTTCTTTTCTGATTTTGTTGAGAACCTTCAGGACCATCTGTAAGGGAGGAAACGCGTACACCAACATGTTCACCCAAGAGAGAGCTAGGCAGTTCAGACCCCAAGGTTGATTGTGTCTCTGAACTAAAGCAAAGCGGCAACATTTCGAATTCTGATGCATGACTATCGCATCCAGATCAGGTGCTCCCATGATATTGGTGATCTGTAGAAAGAATTGAAGAAGAGGCGTCACTCACCGAAATATTCCAGATGGTCTTTTATTCCGTGATTTCAGGGAAGGACAGGGTGCAGGGAGGTGGCCAACGGACAACGACGCCGTTTCGCGACAGTTGCACCTTGTCCATCCCTGAAATCACGGAATAAAAGACCATCTGGAATATTTCGGTGAGTGCCGCCTCTTCTTCAATTTTTGCTGATTGACCTGGTGCTTTGGCTGTGCACCACCGAAGGGGAATTTGCCTTAACGGGAAGTTATCCCGGACTTGACTGTCAGTACCGCTTAGTGCCATGATTATCTTTTACTCAATTGATCTGTAGAAAGACCTTGTTGAGGCTCCACTCACCTGGGAGAATTTGGATGCGACCAAGCCAGTCAGCCCTAGTATTGGAGACACCCGGTATATGTATTGCTACTATGATGTGAAGGCTGTTCTCTACCCACAAAGATCTTGTGACATTCTATTGTGTGAGGTAGCGCCCCAGGGGAACCCGCTTGGCACGGGGAAAATGACAGCAGCGACTACATTTCAATGTAACATAAGCAGCGGATTTATTAATTTCTGTCATAAACCGCTTTCAACACATAAACCATAACACTATTTCCATTTTCACATATAATATGCATGTCCTTACATTGCATTATATGACATTCCCATATGACATTACATTACAGGACATTCACATACGTTTTCCCCAGAACTTCAAGGCGTCACCCACCGACCCTTGCAGACCTCAGTCTGGTTCTAAAGACGGCTATCACCGTCTATCACCCTGACAGGGATCATTCCCCATCATATTGCACACGAGTCATCACACATGGCACTTTTTCATAAACCATTATGACTCATGCATGACACAGCATTCATGGCATTTTTACATACACCAATATGCTACACACTCAGGGCCCACAATAGTACCAGGAGCCCTGTCACTCAGTACACACAAGCAGGGCCGTATTTTCCATTAGGCACCCGTAGGCACGTGCCTAGGGCGGCGCCATTCATAGGGGGGGCGGAGCCTCAGCCTGTTTTCTTTTTTTCTTTTTTTTTTTTAAATTTCTCCTGCCCGGTGTCGGCCGGGTCGTAAGCCCCGCCCCCTCATACCTCCCACTCACCCCCCCTGCTCATCAGGCCCGCCCACCTCACCCAGCCTGCAGCAGTCAGACCCGCCAGAAGAGGGAAGGAGGGGACCGCCGCAGAGGACAGGGCCGGCGTCAGCAGCACCCGGCATACCCGGGGCCCAGGCATGTCTGAGAAGCCCACCGCCGACCACCCGCATTGCGCCACCGCCCGCCGGCATTGCGCCGCCGCCGGTATTATCTTACCGGTGCGGTGCTTTCATTCATAGACCCCGGCCACCAGCCCCCGCTCCACCCCCAGCCCCTGCTCCGCCCCCAGATCCGGGCCGTCATTTCCTCTTCCTTTGTGTTCCACATTATGGAACGCATAGAAGAGGAGAAGGAGCACCCATGAGACACAGAAGGAATGCGGCGGCAATGGTCAGTGGCTCCACAATGGAGCTGAAGATAAGTGATATTTGCTACAGATGGGCAGTGTGTGGGGAATACGATGAATGGGGGCAGCCAGGCAGGGTGTGTGGGCAGTGTGTGTGGGGTATATTATGAGTGGGGGCAGTGTGTGGAGGGTAATTTATGAGTGGGGGCAGTGTGTGGAGGGTAATTTATGAGTGGGGGCAGTGTGTGGAGGGTAATTTATGAGTGGGGGCAGTGTGTGGAGGGTAATTTATGAGTGGGGGCAGTGTGTGGAGGGTAATTTATGAGGGGGGCAGTGTGTGGAGGGTAATTTATGAGGGGGCAGTGTGTGTGTGGTGTATTATGAGGGGGCAGTGTGTGTGTGGTGTATTATGAGGGGGCAGTGTGTGTGTGGTGTATTATGAGGGGGCAGTGTGTGTGTGGTGTATTATGAGGGGGCAGTGTGTGTGTGGTGTATTATGAGGGGGCAGTGTGTGTGTGGTGTATTATGAGGGGGCAGTGTGTGGGGGGTATATTATGAGGGGGGCAGTGTGTGGGGGGTATATTATAAGGGGGCAGTGTGTGGGGGGTATATTATGAGGGGGCAGTGTGTGGAGGGTAATTTATGAGGGGGCAGTGTGTGGGGGGTATATTATGAGTGGGGGCAGTGTGTGGGGGGTATATTATGAGTGGGGGCAGTGTGGTATATTATGAGTCGGGGATATATTATGAGTGGGGGCAGTGTGGTATATTATGAGTCGGGGATATATTATGAGTGGGGGCAGTGTGGTATATTATGAGTCGGGGATATATTATGAGTGGGGGCAGTGTGGGGGATATATTAGAAGGGGGACAGTGTGGAGAGGGTATATTATGAGTGGGGGCAGTGTGGAGGGCAGGGCCGGGGCCCACTTGCTGTTGGGGACACCATCTGCACCACTTGCAGGATGGTGTCCCCAGCAGTTCATGGCTTCCTTGCGCTGTTTCTCTTTCCATCTGCACTGTCTTCTCCTCCCCCCTGCTCTGTGTTCTCCACCTTCTGCGCTATCTTCTCCCCGTGTGAGATAAACGAAGCGTGCGACTGCTCATGGTTGCTTATGAATACTGATAAGCTGGCAGTGAAAGATCTGCGCCACACCGCAGGTAACATCACAGGTCTCTGCCAGGGATAGTCACACCGCTCTGCTGCCAGCTTATTACTATTCATAAGCCGTCAGCAGTCAGAAGCTGCACTTATCGCAGCACAGCTCACGTGGAGAGAAGACCTCGCACAGGAGAAGACAATGCATGGGGTGGACAGAGCACAGGAGAAGGTGGCTCAAGGGGTGGGGGCAAGAGAGACAATAGAGGGGGAAGAAAGCACACTGGGATAGATAACAGCACAAGAGGTGGGGGCAAGAGACATAGAGCACACAGGCAAGACAAAGCAAGGGGTGGTTGAAAAAGACACAGGGCACACGGGCACAGCACAAGGGATAGAGTACAGTGCATGAGTTGAAAGCAAGCAAAGGTTGGGAATAGTGCACAGGGGGAGAAAACAGCATGGGGGGTTAGGGTGGAGAAGACATCGCATGTCGCGGGGAGTCAGCACACGGGGAGAAGACAGAGCATATGGGGGTGGAGAGACAAAGCGCACCGGGTGGAGGAGAGGGATTATTACAGAGATTCTATTGTGTATATATATTGCCCACAGCGTCTATATATATATATACACACACCCCATGTGTTAAAGGGGCCCACTAAGACTTTTGCCCAGGTCCCGCAAAAACCTGGAGCTGGCCCTGGCGGAGGAGACCGTGTCAGAGAGCGATGTTCCCGCGGAGGGAACTCGGATGGCAGATAGCTGCCATCCGGGTCCATCTGGGCCCCATAGGAATACTATGGGGCCAAAAAATCAGATCCGGGGCTGTCTGGTTCACAACGGACAGCCCCGGATCACAAAAAACGTAATGTTAAACAGGCCTTAGTCAGATACTGGGCAACATTATAAGGGAGGAAACACACTGGCGTTTTAAAATCGGTCCGTTTGTCATCCAGGAGAGTCGGATGAGTCTCATCGGTTTTTTGGTCCATTTGGCATCCAACTGCTGTGCGAGTGTCCGACATTTTCTGGTCATCATAATGGGAGACCCAGACAATGGGGTTTAGGGCTCCGCCCTCCGGAGGTCACACTAGGTACTACAAGTTTGTAGACACCGCCTCCTCCGCTTATAAACCCCCACCGTAGGAAACATCCTCAGTTTTTAACTTAGTGTGCTCGGAGGATCACGCTTTGCTTGCACTTCACTGCATTCTCACAGCTTACGTGATGGCGTATGAAGACAAGGTAATTGGTCCCGGTTGGGACCCTCGACAGTCTCCCCGCTCACCCTTTGTGGAACACGCTGGTGGAGGTACCGGAGGGCTTTTTAGCCTGGACACTCGCTGTTCTCCCGGTACGCTGTCGAGCTCCTTCCTTTCCATCCCTCCATGGAGGCTCTGGAGAGGGGGAGCCTGGAGCCTTGCACAGCTCCGCTCCGTCCGAGGCCTCCCTAAATGGTGCTTACAGACCGGACGGAGCCAGCCCAGTCCGAGGCCTCCCTAAATGGTGCTTACACTCCGGACTGGTGCTGTACCCCCGTCCGAGGCCTCCCTAAAGGTGCTTACAGACCGGACCGGCACTGAGGCACCTGGTGTGTCTCCTGTGTGCCTGGGGGTAGTGTCTGGCACTTGGTGTCATGACACTCAGACCGCGCGGTTACCCTCGGGTCCGCGGTTCTGTCGGTGTACCCTGTGCTGGGGTCACTCTGGCTGACCGCCCTGTGTGTCACAGGGGCTGAGGCTGTAGACTGCTGATGTTTGTTTTGTGCATGCAGTCTGTGTGTGTATGTGTATTTTTGCACACTCTTTTCCCGCGCTGCGGGCTCTGGCACCTCCATTACTGAGGCTGCCTGGAGGAGGAGGAAGCAGCTCTTACGGTGACATCACCGAGGGGCATGTTTTGTGTTCTCCCGCGTGTTCCTGGCCACGCCTATGACTTTACTGTCGGCGGCCATCTTCTCCCTCTCTTCCCGGCTGGGATCTGGCTGCAGCGTGTGCCTGCACTTTCCAGGGGAGACCGGAACTCGCGGAGGTCACGCACGAACACCGCTTCCTCCTACCGCTTATTGCGGTCGGTAAGCCACCGGGATCTCCGGTTTGTTTGTTTGTTACAACTTGGCTTATTTCCCCCTACTGTGGCGATGTCCTCAGTAAGGAAGCATGCTGCTAAGACGGCAGATGGCACCATTACCTGCGCTACATGCAACGGTTCACTGGTGGAGGGGTCCTGCAATAATTGCGGACGCCCAGAGACCCGGACAGTTACTGTTGGATCAGAATCTGCGGGTCTGTACCCTGAGGTTCGGGTGATCCCAGGGACATGGGAAGCGCAGAATAAGATAAATGAATCTCTGCTGTCCCAGATGTCCTCCATGTCGCAATCCCTGGAGGCACTTCATAGGAGGCTGGAAAACCCAGCTACTCCTCCCAGTTACCCCGGGTGGCTCTTACTTCTGTGAGACCCCCTAAGCGAGCTCGTGAGGCCTCTCCAGAGCTCCAAGCTCTTTCTGAGGAGGAGTGTTCCTCTGATGGTGAGGAAGATGATGGGGGTTCTACTCTCGGGTCCGTCTCTGAACCTCCAGATGGGGTAGAGGATCTGGTGTCCTCCATCAATGAGACATTACGTCTGGTCACTCCTCCTGAGGAGGTGACTGTTCACCCCAAGGAGGTCTATCAATGGCTGCGGCCGGAGGCGAGACCAAGTGGATCCTTTATGGACCACACTAATTTTGGAAGGGTGATTAGAGCACCCAGGTTGCATCCTGGGCGGCGTTATGTCCGTAAACCTAAGGACCTTCGCTTTCCCTTTCCTCAGGAGGTGCTTCTAGAATGGTCACAGTCCCCTAAGGTGGACGCTTCCATGACTAGGATTGCTGCACGCTCCTTGTTTTCTGCCTCTGATAGCTCCTCATTGAAGGATGCTACTGATAGACAGGTCGAGCAACTCGCCAAGTCTTCCTATGAGGCTGTGGGGTCATCATTTGCCCCTAATTTTGCCGCGGTCTGGACCCTACAAGCGATTACCTCCTGCTTGGATGGTATCTCTGATCTAGCTAGGGCCAGCCCAGAGGTCCTGGCACTCTCCGACAGAGCAAGGGCTTATGCGGATTACGCCAGGACGGCAACTTTGGAAACTGCCACTCGCTCGGCTGTGGCTTCGGCCAATGCTATAGCGATCCGCAGGTTGTTGTGGCTGCGTCTTTGGGACTCAGATGCCACGTCTAAGAAGATTTTGCAAAATCTTCCGTTCTCTGGTGACAGGCTCTTCGGCACCGAGCTGGACAAGCTGATAAAGGATTCTGCTGAGTCTAAGATACCGCAGAATAAGCCTAAGCCACGGTATACCGTGAAAAGGAACCCAAAACAGTGGTCCTTTCGCCCCAGCTCGCAGTCATCAGCGGCGTCCGCTCGCACGGACCGTGGGGGCAAGCCCTCCACTCAGTGGCGCAACAAAAGTCGCCAAAAGAAGCCGGCAGGGGCTGCAGCTGCCACCCCTAAACCCGCTTCGGCATGACTCGCTCCTTCATCCTGTCTCCCCACAGGGTGGGGGCCGCCTGTCTCTTTTCCAGGACAGATGGCTTCTCCACGTCCAAGACCAGTGGGTCCGAGACGTAGTCTCAAAAGGCTACAGGATAGAGCTGACGTCACAGCCAGCACACCGATTCCATCGGTCTGTTCCATCCCTAGACAAAGCTCAGGCTTTTCATCTGGTGTTGGAGGGACTCCGCAGAGACGGAGTGGTGGTCCCAGTACCCACGGGAGAGAGGTTCAGGGGTTTTTACTCCAACCTCTTTATTGTCCCAAAGAAGGACGGCTCCTTTCGTCCGGTTCTGGACCTCAAGTTGTTCAACCGCCACGTGTTGGTTCGGAAGTTTCGTATGGAATCCCTGCGCTCCGTGATCGCGGCTGTGTCACAGGGAGACTTCCTGGCGTCCATAGATATCCGAGACGCCTACCTTCACGTGCCCATTGCACCAGCTCATCAGCGCTGGTTGAGATTCGCAGTGGGGGAAGAACACTTCCAATTTGTGGCACTGCCATTCGGGCTAGCCTCGGCACCGCGAGTGTTCACAAAGGTGATGGCCTCAATGATGGCTCTCCTGCATATGCAGGGACACGCCGTCATTCCCTATTTGGACGACCTGCTGGTCAGGGCGCCATCGGAAGACCTTTGTCGGGTGAGCCTGGAGGTGACCATGAAGTCTCTGGAACAGTTCGGGTGGCTTCTCAACATTCCAAAGTCGTCCCTGGTTCCGACCCAGTCTTTGACATATCTGGGCATGGACTTCCACACGGACTCAGCCCTGGTGTCCCTACCTCAAGCCAAACAGCTTGCGATCCAATCAGGAGTGCAGAATGTTCTCCTGTCACCACAATCATCCCTACGGGTGTTGATGAAGCTGGTGGGACGCATGGTAGCGGCGATAGAGGCGGTGCCTTTCGCACAGTTTCGCCTACGTCCTCTCCAGTTGGAGATTCTTCGCCGATGGGACAAAAGGACGATTTCTCTGAATCGGCTGGTGACGCTGTCACAATCAACCAGGGACTCCCTACAGTGGTGGCTCCAGCCACATCATCTGTCACGGGGCCGGTCCTTTCTAAAACCGTCATGGTTAGTGGTGACCACCGACGCCAGTCTGAAGGGCTGGGGCGCGGTGTTCTTACACCACAGGGCTCAAGGCCTCTGGACCCAGGCGGAGTCGGCATTACAGATCAACGTGCTGGAGATCAAGGCGGTCTATCTGGCGCTCCTGGCGTTTCAGAAATTCCTGTCAGGACAACCCATTCGGGTTCAGTCAGACAACGCGACGGCCGTCGCCTACATAAATCATCAGGGAGGGACCAGAAGTGCTCAGGCCCTCGCCGAAGTCCACCACATTCTAGCCTGGGTGGAGGAAAACGGCTGCCTGATCTCCGCAGTTCACATCCCAGGGGTCGAGAACTGGGAGGCCGACTACCTGAGCCGACAGGGGATGGACGCCGGAGAGTGGTCCCTGCATCCAGACGTCTTCCGGGACATCTGCAGCAAATGGGGCACTCCGGACGTGGATCTGATGGCCTCACGGCTGAATCATCAGGTACCCCAATACATGGCACGATCGTGGGATCCTCAGTCTCTGGGGGCGGATGCCCTGATCCTGAGTTGGTCCAGCTTCCAGCTGCCATATGTGTTCCCGCCTCTCGCTCTGATTCCCAGGGTTCTGTGGAAAATCAGGACAGAATGCCGAGTAGCCATTCTAGTGGCTCCAGATTGGCCCCGGAGGTCCTGGTACCCGGACCTCTGGCAACTGTCAGGCGGACACCGGTGGGCTCTTCCAGAACGCGCAGATCTACTCGCGCAAGGGCCATTCTTCCACCTCAATTCCAGGGCCCTCAGATTGACTGCATGGCTCTTGAGGCCTGGCTGCTGACATCCAGGGGCTTCTCTCCAACGGTGGTTGCCACGATGAATCGGGCAAGGAAACCTGTCTCCAGGAAGATATACCACAGAACGTGAAAAATCTTTTTCTCCTGGTGTGCCTCTGGTGGACGCTCACCGTGGCCCCTGTCCACCCCGACATTGTTGGCTTTCCTACAGTCGGGTTTGGAGTTGGGATTATCCCTTGGCTCTCTGAAAGGTCAAGTATCAGCACTTTCAGTGCTGTTTGACAGGCGCTTGGCGCTCCTCCCTAAGGTTCGTCAATTTCTGCAGGGGGTGTCTCGGGTGGTTCCGCCTTACAGACGACCTCTGGACCCTTGGGACCTCAACATGGTCCTGGCGGCACTGCAGAAACCGCCGTTTGAGCCACTGAGAGACGTCTCTCTCTCTCGTCTGTCCCAGAAGGTGGTTTTTCTGGTGGCAATTACGTCTCTGAGAAGGGTCTCAGAATTGGCTGCACTTTCGTGCAAGTCACCCTTTCTGGTGGTTCACCAAGACAAGGTGGTGTTGCGCCCGCGGCCTGAATTCTTGCCGAAGGTGGTTTCAACTTTCCACTTAAACCAGGAGATTGTTCTCCCATCATTTTGCCCCGCTCCCGTTCATCAGGTTGAGCGCGACCTCCATACTTTGGATCTCGTGAGAGCTGTACGCATTTATGTGTCCAGGACCGCCTCCTTTAGGAGTTCGGATTCTTTATTTGTCCTCACGATGGGTCGCTGTAAGGGGTCCGCGGCTTCGAAGTCGACCTTGGCCAGATGGATCAAGGCTCCCATTCAGGAGGCATACCAGTCTTCTGGTTTGCCTCTCCCGGTGGGTTTGAAGGCACACTCTACTAGAGCTGTAGGTGCCTCATGGGCCTTGCGACATCGAGCATCTGCTCTACAGGTGTGTCAGGCGGCCACCTGGTCCAGCCTGCACACTTTCTCAAAGCACTATATGGTGCATGCCCATGCCTCTGCGGACGCAAGTTTGGGCAGGCGGGTCCTCCAGGCGGCGGTTGCCCACCTTTAAGGGGGACCGTGTATTATCCGTCTTGTTGAGGAACTCTTCCCGCCCTGGGGTATTGCTTTAGGACATCCCCATTGTCTGGGTCTCCCATTATGATGACCAGAAAAAAGAGAATTTTGTTTACGTACCGTAAATTCTTTTTTCTTTAATCATCAATGGGAGACCCAGCACCCACCCAGTTGTTCCGTTGCATGTTTGCATTTGATCTGTTCTCTGTTGAGACAGTGTTTTTTCCCGGGTTGTTCAAACCGTCTGTGCACGGTATTCTTCCCGATGTTTCGGGTGTGGTTCATTTTTCTCCTCGCAGCTTATGGACTAAACTGAGGATGTTTCCTACGGTGGGGGTTTATAAGCGGAGGAGGCGGTGTCTACAAACTTGTAGTACCTAGTGTGACCTCCGGAGGGCGGAGCCCTAAACCCCATTGTCTGGGTCTCCCATTGATGATTAAAGAAAAAAGAATTTACGGTACGTAAACAAAATTCTCTTTTTTTCTCAGATCACATCCATGTGCAATCTGTTCTTTCCTCAGCAGCTATTAGTGTAGAATCATTTACAGGAACATTTTACAGTTGTCTCAGCTACAGAATGAGAATGTATGAGTGAAAAAAACAGATGCCTCTCGGATGGTCCATGTGCGGTCCATGATTTTGTCGGACTCATAGACTTGCATTAGTGAGTCTCGCACGTGAATCGCAGACTGTCGCAGCATGTTATGACTTTTTTCCCCATCCAGAATTTGGATGAGAAAAAAGCGTCCGACACTCGCCAATCTGCTCTCATACATTGATTAACATTGGTCTGACTGCAATGTGAGAAAATCACACATTGCACTCATCCGCGTTTCACGCCAATGTGTCCGTACTCTAATACTAAAATCCATATAGTAATCCTACAATGTCTGTGGGACATGCTATGGGGGGTTTATGGCTCAGTTAGTACACTCCATACTTCTTGTTATTAACCAGTTAATGCTGTCTTGTCCACCACACTGCAGTGTCAAAAGAGGAAGACAGCGAGACAGGCAGCGACATGGCATCAGAGAACCCCTGACCTCCAAATAGAAGATCCTCAGATCCCGGTATTGTGACGACATATGAAGAAATATTTTTTTACATTTATGTTACACAATGAACTCCACAGCACTTTACATACATCATCAATACTATCCCCATTGGGGCTCACAATGAAAACATCCTACCAGTATGTCTCATATTGTATATCGCCTTTCTTTGATATCACCTTCACAAATATTGCATTTATTGAACTTGTCAGGTTTTGGATGTTTTAAGATTGCATTTGTTTGCAGGATGTCAGAATTGACTCCAGAGCTGCTGGTTTCAAGGTTAATATCTTACAGCATCTTAGATTTTTTTTGCTTAAAGGTACTTCCAAGTTTCTCAATAGGGCTGAGATCAGGGGAGACTGGTAGCCACACCATGGTTTTCTCTACTTTTATGTCCATAGCAGCCAATTACTCAGGGCTATGCTCTGTACCAAGAGATGGTGCTTTGTCATGCATGGGGATGATTTTGTACAAAGAAAAAAAAGTGGTCAGTCTAAAAGTATATATACTTTGCTGTGGTCCTTTTCACGCCTTCATGGACCCTATAGGGGCAAACTAGCTCTCTCCACATGATTACGACCCAAAACATGACTGCCACCTCCTTGCTGATGTCACAGCCTTTTTGGGACATGGTGGTGGTCATCTAGCAACCATCCACTACTCCAACCATAATGGGAACCTCTCAGCTCCTTTTAGTCCCTCCTATCACTACTCTGCACCTTGCTAGCTCATCCCTAACCATCCAAAAGATGATTTATCACCTTATTGTTGCCTTTTGCACATAAACGAATGAAAATCATTAAAAGATTTTATTATCTTTGTATTTATTTCAAAGCAGTCTGTCTGCAGGGGGTGTGGCACGATGGGGGGTGTGGCACGATAGGGGGTGTGGCACGATGGGGGGCGTGGCACGATGGGGGGGCGTGGCACGATGGGGTGTGTGGCGCGACGGGGGGGGGGGGCGGCACCGCTGACAGTGCCTAGGGCGGCAGGAACTCCAAATACGGGCCAGCACACAAGACCACCTGGCCCTTGAGCCGTCCTCGGTCCTGGACACTGGCTGGCATGCACACATCAGGTGCACTAGCATGGAGCTGGCAGGCTCCCATCACTTCCAGCACGTCTTCACATGGCAGTGGTCTGGACTTCTCTGATTCCCATCCTCCTTCCCTCACTCAGACACCTGGCAGGTTCTTATCCAGGCTGCCTCTCACAGCTGCAATCCAGTGAGTCAATCAGCACATCTTCACTCACACACAGACCTGAGATGTGATTAACCCCCTGTGCACAATTCAGCTTTAGCCCAGCAAAGCACTCATCCACACAGGTTCAGACACAGCCGCTCATTAGGCTCATGAAATAACCCAGATCTTCAGCACTCACACTCAGCTGTTCACTCAGCGCATGAAAACCCTTCAGCTGTTAACCCCCTATACACCGGACAGGTTTCACACAGCACACACAATCAGGAAAACCAGCCCATGTGAACAGAGACCTGCATTGATAACCGGTGTGATGCACCCGGCCAGGGGCCACATCACCACAATTGCTAGTAGCAGACTCCTGGTTCTCCCTTGCTTGTTGATGTAAAACACGGCTGCTAGATTGTCAGAGTCCACTACCACCGTCTGTTGATACAGACGTTGCTGAAAGTAGAAGAGCAAGCCTTATCGCCCATAACTCTCAGAGGTCGGATGCGATCTCAGTCCTTTATTTTGACCAGGGTTTCTGAACCCATTTGTCTTCCACATGAGCTCCCCATGCCAGCTCTGATGCATCTGTAATAAGAGTCATTATAGGCTGAGAGAAAAGCGATCTTCTCTGACTTGGACATGATGGGGGAAACCACCATTGCAGATCTTGCTTGGTGATTTCAGGTAGGTAAACTGTATATGGCAACGAGGGGTGAACTTGTGTTCACATCAGTACATTTCCTTTAAGGAATTGAAAATGATGCCCAACTCATTGGCCTGCCTCTATGGATGAAGCCTCCCCAAAACTCTCATTGCTGTTCTGATAGGAACACGTGCTGGGACAAGATAGGCTGCTCTAGAGCTTTTGGATCCGCTCACTTGTAAAGGTTAAGGACATGCGGTGAGTGTCGATGACGTACCCTAGGAACGTCCTCTTCCTGGCAGGAACTAGCTGCTACTTTGCTTTGTTTATAAGGAAGCCATAGGATGTCAGCAGGCTCAGTGTCCTTTGTAGATGGTCTTCTAATTGGGCCTTGGAAGAGGCTCTTACCAGCCAGTAATCCAGATAAAGAACTATATATATTCCTTGGAGTCTGAGATCAGCTGCTAGGGCCACTGTTATTTTGGTGAAAACTCTCGGGACTACTGAGATTCCAAATGGTGGACAAGTAAATTGGAAATGGCGCAAGTGGGATTTCCATCAGATGGCGATTTGGATGAACTTGCAATGTGCAGGTAGAATTAGCACATGTAAATCCATATCTTGTGGGTCTATTGATGACAACCAGTCATCCTTGTGAAGGACCTGCGGTACCAATCGAAGCTTCTCCATTCTGAGCTTCTCCAGGAAATTGTTCAGGAAGGACAGTTCTATTAGTCGGCGCCATTTCGCTCCAGGTTTGGCAACACGAAACAGAGGAGCATAAACACCCCACCTACTTGATAAGGATGTACCTCTTCCAGTGCCTCTTTGTGTAAGAACTCTTGCACTAGATTCCATACTATTGAATTCTCACACTAATACACAATGAAATGATTGATAGGAAACTCTGTAAGCTCTAGGGAGTAACCTCTATGATTGACCGGACCCAGGCATTGTCGGATGTTACTGACCAGGCTGGATAATAGCAGGACAATCTTCCCCTCACCTTCCTGGAGCACCTGGAGTCATAAGGCTTTATTTCTCTGAAAGGACTGCCTTCTCTTAGTTGAGGATGATGGTGGCCATGGCCTATATTGAATCTTTCCTTGAGGCCTGGTTCTGATATTCAGGGATGCTCTCTTCTAGCCCCAACAGAATTGGGCCCTTTTAGGTTGTGGGAATGAAGAGTTTTTATTCTCTGTGAGGAACTTGAGGATGTCTTCTGGCTGAGGACCAAATAAGATAGATGGCTGAAACGGGAGACGACAAAAATGCCTCTTTACGAAACGTCTTTGGCCTACTGCTAAACCACAGCACCCTCCCAACTGAATTGGCATAGCGTCGTGCTTTGGAGGACCCTGTCAAGCAGGGGCTGGCTGGTGTCTCAGGCTCCGGGTGGCAGTGTTTGCGTCTGCCAGCCCTTAGTTGAGGACCAGGGGGGAGGTTTGGGGGGCTTGTGCTATCAGATTTTTTTGAGGTCCGGGGGGACGGTGGCCACCGCAGCTCACTTACCGCGTCCGCAGCTGTCTGCTGCTGTATCACCACCCCGGACGCTAAGCGCCGCCGGCCCGTTTCTGTGGGGGGGCAGCCCCTACCGTCAAGGTAGTAACTGAGGTATCACAGAGACAATCTGTCTTTTCATGCGTCACTTTGATCCAGGTCGTGCAAAAAGTGGTTCAACCAAATTGTTAAGGCTCTAGCTCAAAGGTCTGCACATTTCTGACCTTTAGAGCCATTTTCAGCTCTGAAAGAGGTTTGCAAGCCACATCCAGCCCCTGCCCCCTCACAGAGGTGACATCTAGCATCTCCATTATCAGTTTAATGACAGCTAAAGCTTTTCCACAGATATCACACTGAGGCAGTATACCAAGATCAGTAAAGGGGGTGTCACACGCGTCAATGTCGTCAGCGAGATGATCGCTGACGACATTGACGGCTGATTGCTGGTGAGCTGTCACACAGACAGACTCACCAGCGATCAATTGACCAGTGACATCATGGAAACGATTTAAATATCGTTTCCACGATGTCCTGCTCCCGCTGCCAGCCTGCTGGAAGCGGGAGCAGGCTGGTCTCCAAGGTAAACTGCGGGTAACTAGGCAGCGCGCGCTGCCTAGATACCCGACGTGTACCTTAGTTACCAGCCTCCTCCGCTCACCCGGTGAGCGGAGGAGGCTGGTAACTAAGGTACACAGTCGGGTATCTAGGCAGCGCGCGCTGCCTAGTTACCCGCAGTGTACCTTAGTTACCAGCCTCCTCCGCTCACCGGGTGAGCGGAGGAGGCTGGTAACTAAGGTACACGTCGGGTATCTAGGCAGCGCGCGCTGCCTAGTTACCCGCAGTGTACCTTGGATACCAGCTCCCAGCGCTTGTGAGAGGCGCTGGGAGCTGGAATATCGCTAGTCCCGGTGTCACACGCAGCGATGCTGCGTGTCCACCGGGCGACAATCGCCAGGTTTCAGAGCTGGTTCTGAAACCTGGCGATCATCAACCAGCGATTTATCGCTGGTTGATGCAGTATGTCACACGCGTCAATATCGCTGCAACGTCACGTGCAGCCGATATCGTGCAGGCGATATTGACGCGTGTGACACCCCCTTTCGTCCCATCTTATCACGATTAAGATCTGCTTTACTATGTGGCTATTCACAAAAGTCACCATCTGGATACCTGCTCTTCATAGTTGTTTGCTAAACCTGTTGCTAAGGCCCCCAGCTAGGAGACAGCCACAAGCGACACATTACGGGTTGCGAGCCAGGTGGCTCCCAAGCTACAGGTTGGGGACCTCTGCTCTAGTTACTGGGACTGAGGCTACCACCATGTAACACTTTTTAAGAATGGTATCTGCTTTTCTTTCCATTGGATCATTAAGGAGGGACGAATCCTATGATGAAATACTTTTTCGAAAGTATGGCTACAGCTAAATCAACTTTAGGAGGATATTCCCAAGACTGAACCTGAGCTGGGCCTATCCTGTATACAGTTTTCATTTGTGGTTCCAGACTTGCTGGATCTGCCCGATTCGGCAATATCGCACTTGCTGCACCTGACTGCAAGCCCCATAGAGAATGAATGGGGCCTGCCGTCGCGGTGCCGTAAGTCGCCCGTTATGCGGCAGATCCAGTGACATCTGCAGGATCTGCTGCAAATTACATCTACCGCAGATGTGAAAAGGGCCTAATTTATAAAGAATCTGTCAGTAGACAGATTTATATGTGCATGTAACTTTTTCAAAGACAAATCCAATAAGACCTTTACATGACCAGTCCCTTCCAGTTATGGAAAAATCATTGTTTGAATTGATATGTAAATGAGGTTGTAGATCTGAAGTCTCTGTCACTCCAGGTCTATTCCCTATCCAGCGCTGCCTCCTCCTGCTTGAGTAATAACCTCTGTGCTGTGTGCCTGCAAGAAAAGGAGCCATCAGTCCAGCAGGAAGAGGTAGCCCTGGGCGGAAATAGAGCTGGAGTGACAGTGGCTTCAGATCCACAGCCTCATTTGCAGATCAATTCAACGCAATTTCTCAGTTAGGCCCCTTTCACATCAGCGGTAATCGCTGATCACGGCAGTTGCGGTGAAAAAAACGCAACTGCCGCGGTTACCGCATAACAGCTGCACTTGCGGTTTACTTGCTATGTCTATGGGACTTGCGGCAAGTGCAGTATAGTTGCGGTTTCGGCACTTGCGGCCGCGAAAAAAACGCGGTCAGCCGCGGTTTTCTTCGCGGCCGCATCTGCTGCATGTGCCGAAACCGCACACTTACCGCAAACCCCATAGACCTTGCATGGGGCTTGCCGCAAGTGAACCGCAAATGCGTCAGTTATGCGGTAACAGCGGCAGTTGCGTTTTTTTCACCGCAACTGCCACGATCAGCGCTTACCGCTGATGTGAAAGGGGCCTAACAGAGGAATGGACTAGTCATGGACAGGAATTGCTTTGAAAGAGCCAAGTGCCCATATACAGTGCCTACAAGTAGTATTCAACCCCCTGCAGATTTAGCTGGTTGACACATGCGGAATTAACTTGTGACATTTGGACTGTAGATCAGCCTGGAAGTGGGAAATGCACTGCAGCCAAAAAGATTGTTTAAATTTTTTTTTTTTTTAAAGTGTTAAAAGTTAATTCAGAGGGTCATTTATCATTCAACCCCTCAAACCACCAGCATTCTGTTTGGTCCCCCTAAAGTATTAAGAAGTAGTTCAGGCACAAAGAACAATGAGCTTCACATGTGTGGATTAATTATCTCTTTTGCCAGCCTTTTCTGACTATTTAAGACCCTCCCCAAACTTGTGAACAGCACTCATACATGGTCAACATGGGAAAGACAAAGGAGCATTCCAAGGCCATTAGAGACAAGATCGTGGAGGGTCACAAGGCTGGCAAGGGTTACAAAACCCTTTCCAAGGAGTTGGGCCTACCTGTCTCCACTGTTGGGAGCATCATCCGGAAGTGGAAGGCTTATGGAACTACTGTTAGCCTTCCACGGCCTGGACAGCCTTTGAAAGTTTCCTCCCGTGCCGAGGCCAGGCTTGTCCGAAGAGTCAAGGCTAACCCCAAGGACAACAAGGAAGGAGCTCCGGAAAGATCTCATGGCAGTGGGGACATTGGAACGGAGACCATTGCGGTGGAGTACGTTACTTATGGTATTGACTGAAACCAGACGAGCCCGTAAGGTACCTTTACTTTCAAAGCGTCATGTCAAGGCTCGTCTACAGTTTGCTCATGATCACTTGGAGGACTCTGAGACAGACTGGTTCAAGGTTCTATGGTCTGATGAGACCAAGATCTAGATCTTTGGTGCCAACCACACACGTGACGTTTGGAGACTGGATGGCACTGCATACGACCCCAAGAATACCATCCCTACAGTCAAGCATGGTGGTGGCAGCATCATGCTGTGGGGCTGTTTCTCAGCCAAGGGGCCTGGCCATCTGGTCCGCATCCATGGGAAGATGGATTGCACGGCCTACCTGGAGATTTTGGCCAAGAACCTCCGCTCTTCCATCAAGGATCTTAAGATGGGTCGTAATTTCATCTTCCAACAAGACAACGACCCAAAGCACACAGCCAAGAAAACCAAGGCCTGGTTCAAGAGGGAAAAAATCAAGGTGATGGAGTGGCCTAGTCAGTCTCCTGACCTTAACCCAATTGAAAACTTGTGGAAGGAGCTCAAGATTAAAGTCCACATGAGACACCCAAAGAACCTAGATAACTTGGAGAAGATCTGCATGGAGGAGTGGGCCAAGATAACTCCAGAGACCTGTGCCGGCCTGATCAGGTCTTATAAAAGATGATTATTAGCTGTAATTGCAAACAAGGGTTATTCCACAAAATATTAAACCTAGGGGTTGAATAATAATTGACCCACACTTTTATGTTTAAAATTTATTAAAATTCAACTGAGCAACATAACTTTTTGGTTTGTAAGATTTATGCTTCTGTTAATAAATCCTACTCTCGTTTGCAGTTTGAAGGCTCTAACTTATTTGCATCTTATCAAACCACCTAAATCTGCAGGGGGTTGAATACTACTTGTAGGCACTGTAAATAGTTTGGGCAGTGAAATCCAACAGACAGTAGATCTCTTTATTAAAAAGGCAACCCAACATTTGTAAAAAAAAAATGAAAAAAAAAAAAAAAATTCACATGTTGGAGGTGTTCCTGGTCTTTGTAGAGAATCTGTCATCTGATACACGCAGTAAAATGTATACGAGATAATACACACGTAAAATCAAAACACACACACGTACATCTTTAAATAATAATTGCCTTTAAAATTTATTTGACTAAATGTGTTACATTCAATATCAGATGTGTATTCCTTTCAGAGAAAGGCGACTGGCATGAACAAAAACCATGTTTCGTGGCTTAACAGGAAAAAGGTTACAGGAAATCTGCTGAACAGAGTCATCCCTTTGTATTTACAGCTCTGTGCCATCGGCCTATATACAGAATAAAATACAGTAACTGGGAACAAATCCTCAGTGTCCATGACTTACAGGAACTTTGATAAAACTGTGCACACGTTGTACCGGCAGATGCACAAGCCAAGTGACTACATGTGTTCCCAAAGAAAATTACATTTTATTACAAAAAAGAAAAGTGAATACAAATATGAGCTTCAGAGTGCAAACGGGGCGCCGTCTAATCTGCTACATGGAAGCCAGATTAACAATTAGATCAGTGACGTTCAGACGTAGAAGAGGAATCTGTACAAGTCATACCATGACAGTACACCCCACACAAAGGCAATAATTCAAGTGATGGTATAGATCAAAGAAATCAATATTTGCAAGATATAACAGAAATACATATGTACACTTAAAAGATGCCCTAATCGTAGACTGTCGGAGAGGAACCAGCCCCTCCGATCTGCAAAGTAGCAATTCTACTTGGACTTTTCAGAGTCCTCGGTAAAGTGAATGTTATCTGGGTAACTGTCAGGATTAGTTACCATGTGACGGAGCTCGCACGTTGCAGATGGCATAGAAGATAGCGCAGGAGTGTGGGACGGAGGATGAATCAGACTACAGTCACAAGTCTTATTGCCATCAACAGGATCTTCAAACAGGAGAACATTTCATTATGTAGAAAAGAAACTAGAGTAAGATTCCCTTCCTGAACCTCTAAACTGGGAAAATAAAGTTGTAGAATTATTGGGAAGTTTCAGCTAAATCTATATATGAAGGACGATCCCTGAAACACTGCTGAACTGAAGGGGGAGAAATGGAAGCCAATTTATTTTCTGCAACCCTGCCGATCTTTTTCCCACTATATATTCAGAGATTACTGATCACGGTCATATTATGGAGCTCAGTAAATAGGCTCTATATACAGTAATCAATAGACCTCTTTGATCTGATGAACTTGCTTTAAAATCAATGCCACAATGCTGAAATGTAAAGAGCTAGGAAACTTTCTAGGTATTTGCTCCGCAGCATGATGTAGGGACAGAGACCCAGATTCCAGTTATAGGTTATTTACTGAACTGCTTGCTGCAGTTTTGATAAACCATTTTATCTGCTGCGCATCCAGTAGTTCTCTGAAATGTTGATATCTGTATAACCCTGCCCCGACAACCAATTGGCAGCTTTCAATGAAAGGGGTCCTTCTTGCGCTGCCGTAGTTATTAAGAGTAAACCAGCAGGTTATCGGGAGAAATTATTGATTGGCAATGCGTTTCAAAGCTCATATGGCTTCTTCAGAACAAATCAATTTCAATGCACAGTGTAATTGGTGGTGTGGGCCTGGCTAGACTACCTGGCAGCAGGTTTACTAGTCATCTAGAGATAATAATCTGCTGATAAAACAGTGAGTTTATGAAAACAACACTAAGCAGCCCAATGGCTGGAATTAGGGGTCTCTGCCCCTACATTATGCTGCTCGGAGAATAAATAGCAAAAAGCTAGTGATCGATTTCTTTTAATAGGATTATATAGATATTCTGACATGGATTTTCCAAGTACAACAGAGATATGTTTAAGTGTACAGTGTGTTTTATGACATTAGGGCACACATCCCCTTTGATTCTATATCTCTTTAGGAGATGCAGGAGATCAGAAAACTAGCCCAATATATATTAAGACATCTATAAGCCCAGACTTTAGTTTTGGTGAAGTTGAGGGTTGACCATTCGCCCACTTACAACTTTGGATCCCCATAATTGCAATTTTTTTTTTTACACTAGTATAATAGAAAACAGTTATGGCTCCAAGATCACCATCTCCATCGACTTCTTTATCAGTCCGTACTAAACACAGAAAGAAGTCTTCACAGAGGACAAATGTCTTCATGTAAGGAAATAAATAGTTCTAGTATAAAATCCCACTACTAAGGGCTTATTACATAGAGGACACTGCTTTTCATAGGAAAAAGAAAAAAAGGGGGGGGGGGCGGCTGTGGGGAAGAATTATAATGGAGATTCCATAAAATGACAAATACAGCAAAGTTGTGTTTTAATCCTGATGTGTAGATACGGCCATATCTGATATGGCCATGTGTAGGCGCAGCCTAGCAATCTGGGCGAAGGGCTAATCTGCTGGAAACCTAAGGTATAGAAAATACAATGGTCAGCTTTGCACATGGACTTCAATGGTTTGACAAGCCCCCGGAGGAGGCAATGGGTCACCAAGTCTGAATATATTAATTATGTGGGATTAAAGGAGACACTATGTAGGATGCCTGCGGTCCGATACCACCTCGCTGCTTTTGGTGGAGTAACACAAACCAAACTGGAAACTTAAGGTTTGCATACATGAGGCTCGCTCCTAACCTCAACATAAGGTCTTCTTACTGAATTCCGCTATTTTTTACAGAAGATGGTGGCTATGTTAGTGGGATGTATAATCGTATATGGCTAAACCCTTCACACGCCTGCACACAGCTTCTCTTACGACTTTCAGCTCACACACTGGAGCCTGATTTCTGACATTTTGGCTATTTCTTGCATTGAGGATCCATTTAATAAAAGAAATCTACTAGAGGCAGCCAGTGACAATAATTCGCCTGCATCGCCCTTGAATATAATCCTATGGAAATCCCTCATGCCATGGACCGTCCTCCCGCACGCGTTCAGTGCATCAGCTCTTATTTTTTGGTTTCCAGACCTTGCCACGTTGGCCCTTTCAAACACAGTCATTGGCCCCTAAGACCCACGAAGTGGGTGAATTTTGGTTTAAGGAGTGCAGCTCTTCTGGCCAACTTCATGGAAGAGAGAGGTGTAGAACTCGGGCTCCAGCTGTCGGTTTCTGTACTTGTTGACTATTTCTGTGATTTTCTGCTTTCGTCGCACATGAGGTGTATTGTACGAGTCACTTTCCAATCTCTTTCTCCTGCAGATGTTGATCACTGTTTGTCTCACTAAAAAGCCTAAAAAGATGGGAAAAAAGCAAGAATGACGTGTCTTATTTTACAGTGGCTAGAATTTGTGGGTCACTTAAAGGGGTTGTCCTATGAGCAAAGTTCATATTAATCAATAGAGCTTGGAATAATAATAATATTTTTCACAATTGGATGCAATTAAACAATAAAAATGATCCTGTGCTGAGATAATCTTATATATGTGTCCTGCTATGTACTGTGTAATGGCCGTGTCTGACTGTATAGGGACATAGTCTGATCATACCACATCTCCTGTGCTGAGATAATCTTATATATGTGTCCCTGCTGTGTACTGTGTAAGGCTATCTTCACATTAGCGTTCCCCTCCGCAGCATCCCTAGTTACCCGTTGTGTACCTTAGATACCAGCCGGGGAGCGGAGGTGGCTGGTAACTAAGGTATACATCGGGTATCTAGGCAGCGAGCGCTGCCTAGATACCCGCAGTTTACCTTGGATACCAGCTCTCAGCGCTTGTGAGAGGCGCTGAGAGCTGGCTTATCGGTCGTCTCCCGGTGTCACACGCAGCGATGCTGCGTGTCCACCAGGCGACCAACGGTTGATTTGAGGACAGGACCTCAAATCAAACGATGAACGATCAGCTGACTGATCGTTCATCGTTTGTAGTGTCACACGCAACGATGTCGTTTCGACACCGTTCAAGCGTCACAAAACACCTGACTTTTGAACGATATCGGCAACGTGTGACGGTACCTTAAGGAAATCCAGAAAACCTGGACTGCCTAGGAGGATTGATAAGTCGACAGTGTGTAACTGCAGAAATAACATTATTACACCGGACAACACCTTCAAGTATGAAAAATGAAAGAGATCACAAAATAAATGATAGCTATAAAAGGATTTAACTCGCACATTTATATATGCTTCCCCCAAACTATATACCGTATATACTCGCGTATAAGCAGAGTTTTTTAGCCCAAAAATCGGGCTGAAAAGTCACCCCCTCGGCTTATACGCGAGTCACTGTATTAGGGACTCGGATACCTGCTGTCAGTAGCGGGTCTGAGCGATTCCGAGAGGGTCTGAGCGATTCCGAGAGGGTCTGAGCGATTCCGAGAGGGTCTGAGCGATTCCGAGAGGGTCTGAGCGATTCCGAGAGGGTCTGAGCGATTCCGAGAGGGTCTTAGCGATTCCGAGAGGGTCTTAGCGATTCCGAGAGGGTCTTAGCGATTCTGAGCATTTCTGAGCGATTCTGAGTGAGTCATAGCGATTCTGAGTGAGTCATAGCGATTTTGAGCATTTCTGAGCGATTCTGAGCTAGTCTGAGCGATTCTAAGCGAGTTTACAATCCGAGTCCTGTATTCTGTACTTGGCTTATACACGAGTCAATAGGTTTTTCCAGGTTTTGAGGACAAAAGTAGGGGGGTCGGCTTATACACGAGTATATACGGTACTATGCTGTGAATTTAGATAAAAGCTCAGACCTCACACTTACCGAGTGCTCTCCGGCTCACCACCATACCATCCACCAATGGGATAACCATATTGAATTTCCCAGAAGCCCCATGTACTTTCACACGGAACAAGCCTGTATACAGGGGGTGTATAAATATCACAGGAACCTCCTTGTCGGGTGTGCTGTTCCTAAAGAAGGATAAGGAGATACATAAGACATTCGAAATACAAGTCAGTGGCTGAACAGAATTCCGAGGCCAGGTGGACGTGTTACCTGATGGAAGTGCTGTTCGTCGTAGTCTCTATACCAGTGCTGGTCTCTGCGGTTAGGTCTGACAGCGGGAAGTTTTCTGGTAGGCACATAGAACATACGTTTTTTTGTCATTTGGAAGTAGCTGATATTTCAGGTCATAATGAAATTACAGGATATAAAAAGCAAAGTGAGGAATATTCCACTGAAGGTGGGAGAAATATCAATTAAAACCCCTTCACGGCCTATCACGTACAGGTTCATCATAGGTCGTGTCCCTCCCTTTGATGTGAGCTCACATCATTCCCCTGATATCTCAGCTGATCTCATCAGCTGAGATATGGAGCCAACATCACTGATCGGATCCGCAATCCGATCGGTGCTGTTAACCCTTTTGGATCGCGCTATCATCCATTGACAGTGCAATTCAAAAGCGCTACGGAGGAACTGCACCGATCCCCGCCATGATCAGAGATCCTGGGATAAGATCATGTGATCTCCGTGTGTCACCTGGTAGCTTCCAGGGTCACCGCAGGACCCCAAGCTATCAGGAATCACTTCCTGTGGATGGTTGGCAAGCACTGCCAACCACAGAAAGTGACCATTTATGCTATGTCCCGATGTGCTGCAGCTCATCAGGATATAACACAAGCAATCAGACAGTTTAGCATTGTGGTGCCCTATGGAGCAGTGTAAAACAAAGAAGCAAAGCATACACCCATAGTATCCTGTGTCCTCCAATGAAGCGATGGAGAAACGTTTCTAAAAATATGAAAAAAAGAACCCACAACAGTTCAAATTACCCCCCTTTTGCCCCAGTCAAAATAAAAGTGTAAAAAATTTTTTTTTTTAAATTACACATATTTGGTATCTCCGCTTTTAGAAATGCCCGATTTATCAAAACATAAAATCAATTAATCAGAGCTGTAAATTGCGTAATGGAAAAAAGCTCCAAATGCCAAAATTACATTATTTTGGTTGCTGCAACATTGCAATAAAATGCAATTAACAGGCTATCAAAACAACGCATCTACCCACAAATGATATCATTAAAAACATCAGCTCAAGCTGCAAAAAATAAGTCATCACACAGTAATTGCACTTTTTTTGCAATTTCACTGCACTTAGAATTTTTTTCCCATTTCCCTGTACGCTATATGGTAAAACAAATTATTGCATCTGAAAGTCCCATGAAGAACAAGCCCTCATATGTCTATATTGATGGAAAAATAAAAGTTATGGCTCTTAGAAGCAGCGGAGCAAAAAATGAAAAATCGCCGGGTGGTGAAGAGGTTAAAGCAAGGACAAATCAAAAAGTAAAGATAAAACTCAGCTAAAATATTTAGCAACGAGAAAAAAACTGAAAGAAAAGCGGAATAGGATAGCTCTATATCAACTGTACCCAAGTCATCATATTGCTCCAGCCACACCACAGCCACCTTCGTCTCCGGCCCCAGAGGGGGAAGTGTTCGCCCATGTGGAGCCTTCTTTGTCCTAGATGTAGGGCTGAGCTGGAGAAATGAAAAAATAATCCAACAGTTTTCAGAAATCAGTTACCTAAATCTACATAATCCTAATGGTAATAAAGTTGTCAATGAAGACAAAACTAAGTATTTCGTTATGTTTCC
>JARQOC010000006.1:333281237-333559367 GCA_033576535.1 Allobates femoralis
AATTATTAGGCAACTTAATAAAAAACAAATATAATCCCATCTCACTTGTTTATTTTCACCAGGTAAACCAATATAACTGCACAAAAAGGAAAAAAACATTTCTGACATGCAAAAACAAAACACAAAAAAATTAGTGACCAATATAGCCACTTTTCTTTATGATGACATTCAACAGCCTTCCATTCATAGATTCTGTCAGTTGCTTGATTTGTTTATGATCAACATTGCGTGCAGCAGCCACCACAGCCTCCCAGACACTGTTCCGAGAGGTGTACTGTTTTCCCTCCCTGTAGGTCTCACATTTTAGGAGGGACCACAAATTCTCTATGGGGTTCAGATCAGGTGAACAAGGGGGCCATGTCATCTTTTAGACCTTTACTGACCAGCCACACTATGGAGTAATTGGATGCATGTGATGGAGCATTGTCCTGCATGAAAATCATGTTTTTCTTCAATGATACCGACTTCTTCCTGTACCACTGCTTGAAGAAGTTGTCTTCTAGAAACTGGTAGTAGGTCTGGGAGTTGAGCTTCACTCCATCCTCAACCCGAAAAGGTCCCACAAGTTCATGTTTGATGATACCAGCCCATACCAGTACCCCACCTCCACCTTGCTGGCATCTGAGTCAGAGTGGAGCTTTCTACCTTTTACTGATCCAGCCTCTGGCCCATCCATCTGGACCATCAACAGTCACTCTCATTTCATCAGTCCATAAAACCTTTGAAAAATCAGTCAAGATATTTCTTGGCCCAGTCTTGACGTTTTATCTTATGTTTCTTGTTCAAAGGTGGTCGTTTTTCAGCCTTCCTTACCTTGGCCATGTTCCTGAGTATAGCACACCTTGTGCTTTTTGATACTCCAGTAACGTTGCAGCTCTGAAATATTGTAAAACTGGTAGCAAATGGCATCTTGGCAGCTTCACGCTTGATTTTCCTAAATTCATGGGCACTTATTTTGCGCCTATTTTGCCCAACACGCTTCTTGCGACCCTGGTGGCTATTTGCCATGAAACGCTTGATTGTTCGGTGATCACGCTTCAAAAGTTTGGCAATTTCAAGACCGCTGCATCCCTCTGCAAGACATCTCACAATTTTGAACGTTTCAGAGCCTGTCAAATCTCTCTTCTGACCCATTTTGCCAAAGGAAAGGAAGTTGCCTAATAATTAAGCACACCTTATATAGGGTGTTGATGTCATTAGACCACACCCCTCCTGATTACAGAGATGCACATCACCTGATTTAGTTAATTGGTAGTTGGCTCTCAAGCCTATACGGCTTGGAGTAGGACAACATGTATAAAAAGTGTCAAAATACTCATTTGCCTAATAATTCTGCACACAGTGTCATGTCAATAGTTTAGTTACAGGATACAATTGTTTGACCTGCTTAGGCTAGGTTCACACCACGGTTTTAAGTCGTCAGGCTGTGTCCGGTGTTTTGCTGGATGTACCAGACGCAGCCTTACAACTCCGGACAGAACAGAAACGGAGGGAAAATATGGCCTTTGGTCCTGTCTTCTGCTGGAATCAGGACTGTGCGGCTGCTGCCGCTGTCCAGCCCTGAAATTTCAGAATCGCGGCCTGAAGGGAGCTAGCCGTGGTTCTGAAATTTCTGCTGGGAGCTCTCCGGGTGCTGAAGTTCAGCGCTGGCCGCCGCTGAACTTCAGCACCTGGCGTCCAGCAGCCGGATCCGATTTTCTGTCTGATCCGGTGTGATCCGACGCCAATAGCCTCCCATGTTAGGTGGTGCCGGATCGCACCGGATCAGGGAGGATCCAGGTGGATCCGATTTTGGCAGATTTTTGCCCCTGACATAAAAAAGCTGCAAGCTGCGTTTTTGTGTCTGGGGAAAAAAAATGAATTCTCCTGGATCCTCGCTGACAGCAGGGAACCGTTTGGCAAATGACTGCCATCCTGCCCCATAGGAATACTATGGGGCCAAAATCGGTTCCGGGGCTGTCTGGTTCACACAGGACAGCCCCGGATCCTTAAAACCATGGTGTGAAGCCAGCCTTAGAAGGAAGAAGTGACCTCTGTCTTCTCATAATCAGTTTTTAATACTAATCAGTTTTCTGGCCCCTAGCTGTATCACACAGACCAACTACAAGTTAAATCACAAAAAACAGTCAAACAAACGTGTAAAAATACTCTCTTGAAAGAAAAAAAAGAAAAAAAAAACTGTAAAAAGCAAGTGCTGCTGAAAAAGTAAAATACAGGGTATTTAGTTGATACATTTTTTGCAAAAAATGTATACTAAGCTGCTCTACCAATTCAAGGTAACCCGTATCAGAGCAGTCCCTATCTGATGTATTTAAAACCTGACCATGTGTATTGGTACCTAAAATGAGCAGGGTCCAGACAGGTCCAATGTCTGACTTGGACTGACTGCAGAAGACAGCTTTTTATGTGTAGGGCTCAAAGGGGAGGAGTGGAAGACTCCCCAATCTTGCAGAAACAAGGAATAATTTAAACAAAAACTAATGAACAATGCATACAGTGAACGCGTCTGTAGGACAGTGTTCACACCACCAAAAGACTGAATCACAAAAAACAGTCAAACGTGTAAAAATACTCTGCTGTAAAAAAAAAATAAAAAAATTGGGGAGTCTCCCACCCCTAACCACTGAGCCACTGTGCCTCCCTATATGAGAAGCAAGTCCAAAAAAATGTACACAACACACATGTAGTGTGTAAACCAGGGGTCTCAAACACGCCGCCCTAGGGCCGCATGCGGCCCTGGGGCGCCACTATGCGGCCCGCGGCACCTTGGACAACTTAATGATGCATCACCCCAGTGCAGGGGGCCGCTGCAGTCCCTGCTGTGTGATGACTTCCGTCTGCGGCACTAACAAGCTCTGCCACTCAGCAAGATCAGTGCAAGTTGCCAGCCAATGAGAGGTCCACAGCTGATGGCGGAATATGACGTTCCATGTGGGCCTCTGGCTGGCAGATTGCATTGATCTTGCTGAGCAACAGAGCTTGTCTGAGCAGCCGCTGGAGGAACAAAGCACAGCGGAGGCCGGAAATCAGCACAGTGGGGACCACGGTGGCGCCCTGCACTGGAGCAATGCATCATTAAAGTGAGAAAAGTGTGAGTGTGTGTGAGAGGGTGTGTGTGTGAGGGTGTAAGTATGTGAGTGAGGATACGTGTATAAGAAAGTGTGTGAGTTTGTGTGTGTGTGAGAGTGTGTGAGTGTGTATGAGGATGTGTGTGAGTGTGTAAAAAGAAGGTAAAACAGGATGGGGGATCATCACTAGAAAGAGGGATCAGGATGGGGGATCATCACTAGAAAAGGGGAACAGGATGGGGGATCATCACTAGAAAAAGGGATCAGGATGGGGGATCATCACTAGAAAAGGGGAACAGGATGGGGGATCATCACTAGAAAAGGGGAACAGGATGGGGGATCATCACTAGAAAAGGGGAACAGGATGGGGACATCAGTAGAAAAGGACATTACTACAGGATGGGGACATTACTACAAGAAAGGATCAGGATTTGTATTTTACTACATTGAGCAAAATATTCTGGTATTACTAAAACTAACACTTAGTCCTACAAGCAGGGGTGTAACTACAATGGGTGCAGGGGTTGCGATTGCACCCTGGCCCTGCAGCTTAGGGGGGCCCCAAAAGTCCCTTTGGCCTATAGACAAAGACTAATACTATTAAAGATTTCCAATAATTGGGGGCCCCATTGGAGCTTTTGCATTGGGGCCCCCTGGGCCTGCAGTTACGCCACTGCCTACAAGGGATGGGGCCCCCACGCTATAAATGTTTTTCTATATGCGGCCCACCAACCCACCCCAGTTTGAGACCCTGGTGTAAACAGAGAATCCTAAAATCATATTCACATGCTTGTGGTCTGGCAGTGACAAATTGCGGATCATAATCTAGAAGAATCCTATACAGATTGGTGGCACTCTGACAACATATCTATAAACACTTTAGTTTAATCAATGTATTCTTGAAGATGCAGGATTATCTCTAATGTAATAACAGTCTGGACTGATTCCTAAAAGTAACAGGTGCTGCCATGTTATATTCTTGCTATACTGTGTAGTGCTACTGCCCCCATGTGGTCACATGGCCATTATCAGCTGCTTTGTTCTAAGGGATGTTTGCTCTGGGTATCTTTGTTCGCCCAGCAGGTCCATCTGAATTTCCAAATATCAGTATTCAGATTCACACGTTTAGTGTTTGCTGAGTTCTTTACCTCCGTATTTGTAAGCCAAATCCAGGACTGGAACAATCAGAGGAAAAGTATAATAGAAACACATCACCACTTCTGGCTTCTTTCTTACCCACTCCTGGTACTTAGGTTAAAAAAAACCCTCATCAAATACTCCATGTGTGTGCCCTTGACCTTATGGAAGCATTGCGTTGTTGGTCTCACGTTGCACTTTTAGGGTATGTGTCAATGCTGCATTTTGGGTGCAGAAATTTTCTGCAGCAAAAACACTGCTAAACCGCACACTATGGCAGGAAAACACACCACAAAATGCATGCAGTTTTTGGTGCAGTATTAGGTGCAGTTTGATGTCATGCATTTTTTCACTATAGTCAATGGCTTGGAGGGCTACAAAAAGCAGCAAACAATGGACATGTTCATTCTTTTGTCCTGACCACAATCTGCACCTAAATTGCAAGGAAAAAAATCATCTTTGGCACAGCACTTCAGAAGTCTCATGACTGTGCTGGGGGAAGGATAAGCATGCAGGTTTTGTGAGAAAAGGTGACACAAAAGTGCAGCAAAAATACAGACAGCACAGGTCCTTAGGCTATGTGCCAACGCTGCTTTTTAGGCCAGGGCTCCACTTGCGAGAGACTCGCACGTCTTTGACATCGCATCCTCCGACACTGCTGCTCACTCTCCGGACAGGAGCTGAATGTGTTTCTATGCAGCTCCATGTTCCTGTCCGGAGAGCAAGCAGCCGTGCCGATCTATGCGATGTCAAAGACGTGCGAGTCTCTCACAGGTGGAGTCCTGCCCTTAGGTGCTGAATGTTTCTGCAGCAAAATCGCTGCTAAACTACAACCTGTGGGTGAAAAATGCACCACAAAACACATGTGGTTTTTGTGCGTTTTTGATGCATTTTTGGTTCAGTTTGTGGTCACACATTTTTTCATTATTGTCAACGGCAGGGAGGGCTGAAAAACGCTCCAACAGTTGATATGGCTCATTCTATTTTCTTGACCAAAAACTGTACCTAAAAAAATCATGATTGGCACATCACATCAGAACTCTCACAGCCTGTGATGGGGTTAGGATAGACAGGCAGGTTTGAGACAAAAGGTGAGAAAAAAATGCAGCATCAGCACAAGGCCTTAGTATCAGGGTCTATCTTTTAAGACGAAATTGGAAAGAGAATATAGTGGCTAAGCAGGCGTCCGCTTAGCCGCTATATTCTCTTCCCAATTTTGCCTCTTCATGCCCCCCGGGCGAGCTGTGTGGTGCAGCACACATCCAGCAGACAAACAACCATTTCAGCAGGACTTGCGAGAGAGGAATAGACGGAGGACCTGCGGTGACGTCAGCCCCATGTGACGACCCACGTGACTGGCCTAACGTCTGAACCCGGAAGCAGGGATGGCAAGTGGTGCACGTTAATGAGCAACAATACACACCCGCTCTCTGAACTGTTTGCAAAGCAGAAGAGCACATTCAGCAAGCGTCTAATCCAACTAAGGTGTAAAAAGGAAAGATACAGAAAATCGTTTGTTCTGACAGCTGTGGGGATGTTTAACAAATGTATAAGTGTAAAGCGTCCCAAGACTATGTGAAGTTCTATGTGTATGGGGGGAATAGGTGAGGTACATGTACCAGTCTACCCACATCTGCTGTCCATATAGACTTATTTTGTAAAGTGTGAAATGTTCTTGATCTTTGTTCTGCTGCTGTAATACTGTAATTTCCTCCGGGATCAATAAAGTTTATCTTATCTTATCTTATCTTATCTTAAGCACCGCAGGCTCTTTCTCCGTGGTTATGCAGGCAGCATAACCACTACAGGTCAGTGTAATCTACCCACACATTCCTCCACTTCACCACTGGGTATCATTCCAGGAGCGCCCCTCCTTTTTCTCTTTCTTTTGTTTATCTTTTAATACAAACATGAGACCAAAGTAGACAACTCTAAGGTTATATTTACACGTAGTGTTTTTACTACATTTTGTTCTATAGCCAAAATTGCTAACTAGGCAGTAAAAATGCTCGGTTCAAAACCGTTTTTTGGGTGCAGATTACATGTGAGCTTTGTCTGCAGGACACGTTAAGTACAGTTAGTTTTATTTGCCAAAAATGTCACAAAAACATTTGTTGCAGGTTTTTTGCAACATTTTTTCACTTCCTATTAGATTCTATGGGTGAAAAAAATGTTTCAAATATGCTGAGAGTATTAAAATGCTGTAGTTCTCAAATTCAGTAGAGAAAAAAAAACAAGTGTGTGCATGTGATTTCTAAAATCTCAGCTTTTACTGGTACTGTAAAAATGAGCATTTAATTTGTATACACAAACTGCTTCATGTGAACACAGCCATAATTCCAGCAGGTTATCATGCAGTTGATGTCTTCAGGCGATTTTTACAAAATCAAAATTTTGTTGGTCTCATCTGCTGGAAACGTTACAGCTAATGAATGTCAAGGACAAGAGAACTTGTACATATCATTGAGAAGATAACACATGAAAACTACACAAGACATCAAGGGGTCAAATAAACTAGTGAGCAGCTTACAACGGATATCACCAGAGGACCGGTCTGGTCACTTTCTTCAACCGCTTTGCATCTTTGGAAACCTCAAACTGTTAAAAGAAGCTCAAAAACTGAACATATGTATAGCAGGTAATTTTTACACTGCATACAGTGAAGGAAATAATTATTTGATCCCTTGCTGATTTTATAAGTTTGTCCACTGACAAAGACGTGAATACATAACCTACCCTTAAAATTATAGACTAATTTTAACAGTGAGATATAGAATATCAAAAATAAAATCCAGAAAGTCACATTGTCTAAATTATATAAAGTTATTGGCATTTTGAAGAGAGAAATAAGTATTTGATCCCTCTGGCAAACAAGACTTAATACTTGTTGGCAAAACCCTTGTTGGCAAGTACAGCAGTCAGGCATTTTTTGTAGTTGATGATGAGGTTTGCACAAGTGTCAGGAGGAATTTTGGTCCACTCCTCTTTGCAGATCATCTCTAAATCCTCAAGATTTTGAGGCTGTCGTTTGGGAACTCAGAGCCTCAGCTTTCAGCTCAACAAAGAAAGGGATTTCATAATTCTTTAGAAACTGAAACCACATCCCATGACCAGCCTGTCATGCATGAAATACATTGTGGCACAGAAACCTGCAGGCCTGCAGTTTTCATTTATTCTTTAATAAGATGTGTTATTAATACATCTGCTCCTAGTCGCAGGGAATATTGAACCAAATCCAGGCCTTTCTTATAATAGTAAACTTAACTCTTTCCCTACTACTCTCAGAAACTCCAAGAATTTAATTAACATCGCCTGCATGCCATCTGTCTCCTTCAACTGTGCCCTTTGGAACCCTTGCTCAGCATGCAACAAACTCTTCTACATCCATGACTTTTTCCTTTCACTTAACATTAATCTCCTTGCTCTTACAGAGACCTGGATTCAGCAGTCGGCCACTACCGCTGCTGCTGCTCTTTCATTTGGTGGCCTCCAATTTTCTCATACCCCTAGACCGGAGAACAGAGCAGGTGGTGGTGTTGGTCTTCTGCTGTCAACAAACTGTGCTTTTCAGGTTATCCCACTTCTCCCCTCACTTATCTTCCCTTCTTTTGAGGTACACACTGTAAGACTCTACAGGCCCTTCTCCCTGCGACTGGTAGTGGTTAGGGATGGGCGAATCTACTCGCTAGGACTCGTTACTCGGCGAGTAGTAAGGGACTCGCAGGACTCGGTACTCTGCGAGTTTCCCAGCGATTACTCGCACAGTAAACGAGTCCAATGCAAATCAATATCAATCCTAGTTTTGTCAGAGACGCTGACAAAACTAGGATTGCCATTGACTTGCATTAGACTCGGCTACTGTGCCAGTGATAGCAGGGAAACTCGCAGAGTAACTGCTGTTACTTTGTGAGCCGAGTCCAGCTGTCTTCTCTGTGCAGGCTGCCGCAACTCCAGGGTCCTAGAGCCTGCCTGCTCACAGAGATGATGTAGCAGAGCTGCGATTGTTCTCAGTCTGCTCATTCCCTGTGCATAGACATCTATATCTATGCCCTCAACCCCCAGGTGCCTATTTGTACCTGGCCGGACACAAGAATATAGGGGAGCCCTTTTTTTTAATTATTTCATGAATTTCATGAAATAATAAAAAAAAAATGCTGCAAACTTCAGCCCGCAGCCACCCCAGAAGATGGCGCGTTCATTGAAGCGCCATCCTCTGGCGCTGAACCCCGCTCTTCCAGCGGCACTGGTGGCGGTGGCACGCTGGGAAATAAAGAGGTTAGGGCAAGCTTTGTATTATCAGCTGGCCCTAAGCCCGAAATTTATGGCAGTCACGCCAATATTAGACATGACCGCCATGAATTTCTATTAAATTGTTTTAAAAAAAAACACAACACAGAGAAAATTTTTTATTAGAAATAAAAAAAAAAGGGACTCCATCTTTAATTAAAAAAATCCTCTTCCGTCCGACGCAGTCCAAAACGCGATGTCCTCTCTGCTACATCCCCTGTGCATAGATATAGATGTCTATGCACAGGGAGTGAGTAGACTGAGAACAATCTCAGCTCTGCTACATCAGGCAGCAGCGGGCTCTAGGAGCCTGGAGCTGCGGCAGCCAGCACAGAGCAGACAGGACTCTTACCTGTGCGAGTTTCCCAGCGATTACTTGCACAGTAAACGAGTCCAATGCAAATCAATGGCAAAACTAGGATTGCTTCAGGCTGAAGCTTCCTAGACACATCTGTGATTTGTAAATCGCACACTACTCGCTATTACTCGCTTCCCCATTCATTAACATTGGACTCGCTAGACTCGCAACGAGTAGCGAGTCACGGGCTCGGACTCGCTAGAGTCAAGCGATTCCGAGTAATTTAGGATTCGCCCATCACTAGTAGTGGTTTATAGACTCCCAGGTCCCCCACGTCAATTCCTTGATCACTTTCCCACGTGGCTTCCCCACTTTCTAGCCTGTGATCTCCCCACTCTCATCATGGTTGACTTTAACATTCCTATCGACAACCCCATCTCCACATCTGCCTCTCATCTTTTAACCCTAACCTCCTCTCTTGGTCTTTCACAACTTTGTAACTCTGCCACACATGAAGATGGGAATACTTTGGATCTGATCTTCTCCCGGCTCTGCTCAGTGCATGATTTTACAAATTCCTCTCTTCGGCCGCCGTCTGTCATGAAGCCGGCCGCTGATGCTGGCGCCGCCCCCTTCTCTAATGCTGCTCCCCCTGGCTGCTGCCGCTTGGGACTCAGGGCTGACACTGTCCAATGGACGGTGCGGGCCTGGCGGCGGGGGAGCGGCGGGCGGTGCGTGGACCGGGCAGTGGTGGGGGTTTCAGCAGTTTTGTGTTTCCGGGCAGTGTCGGCGGCTCGCGATGGCGCATGCGTGCCATCGCTCGCGATAGCGGCACAGTGACCGGAAGCGCAAAACTGCTGATTATGTATATAGATAGTAAAAAGGCCCGATGCTATCGCATCGGGAGTGGGGTGACATCAAGATGGGGGCGGGCTGTTTGGCATTGGGGGCAGCAGCTGTCACTTGACCCTGTGGGGCATCAGCAGGGGCAGTGTGGGGAGTGAGGGCATGTGGGGGGGTAAGACGGGTGAGCAGGGGTAGTGTGGGGTGAGTGGGGAGGTGAAAGGGGTAAACAGCAGTAGTGTGGGGTGAGTGGGGGCTGAGCAGGGACAGTGTGGGGTATGTGGGGGCATGAGCAGGGGCAGTGTGGATGAGTGGGGGGTTGAGCAGGGGCAGTGTGGGTGATTGGGGGCAGTTGGGGGGTGAGAGGGGTAAGCAGGGGCAGTGTGGGTGAGTGGGGGGGTAAGTAAGAGCAGTGTGGGTGAGTGGGGGCATGTGGGGGAGGTGAGAGGGGTAAGCAGGTACAGAGTGGGGGCATGAGCAGGGGCAGTGTGGGGAGTGAGGGCATGTGGGGGGTAAGAGGGGTGAGCAGGGGCAGTGCGGGTGAGTGGGGGGTAAGCAGGGGCAGTGTGGGCGAGTGGGTGAGTAGGGGGTAAGCAGGGGCAGTGTGGGTGAGTGGGGTGGGCTATGCAGGGGCAGTGTGGTGAGTGGGGGGTAAGCAGGGACAGTGTGGGTTAGTGGGGGGGGGCTATGCAGGGGCAGTGTGGGTAGGTGGGGGCAGTGTGGGTGAGTGGGGGGTAAGCAGGGGCAGTGTGGGTGATTGGGGGGGTAAGCAGAGGCAGTGTGGGTGCAGATCTCAGCCCCGCAGCCTTAGTTGAGGAGCGGGGGTAGGGGGGTGGTAGCAGACTCCAGGGCTGTCGCCCCTGCAGCCTACAATGACAGAGCGCCGCCGCCACCTCACCGGGGGATGCTGCGGCGGCCGCCGTGTCATGAAGCCGACCGCTGATGCTGGCGCCTTCTCTAATGCCGCTATCCCTGGCTGCTGCCACTTGGGACTCAGGACTGACACTGTCCAATGGACGGTGCGGCGCTGCCGGCGGGGGAGCGGGAGCATGGGGCGGGTGGTGCGTGGACCGGGCAGTGGTGGGGGTTTGGGGGTTTCAGCAGTTTTGCGTTTCCGGTCAGTGTCGGCGGCTCCCGATGTCGCATGCGCGCCATCGCTCGCGATTGCGGCACAGTGGCCGGAAGCGCAAAACTACTGATGTATATAGATTACAGTCTTCACTGGCCCCAATCTCCTCCCTCTCCTGTCCTGACTCTGCTCTAAAACACTATAATGAAACACTGCAATGTGCCCTGGATGAAGTTGCACCTCCTACACTTAAAACATCTCAGCACCAAAAGCGGCAACCCTGGCACACACTGCAAACACGGTTTCTCCAGCAGTGCTCTAGGTGTGCAGAACGCCTGTGGAGAAAATCCAACCTGGCCGAAGATTTAATCCATTATAAGTTTATGCTAAAAACATACAACACTGCCCTTCACCTCTTCAAACAAGCTTACTTCAACACTCTTATCACTTCACTAGCCAACAATTCTAAATGACTCTTTGACACGTTCCATTCTCTCCTTAGTCCAAGAGTACAGGCTCCAACTACCAGCCTCAGCGCTCTGAGCCAAATATTTTAAGGACAAAATTGACAACATACGACAGGGAATTTCCTCACAGCCTCAGAACATCATGCATACTCCTCCCTCCTGCACTTCATCCAACTCACTTTCAGTCTTTGATCCGGTCACAGAGGAAGAAGCCACCCGGCTTCTTGCATCTTCTCGCCCTACTACCTGTACCAGTGACCCTATTCCCTCACATCTCCTTCTATCTCTTTCGCCAGCTGTCACATCTCACCTAACCAAAATATTAAATCTTTCCCTCTCATCTGGTGTTTTCCCCTCCTTCTTCAAATATGCCAGCATACATCCATTATTAAAAAAAAAAAACATCCCTTGACCAGAACTCTGCTGCTAATTACCGACCTGTCTCTAATCTCCCCTTCATCTCTAAACTCCTGGAACGCTTGATCCACTCCAGTTTGATCCGCTATCTCTCTGACAATTCTCTTCTTGACCCTCTACAATCCGGCTTCCGCTCCTTACACTCTACTGAAACTGCCCTCACTAAAGTCTCTAATGATCTCCTAACAGCTAAATCTAATGGTCACTACTCCCTGTTGATCCTTCTGGATCTCTCCGCTGCATTCGATACTGTGGATCACCAGCTCCTTCTCTCTATGCTCTGCTTTATCGGGGTTAAGGACACCGCTCTCTCCTGGTTCTCCTCCTACCTCTCTGACCACTTCTTTACTGTATCTTTCGCCGGCTCCTCTTCCTCTCCTCTTCCCCTCACGGTTGGGGTTCCTCAGGGTTCAGTCCTAGGTCCCCTTCTCTTCTCTCTATACACTGCTCCCATTGGACAAACCATCAGTGGATTTGATTTTCAGTACCATCTCTATGCTGATCACACCCAGTTATACACCTCTTCTCCTGACATCACCTCCACATTACTACAAAAGACCAGTGATTGTCTGTCTGCTGTCTCAAACATCATGTCTTCTCTCTACCTTAAATTGAATCTGTCAAAAACTAAACTTCTCGTGTTTCCTCCCTCTCCTAAACTTCCGAAACCTAATATTGCCATTTCTGTATGTGGCTCTACCGTTACTCCTCAGCAGTACGCCCGCTGTCTTGGGGTTATATTTGACCCGGATCTCTCCTTTACTCCCCACATCCGGTCTCGCTCGCTCGTGTCACCTACACCTCAAAAACATCTTTAGAATTCGACCTTTTCTTACTGTTGACTCTGCAAAAACTCTAACCATTGCCCTTATTTATTCTCGCCTGGATTACTGCAAGTCTGTATTAATCGGTCTCTCCTCTTACTAAACTCTCTCCTCTCCAATCCATCCTCAACGCAGCAGCCAGGATCATATTCCTCTCCAACCGCTTCACCGATGCCTCTATCCTGGGGCAGTCATTGCACTGGTTGCCAATCGGCTATAGAGTACAATATAAAATTATCACTCTCACCCACAAAGCCCTCCACAGTTTTGCACCGACCTATATCTTCTTCATCTCTGTATCGCCCAACACATGCCCTCTGTTCCGCAAGTGACCTAAGACTGACATCATCTACAATCCGAACCTCCCACTCCCATCTCCTGAACTTCTCACGAGCTGCGCAAATCCTTTGGAATGGGTTACCGAAAACAATTCAATTAATTCCCAGTATCAATAGTTTTAAGTGAGCCTTAAAAACACATCTCTTTAGACTGGACTATCACCTCACCTCACTTGTCTAACTATTCCTATCTTCCCTTTTCCAAATCTGGCCTCTCGTGTCATCTGTCTGCACCTGCAGACTGTCTGTCTGTCCCTCATGCATAATATAGCACTTTATCCGTACTTGTACAGATCCTGACCGAAGACTGATTTATGCAGCATTACATGAATCCCCTTATTACTATATCGATGGCTGGACCATGTATGACATCATTTGTTACCTTTTGCGCCTCCCCTGTTTCCTCATAGATTGTAAGCTTGTGAGCAGGGACCTCACTCCTCATGGTTTTTTTGAATTTTTGTTACGCTGTATTGTCTCATATTGTCTGTACATGTCCCTTCCGAATTGTAAAATGCTGCGTAATATGTTGGCGCTATATAAATAAAATTATTATTATTATAGGGGCTACAAGGACACTAAACTTCAGGAACGCATATTTCTAATGGTTGAGACATGATCTTAGTGCAATACACTGGGACGATGTCCTAAGACATAAAAGTACACAAAGCAAATGGGAGATGTTTATTAGCATCCTGAATAGGACCTGTGCACAATATATACCCTAAAACCGTCACACGCGGCAATATTGCTAGCAACTTCACTGGCAATTTGCTGGTTGCAGTGAAATCATGGACACATTGTTCCATTTGTACACGGCAACAAAATAGAACAATGTGTCCATGATTTCACTGCAACCAGCAAATTGACAGTGAAATTACTAGCAATATTGCTGCATGTGACGGTACGTTAAGGGAATAAACAAGCTAGAAATAGGAGGAAACCACTATGGCTAAATAGAGCTGTAAGGGGTGCAATGAGTGACAAAATGAAAGCATTTAGAGAATTAAAGCAAGAAGGAAGTGATGAGGAATTATATCATTATAGAAAATTTAAAACATTCTGTAAAATGAAAATCAAGTTAGCAAAGATTGAGACAGAGAGACTCAATGCCAGAGAAAGTAAAAATAATCCAAAAGTATTCTTTAACAAGTAACTTAAAAATTATAGTGTTGGCCCCCTTAAAAATGGTCTGGGTGAAATGGTGGATAAGGATGAGGGAAAAGCCAATATGCTAAATGCCTTTTTTTCCAACAGTATTTATACAAGAAAATCCCACGGCAGACAACATGATCAGTGATAAGATAAATTCTCGATTAAATGTCACCTGCTCAACCCAGCAGGAAGTACGGCACCGCTTAAAAATCAATAAAGTTAACAAATCCCCGAGCCCAGATGGGAAAACACCCACGAGTACTGCAGTAATTAATTACCATTATTAATAGAAGATTATTTTTAATCTTCAAAGATTCCATAATAACCGAGTCTGTACCACAGAACTGGCAAATGGCAAATGTGGTGCTAATATTCAAAAAGGGGCCAAAAACTGAGCCTGAAAATTATAGGGAGGTAGGTTTAACCTCTACGGTGGGTAAAATCCTTGAGGCTTTCTTAAAGGGAACCAACCACCCCAAATGACTTCCCCCGGACTGTTAATATGTGTCCCTACACCCAGCACACACATTTGGGGCAATCGTTTTTGCTAAAAAAACTGTTTAGTAGAAGCTAAGATATGGCTTTATAAACTTTAAAAAATGTGGCCGACTGGGTGTTACCTAGCTTGTCCTCCTGCAGTGTTCATGTGCCTGTCAGCCTCCTCTTCCCCCCTCCCTTCACTAAAGCCCTGCCCTTTCAGCCTCTCAGGTTTCAGCCTTTCAAGTGATCCTAAACCCAGAAACTGACCCCCCTTATTTTTAGACCTGTCCCTGCACACCCTCTTATCATTTCTAGCCATCCCTTTTGCAGAAAAAATTGCTTTTGTAAAGTAAGATAAAAGGTTATAATACTTTGTCTTGTGTGAGTTGTCTCTTTCTATGGAAGCCGCAAATGCCCCGCCTGTCTGCTGCTGCCTGGTAATTATGCACGCCCCTCTCTGCTTCTAAGAGCCTGGCCACGTCATGAAAGGGGGCGGGGCTCCGGAATGCCGCGATTTAGCCCCGCCCCTTTCATGACGCGGCCAGGCTCTTAGAAGCAGAGAGGGGCGTGCATAATTACCAGGCAGCAGCAGACAGGCGGGGCATTTGCGGCTTCCACAGAAAGAGACAACTCACACAGGACAAAGTATTATAACCTTTTCTCTTATTTTACAAAAGCGATTTTTTCTGCAAAAGGGATGGCTAGAAATGATAAGAGAGGGAGCAGGGACAGGTCTAAAGATAAGGGGGGGGTCAGTTTCTGGGTTTAGGATCACTTGAAAGGCTGAAACCGGAGAGGCTGAAAGGGCAGGGCTTTACTGAAGGGAGGGGGGAAGAGGAGGCTGACAGGCACATGAACACTGCAGGAGGACAAGCTAGGTAACACCCAGTCGGCCACATTTTTTAAAGTTTATAAAGCTATATCTTGGCTTCTACTAAACAGTTTTTTTTAGCAAAAACGATTGCCCCAAATGTGTGTGCTGGGTGTAGGGACACATATTAACAGTCCGGGGGGGTCATTTGGGGTGGTTGGTTCCCTTTAAGAGATGCTATACTGGAGTTTCTAAAGAAGAATAACCTCATGACCCAGTATCAAAATGGGTTCAAGAGGGATAGTTCCTGTCAAACTAATCTGATCATCTTACATGAAGAGGCAAGTTCCAAAATGGACCAAGGAAATGCAGTGGACGTTGTGTATGTGGACTTTTCAAAAGCTTTTCATACGGTGCCACACAAAAGGTTGATACATAAACTGAGAATAATGGGGATAGGGGAAAATGTGTAACTGGGTTAAAAACTGGCTTAGTGATAGGAAACAAAGGGTGGTCATTAATGGAATACACTGGGACTGGCTCACAGTTAACAGTGGGGTATCACAGGGATCAGTATTGGACCCGCTACTTTTTAACATATTAATGACCTTGTAGGGGGTATACAGAGTAGAATTTCAATATTTGCAGATAGTACTAAATTCTGCAGGGTAATCAACACAAAGGAGGATAATTTTACACCGTGTGCAGAATTATTAGGCAAATGAGTATTTTGATCACGATATTTTTTATACATGTTGTCCTACTCCAAGCTGTATAGGCTTTAGAGCCAACTACCAATTAAGTAAATCAGGTGATGTGCATCTCTGTAATGAGGAAGGGTGTGGTCTAATGACATCAACACCCTATATAAGGTGTGCCTAATTGTTAGGCAAATGCCTTTCCTTAGGCAAGATGGGTCAGAAGGGAGATTTGACGGGCTCTGAAAAGTCCAAAATTGTGAGATGTCTTGCAGAAGGATGCAGCAGTCTTGAAATTGCAATACTTTTGAAGCGTGATTACCGAACAATCAAGTGTTTTATGGCAAATTGCCAACAGGGTCGCAAGAAGCGCGTTGGGCAAAAAAGACGCAAAAAAACTGCCCATGAATTGAGGAAAATCAAGATGGAAGCTGCCAAGATGCCATTTGCCACCAGTTTTGCAATATTTCAGAGCTGCAATGTTACTGGAGTATCAAAAAGCACAAGGTGTGCTATACTCAGGGACATGGCCATGGTAAGGAAGGCTGATAAATGACCACCTTTGAACAAGAAACATAAGATAAAACATCAAGACTGAACCAAGAAATATCTTGACTGATTTTTCGAAGGTTTTATGGACTGATGAAATGAGAGTGACTCTTGATGGGCCAGATGGATGGGCCAGAGGCTGGATTAGTAAAGGGCAGAGAGCTCCACTCCAACTCAGACGCCAGCAAGGTGAAGGTGGGGTACTGGTATGGGCTGGTATCATCAAAGATGAACTTGTGGGACCTTTTCAGGTTGAGAATGGAGTGAATCTCAATTCCCGGACCTACTGCCAGTTTCTTGAAGGCAACTTCTTCAAGCAGTGGTACAGGAAGAAGTGGGTATCGTTCAAGAAAAACATGATTTTCATGCAGGACAATGCTCAATCACATGCATCCAACTACTCCACAGCGTGGCTGGCCGATAAAGGTCTAAAAGAAGAAAAAATAATGACATGGCCCCCTTGTTCACCTGATTTGAACCCCATAGAGAACCTGTGTTCCCTCCTAAAATGTGAAATCTACAGGGAAGGAAAACAGTACACCTCTCGGAACAGTGTCTGGGAGGCTGTGGTGGCTGTTGCACGCAATGTTGATTGTAAACAGATCAAGCAACTGACAGATTCTATGGATGGAAGGCTGTTGAGTGTCATCATAAAGAAAGGTGGCTATATTGGTCACTAACTGTTTTTGTATTTTGTTTTTGCATGTCAGAAATGTTTTTTCTAAATTTTGTGCAGTTATATTAGTTTACCTGGTGAAAATAAACAAGTGAGACGGGAAACTATCTGGTTTATATTAAGCTGCCTAATAATTATGCACAGTAATAGTTACCTGCACAAACAGATATTCTCCTAAAATAGTCAAATCTAAAAAAAAAAAAAACACTCCAACTTCCAAAAATATTAAGCTTCAATATTTATGAGTCTTTTGGGTTGATTAAGAATATAGTTGTTGATCAATAATAAAAATAATCCTCTAAAATACAACTTGCCTAATAATTCTGCACGCAGTGTATATTACAGGAGGATTTATGTAAACTGGAGCCTTGGGCTGAGAAATGGAAATTGAAATTTAATGTGGATAAATGTAAGGTCATGCACTTGGGCAGAGGAAATAACATTTATAATTACATACTTAATTGTAAAACACTGGGTAAAACTGTCTCGGAAATAGACTTGGGTGTATGGGTGGCAACAAACTCACATTTAGTGTCCAGTGTCAGGCAGCTGCTGCAAAGGCTAATAAAATAATGGGATGCATTAAAAGAGGCATAGATGCTCACGAGAAGAACATAGTTTTACTCCTATACAAGTCACTAGTGCGACCACACTTAGAATATTGTACACAGTTCTGGCCTCCAGTGTATAAGAAAGACATAGCTGAACTAGAGGGGGAGCAGAGAAGAGCGACAAAAGTCATTAGAGGACTGAGGGGTCTGCAATACCAAGACAGGTTATTAAACTTGGAGTTATTTACTTTGGAAAAACGAAGGCTTAGGGGTGATCTTATTGCAACACACAAATATATGAGGGGACAGTACAGAGAACTTTCTAATAATCTTTTTATACCTAGGCCTGCGATGGGGACAAGGGGGCATCCTCTACGTCTGGAGGAAAGAAGGTTTAATCACAATTACAGACGTGGATTCTTTACTGTAAGAGCAGTGAGACTATGGAACTCTCTGCCTCATGATGTTGTAATGAATGACTCACTACTAACATTTAAGAATTATATACCGTATATACTCGTGTATAAGCCGAGTTTTTCAGCCCAAAAATTGGGCTGAAAAGTCCCCCCCTCGGCTTATACACGGGTCAATACGGTAACTCAGGCTGGAGGAGGCGGGGGGAGGCTGCTGTATGAGCGGCCCCATCACGTGGGGCCGCTCATTATATATGCACTGCTTCCCCCTGTCAATCAGCGGCAGGGGGAAGCAGTTCATATATGGCCCCCAAATGCTGGCACTCGCCCCCCTCCTTGTAAGGCCCCCCCCCGGCTGCTTAAGTTACCATCCTTTCTCTTCTGCTCCGCGCCGGGCTCCATGCTCCGTCCTCAGCAGCATCCGGGGTCATGTGACCGGCCGGTCGCATGACGTCATCGCTACTGGCCGGGGACCCCGGATGCAGCAGAGGACGGGACCGTGGAAGACCGGCGCGGATCAGAAGAGCAAGGATGGTAACTTAAGCAGCCGGGGGGGGATGCTTATAACGGAGGGGGACAAGTGCCAGCATTTGGGGCACATATCACTGCTGGGGCCTGTATATACCTGTGGGGCTGCTGTATACCCCTCTGGGGCTGCTGTATACCTCTGGGGCTGCTGTATACCCCTCTGGGGCTGCTATATACCTCTGGGGCTGCTATACACCTATGGGGCTGCTGTATACCCCTCTGGGGCTGCTATATACCTCTGGGGCTGCTATATACCCCTCTGGGGCTGCTATATACCCCTCTGGGGCTGCTATATACCTATGGGGCTGCTGTATACCTATGGGGCTGCTGTATACAGCTCTGGGGCTGCTGTATACCTATGGGGCTGCTGTATACATCTCTGGGGCTGCTGTATACCTATGGGGCTGCTGTATACAGTCTGGGGCTGCTGTATACCTATGGGGCTGCTGTATACAGCTCTGGGGCTGTTGTATACCTATGGGGCTGTTGTATACAGCTCTGGGGCTGCTGTATACAGCTCTGGGGCTGCTGTATACAGCTCTGGGGCTGCTGTATACAGCTCTGGGGCTGCTGTATACCCCTCTGGGGAGGTTGCTGTATACCCCTCTGGGGAGGCTGCTGTATAACCTCTGGGGAGGCTGCTGTATACACCTCTGGGGAGGCTGCTGTATACACCTCTGGGGAGGCTGCTGTATATACTTCTGGGGAGGCTGCTGTATATACCTCTGGGGAGGCTGCTGTATATACCTCTGGGGAGGCTGCTGTATATACCTACTGGGGAGGCTGCTGTATATACCACTGGGGAGGCTGCTGTATATACCACTGGGGAGGCTGCTGTATACTACCACTGGGTAGGCTGCTGTATACTACCACTGGGAGGCTGCTGTATACTACCACTGGGGAGGCTGCTGTATACTACCACTGGGGAGGCTGCTGTATACTACCACTGGGGAGGCCTGTATACCACACTGCTGGGGGCTGTATACCTGTGCTGGGGTCCACCCTCGGCTTATACACGAGTCAATAGGTTTTCCCAGGTTTTGGGGGCAAAAGTAGGGGGGTCGGCTTATACACGGGTCGGCTTATACACGAGTATATACGGCATTGATCCAGGGAATTAGTCCGATTGCTGTATCTGGAGTCAGGAAGGCATTTTGTTCCCCAATGTGGAGCTTACTGTTTGCCACATGGTTTTTTTTTGCCTTCCTCTGGATCAACATTTTAGCCTATGGGTTGAGCTGGATGGACTTGGAACCTATCTTCTACCTTGCAAACTATATATCCAGTCTTTTTAGAGTTTAGTTAGCATCTTTATATGCAGGTTATGGAGAAGATGCACCTGAAAAAGATGTGTACACATACTCATAGTCTGACTTACCATTAGGGGTCCTCACACCTTAAAGTTTATAGGGCAGCATGAACACCAAATATGGGCTTGTCTATATGTAGTCATTCATTGAGTAACTAAACAATAATTTTTATAAGGAAGATGGAGTGTCAGCCTCTTTGTGAAAGTGGATTTATTGCCTTACCTTCGCTCTCAGCTCCAAGCACAGGGGGATGAAGTCTTGTGGGTGTGTTGAACGGTCATTTATGTCTTTATAATATGTTAGTGGTGTAAGAAAGGTTTGGTGCAAAGGAGGGCAACCACTAGATGGTGTAAACACTCCCAATGTGATAAATTAGCCAGGATTAATAAATCTGTCCCCATGTAACTAGCCAATAGAAGCTTTAAGTACAGCCCACACATTTATTGATACAATCATTAGTTTATTTTTTTTCTTGGCAGGATAAACATTTTTGCATAAATAGAGATATGTATATATTACATATATTACCTGATCTATTGTTATTTGCACAAATGTATTTACAGTGGGTATATTGGACACAGAAGGAAACAAGGCAATATATTTTCATACTCTTAGCCAAGGATCTTCATAGAGACATTATACACATACATGACCCATAAACATATGTAGGCCGGTTGGTTGGGAAAATCTTTATTCTCATCTCAATATACATGCATTATACCATAAAACTATTTGTCCATGTAGGCCATCGTGAAAACAGACATTTATGCTTTCAGTCATTTGGCTACATTGTACAAGATCCCCAATACCTTGATTATTGCCAAACCAAAGTAGAGATTATGTTAAAAAATAGCTGATATGTGCTTTACTCAATAGAAATAGAAATCTAAAGGAAAATTAACAATCCTATCAGATTATGATCAATGATTCTTTTCTAGATGTAGTGGTCCCAAACCATTAATTCAAAAAATAGAACATTTAGATCTCTTTAGTCCAATTTTTTAATTTTACAGAACTAAAAATTCCAATGCACTGGTAAACTGTCTGCAACTATAGGTTGGTAAATGTATACAAAATTAGCACATTTTAACCAATGATTGGTAAATTGGCTAAGCACTGTTCTTCTGGACTCGGACACTAACTAAACCTACTCCTAACTATATAATTACTGTGTCTCTACACCTTTGATAAATATCATCTGGGCCTGACAATTTCAGAGGGATTAACTGACCAACCACTATGTTTGTAGAGGTCACCAGACTATCCCCTAAAAAGATGTTGAGTAAAAGAGTTATAGCGTATGCTTGCTTTCAATATTCCCGATCCTTTGACCCAATAGAAGGGCTTGTCTCCCTCTACCGACTAAAACAATAACTTTATAGGGAGTCAATGAAAAATAATTGCTCCTTTGGCCAACATTAATTTTAAGCAAAAGGTCCTTTTAATGAGAAAATTGGGTTGTTACACTACAAAGTGGGTATAGTTTCCACCACTTGTAAACCCTTAAATGTTTTAAGACAACCCTTATTCCATATGTCATTGGAGTCACATGGATATCTCAGAGGAGGCCCCATTATTAGCCAGATTGGTAAAGTCAATGATAACAGTGGCTCTACTGTAGGCTTGGTGCAAGTATGTTTTACATGGTTGCCTATTTTTTTGAATGGGCACTGTGTAATGCTACCCAGAAGTTACTGCAGAAGAAACATGTATTTTTTCTACAGCCATAACTACAGATTATTGGGAATGAAGGAGCCAGACCTTCAGGATCTTCTGATTGCTAGGGTATCTCCTTTAATAAGCCAGCTATAAACAAAGGAAGATAAACATGTATTTGCCGTTATTAGGACAAGTTTTGATGCTGAATCCATTATACTTTGCAAGTGTGTTGAGAGGGGCTTGATTTTTTATTCATGACAGATCTACTCTCAATAAGGCACTTGGAAGGATCGCTCATTAATATTGGATGAACCAGTCATATATTTTAGATATGGCCACTATGTGTCTAAAACATATCAATCTTATAAACTGCCAATTATTGATACAGTCCAGTGAGGCAGCCACATCGGCATGCATTGGGCTTGAACTTAAAATGTATTCAACAGTCATATTACAGGGCTGCTTTTTATGAAGCCATTAATAGGATACCGTTAGAATACTTCAACTGAAAGTTCGGATAAACTTAAGAGTATATTGGCATTAAATGGATTCTGTCAGCAGAATCTCACCACCAAACTACTTATTTGCACTTGTAGAGCTTTCAGAGACAAGTCCAGCAAAACCCATACATGGTCAGTCCACTCCTCTGTTACTGAGAGAAAAAAAAAAAAGAGTTTGAATTACAAATTGCTATGGTATATTTGAATCCTCTGTCACTCCAGCTCTATTCCCCACCCAGCGCAGACTCCTCCTGCTTGAATGTCTGCTCTTTTGCTTGAATACACACAATATAAATACCATCTGTCAGTCAAGCAGGAGACGGCAGCACTGGGTGGGGAGTAGACCTGGAAAGACAGGTCTTCCAGATCTACCATAAATTTGGCATATCAATTCAAACACAGATTTCTTTGTAATAAAGAAACACAGGAGTAACAGACCAGCCATTGAAAGGTATTGCTGGATTTGCCTTTGAAAGAGCTACATGCACATAAATAATTTGGGAGGTGAAATACTGCTAACAAAATTCCCATGAAAACTCCATTGCTAATTTTGCCAACAACAATACTGTAACTACAAATGTGCCTCAGTTGACTTCAATAAAAGCCATTGGATTCATCACAATGTCATACCTGCTGTTATAAATTGAAGCTCCTGTATCACTCTAGTATGAACAAAGTCCTGATAAGGGTTGTTGTATCAGAAGTTGCTCTCACTAAAGTACCCAGATTGTAATCGTTATGTCCAAGAAGGGTAACTTACCCAGAATAATAATGCCCTCATATGGGACAAGAAACTGATGAAATTCCCAAGTTAATGGTTTAGTGTGCTTTCTTCTTCGTATAATCTCTAAATACTTATGTGATATATATGGTAAAAACTGAAATGTTATTGAGGAGATAGTCAATGTTACCATGCAAAGCTGAAAGGAGGTAGATCTAAGTCTCTACTGGTGACATGTGCATACCAGTAATTACTCCTGCTTTTAGATGACTGTCTGGTGTGTTGTATTGGTCTATGATCCAGTTTTTATGGTCACTTATTCATTGTAGGTGCTTTCAGTGGAGGACAAGGATAAGCATGGGCACGTTGACAGGTCAACGACTACGTAGCCCCACCATAGAGCATGCTGTTATACACTGTGAGCTCTGACATCTTTCGTTGATGATGATCGTTAACTTTTTAATTGATTTGTTCTACTGTAGATCACCTGGTGGACCAAATAAGATGGGGCTAGCCTTTACTTCCCATCAATGACCCTTGAATGCACATGTCTGTTGCTGGTTCACTCACTACCATTCTTTGGGCTACTTTCTTTAGGTACCAAAAACTGCATACTGAGATCTTCAGGCGGCTCAGACCCAATTGTTTAGCAATGCCAGATTTGTGAGTCTCAGAGTTATTCAGATTCATACACATTCACCTTTTTCCTGCTTCCAACATTTATGCTCCAAGTACTCACTGTCCATGTGCAACTCTTAATGTGCCAATGTCAATCACTTCTCCTGTCCGTGAAGAGGTTTTAATGTTATGGCTGATGGCTTGTTGTTAAAAAAAAAGATTATGCTAATAAAGCCCTTAATAAGTCTTTCCATGCGCCTTTGACTGTAAAAATGGTTTCCTTATGAGACAACAATCTGGATGTACGTCATCCAAAAGATGATGGTTTTGCTGTAGTAACGGAGCTTTCAATGGTGAGTAAAATGACAATTACCTTCTTCGTCAACCACAGTGGTGGAGATGTATTAACTTGAATGAGAAGTTGATACCGGTACGCAAAATATATGAAAATTGTTACAAGTGTACTCGTATACAGTTGGGAACATTTAATAGGTTAAAACATGGCAAGAATAAATATGGGCTCATACACTTATCTTACCTGATGGATTAAGTGGTTCCTGCCACCATTGTTTTCAATACACACGTGGGTTTTTAAGATTCATGGTATGAACAATGCAGAATTCAAAATGCAGAAATAAGAATTGGTCTTCATAAAAATGTGTCAACTGCTTTGGTCAGTCACATGACAGCGAAGTATGGGCTCTTCTACCAGAGCCATGATTGACCCATGATGAGTAGTATATAGATAGTAATTGAGCAGCTAAGCAGACACAAGAATTGGTATGTAAAAATGACACAAAGCTATCTGCGTTACAAGGCACAGCACAAGCAGAATATGCATGTCTATTAACCCTTGATTTCTGGCTATGTAACACGTTAGAGAGTCAGATAGTGAATTTGGCAATTATGGAATGGTTCCTCTTTATTAGAAGGTTAACAACCAGAATGACTTGTGCGGTTCAATTAGTTCTACTTTTCCAAAATATCTTCATCATCTGAGCTGCTGCCAAGCCAGTCACAGCTCCAATGAGAAACATATGGGTCTATCTTAATATTATATACAACTAAAATCCATCATTTCTCTGTTCCTCGATTCATTTAATGCCCATAGAATTGTGCTTTTTAGTCGGTCAAGATATGCACAAAGGATGCTGGGAAAACTCCTCTTCTATGTAGTTGCCCATCAATGTAGCCGTTCTAGGAAAAAATGAGGAGCAAGGAATAAGTGGAGACAGGCAGTAAGACAGCAATTGTGCAAAATATACATTTTTTTGCAAGTAAATTATTGATAGATCTCCACACTAACTTCAGAGATATATTGCTAATGGTAAAACTGACTACATTAATTGTAATCACATAATGAATCCAAGGATTATTCTTAGTTGGGGACCTCCGAACATCATGCCTCTTGCTCTACATCATTTAGCAACTTACCCACCAGTTCTGATCCTCCTCTTCTGTAACTACAATTATTTCCCCTATACTAAACGTGAGTTCTCTTCTCTATCTGCAGTGCAGTCGAATAAAGCCTTCACACGTCGGAGCTTTGGCTTGCTCTTAAGACAGAGAGAAAAAGACCAAAATATTAGATACTTCAAAGATGCGCATGTTATCAGGAAGATAAGACTGAATCTGTGTAAATGCATATCACAAGCTATTACCATGAAGGATACAATCATTTAGAACAAATTACTAAGTTTCCCTAAGGGTAATGCTCACACATGGGGTTTTTTATTTGAATTTTGAAATTGAATCTGCTCCAAAATCCACATTAAAAACTGCTTTCAAGGGCTTGACCACTACTAGGAGAACCCCTTATTCCATATGTTTGCCCACATTAAAATGAAAAGCTGATCTTCACCTCCCATGCTGGCACAGCAACAATAAAATCTCACCAGGCTCATCCTTCGTGGCATGGGTAGAGGAGGCTCTTGATTAGAGGCTGGGACATGATAGAGTTCTTGCACAGATGGACCTGGAGATACATTACTCGGAGTCGATCTTTGGTTTCCTGGTTTTGAATATCCTTCTGTCCTGTAATCAACTAATAAATAGAGAGACGCAATAAACCAGAAAATATTCACAAATTATCTAATATACAACTGAAAGCGGCATTTCTTGAGCTGCAATTCTCAAATAATTGTGTTCCATATATAGTATATTAAAAATAAAAAAAAGTCTCAACAACATTTACACTAGGATGATTTACCTTTTGGTGGGACTTCTGGCACTTCATGAAGACTACTCAGCTTTGGTGATCCAATACTGGAAAGCACATAGACAAACAATATAAACAAATATTAACTGGAAAATAGTATTTTCATGGGCAATTTTTCTCCCAGAAATATTTAGTCGTTTAGACACTGGCATAACTAACAGAGTCTCAGAGTCTTGAGTTCTCACGGGCCTCCCGCCACGTGTCGCATCAACAAGTCCAGTATTTGGCAGCAGCAAACACTGACAAATACCACGCAGTTCGTATGGACAGGACAAAATGAACATAGACTGGCTATGTATATCCTATTTCTGGCATACAGCCATAAACTGAATGCGGTAAAAAAGAGGGTTAAGTGACGTGCCGCTGAGGCAGAGATAATCCAATGGAAACTTGACGGTGATTTTATTATTCATGGCATTTCAGAGATACCATCTCCTTCATCAGGACAAAATCACATACAGAATCTAAGGTATAGCCAGAGTATATATAGTTATTCCAAAATTAGAAGTTACTGGGCACTATAGGGTGTAACTATGTTCAGTCTAGGTGTACGTGACCTTCTCAGTGCAGCCTCAATGGTGTTGCACACTGATCGAAACAGCCATAAACCAAATGTATTAGAAGAAGATAATCAGTGGCACTCACCGAGGAAAATCGTGTGCTTTTTATTCAGAGTCCAAATACAAATCCATGGACAGTTCAATTGGGGGAGGGGGAGTGAAGGGACGGCGGACGACGGCCTGCCAATTTGCGGTCGTTACTGCTTTGACGGTTCCTGATAATACGCCATCCCTTCACTCCCCCTCCCCCAATATGAACTGTCCATGGATTTGTATTTGGACTCTGAATAAAAAGCACAAGGTTTTCCTCGGTGAATGCCACTAATTATCTTCTTCTAATACATTTGGTATATATAGATATGTCATTATAAGTCACTGCTTACTTTTGGAAAAAAAGGGTGCGCGATCAACTGACAACAGGGATGCTGTATAGCATCCAGATGGGGAATATAACGCGAGATGGAAGAAATAGAAATAAACAAAATGTGTCCAAAAAAAGTTAAAAATGTGAAAAAGAAAAATTAAAAAATGGATTATATCAAATCTTGTCAATTTCTCCCATCTCACTTTATATTCCCCATCTGGAATTTGTGTTATGTATGTATGCTATACAACAACATGTTGTCAGTTGAGCGCCCTTTTTCTAGGGCAGTGACTTATTATGACATATCTATTACTCTGGCTATACTTTATATTCTGTATGTGATTTGTCTTATAAAGGAGATAGTGATTTATTATGCTACACGTTTGGATAAACCATCAAATTTCCATTGGAAGAAAAATAGGGATAGATTTGCTCTTAACCAAACCCATTTACCATTTTAATGTCCCCTGGCCACAAAGAAAATGTTAGAAATGCTTGCAAGCATTGAGAATGATATTTTTCTTGCCATGCTTTAAAATAGAAAATAATGAACTTTTAATAAAGGTATTTAAATTGATATCTGATATATATATATCTTTACCTTGGTCTCCTAGATATAACTTCTGACTGAAGAAACTTAGATGGAGAAGTGCAACATGAGCCATAATCTGTAATATGATGAAAACAACATTTGATCTCTCTATCTTTTATATGAGAAGAACACTGTACACAGACAGACAACACATTTTTCTTTTGGTTAATACAATACACATAGGAATAAAGATCATCCATTATCCATTTATGAATACCTTAAATTAAAAAAATATCTCAAATAAAGTAGTTAAATAACTTTGCCATATTTACTGCATTATCTCACTCTGCTTATGTATATACTAGACGGTGGCCCGATTCTAACGCATTGGGTATTCTAGAATATGTATGTAGTTGACATACTGTAACTGACAGAACTTGTTCAGTCAACGTGAGTGAACTACATATATATACATATATAGTTATATATATATATATGTGTGTAATATATATATATATATATGTATATGTGTATATAATAATTATAGCAGCGCTATAGTATATGGTGGTACATTAAAGCATATGTATAGCAGCACTATAGTATATGGCAGTACATTACATTACATGTATAGCAGCGCTATGGTTTATGGCGGCACATTACATTACATGTATAGCAGCGCTATGGTATGTGGTGTACATTACAGTACATGTGTAGCAGCACTATAGTAGTATGGCGGTACATTACAGCACATTTATAGCAACACTATAGTATATGGCGGTACATTACAGTACATGTATAGCAACGCTATAGTATATGGCGGTACATTACAGCACATGTATAGTAGCACTATAGTATATGGCAGTACATGTATAGCAGCGCTATGGTATATGGTGGTACATTACAGTACATGTATAACAGCACTATAGTATATGGCGGTACATTATAGTACATGTAGAGCCATATGGTATATGGCGGTACATTACAGCACATGTATATCAACGCTATGGTATATGGCGGTACATTACAGCATGTATAGCAGCACTATAGTATATGGCGGTACATTACAGTACATGTATAGCAGCGCTAGGTATATGGTGGTACATTACAGTACATGTATAGCAGCACTATAGTATATGGCGGTACATTACAGTACATGTATAGCAGCGCTATGGTATGTGGTGTACATTACAGTACATGTATAGCAGCACTATAGTAGTATGGCGGTACATTACAGCACATGTATAGCAACACTATAGTATATGGCGGTACATTACAGTACATGTATAGCAACGTTATAGTATATGGCGGTACATTACAGCACATGTATAGTAGCACTATAGTATATGGCAGTACATGTATAGCAGCACTATATAGTATATGGCGGTAAATTATAGTACATGTAGAGCCATATGGTATATGGCGGTACATTACAGCAATGTATAGCAACGCTATGGTATATGGTCGGTACACTTATCAGCACAATGTATTAGACACTATAGTATATGGCGTACATTACAGTACATGTATAGCAGCGCTATGGTATATGGCGGTACATTACAGTACATGTATAGCAGCGCTAGGGTATATGGTGGTACATCTATAGTACTATGTATATGCAGCACTATAGTATATATGGCGGTACATTACAGTACATGTATAGCAGCGCTATGGTATGTGGTGTACATTACAGTACATGTATAGCAGCACTATAGTGTATATGGCGGTACATTACAGCACATGTATAGCAACACTATAGTATATGGCGGTACATTACAGTACATGTATAGCAACGCTATAGTATATGGCGGTACATTACAGCACATGTATAGTAGCACTATAGTATATGGCAGTACATGTATAGCAGCGCTATGGTATATGGTCGTACATTACAGCACATGTATAGCAGCACTATAGTATATGGCGGTACATTACAGTACATGTATAGCAGCGCTATGGTATATGGCGGTACATTACAGTACATGTATAGCAGCGGCTATGGGTATATGGTGGTACATTATAGTACATGTATAGCAGCACTATAGTATATGGCGGTACATTACAGTACATGTATAGCAGCGCTATGGTATTGGGTACATTACAGTACATGTATAGCAGCACCTATAGTAGTATGGCGGTACATTACAGCACATGTATAGCACACTATAGTATATGGCGGTACATTACAGTACATGTATAGCAACGCTATAGTATATGGCGGTACATTACAGCACATGTATAGTAGCTCTATAGTATATGGCAAGTACATGTATAGCAGCGCTATGGTATATGGTCGTACATTACAGACATGTATAGCAGCACTATAGTATATGGCGGTACATTATAGTACATGTAGAGCAGCACTATGGTATATGGCGGTACATTACAGCACATGTATAGCAACGCATATGGTATATGGCGGGTACATTACAGCACATGTATAGCAGCACTATAGTATATGGCAGGTACATTACAGTACATGTACTGTATAGCATGCTATGGTATATGGCGGTACATTACAGTACATGTATAGCAGCGCTATGGTATATGGCGGTACATTACAGTACATGTATAGCAACGCTAGGTATATGGGGTACATTACAGTACATGTATAGCAGCACATAGTATATGGCCGGTACATTACAGTACATGTATAGCACGCTATGGTATATGGCGTACATTACAGTACATGTTATAGCAGTGCTAGGGTATATGGTGGTACATACAGTACATGTATAGAAGCGCTATGGTATATGGCGGTACATTATAGTACATGGTATAGCAGGATGATGGCGGGGCAGGATGGTGGCGGGGCAGGATTGGGAGCGGTGGGGCAGGATGGTGGTTACGAGGGGCAGGATGGTGGTGGGCGGGGCAGGATGGAGGCAGGGGGGCAGGATGGAGGGCAGGGGAGCAAGAACAGCAGGGGGCGGATGGAGCCAGAAGAGCAGGATGGAGGCAGGGGGGCAGGATGGAGGCGGGGGGGCAGGTTGGGGGGAGGGGGCAAGAACACGCAGGGGGCCAGGAGGGATGTGAGCGTGAGCAGTGGGGCAGGATGGAGCCAGAAGAGGCAGGTTTAGAGGCAGGGGGGCATGGATGGAGGCAAGTGGGGGGCAGGTTGGGGGGGCGGGAGCAAGACAGCGGGGGGAGAGCAAGAACAGCAGGGGGCAGGATGGAGCGAGCGGGGCAGGATGGTGGGGGGGGGGGGGGGCAGGATGGGGGGTGGGGCAGGATGGGGGCGGAGCAGGATGGAGCCGGCGTGGCAGGATGTGGTGGGTGGGCAGGATGGAGTCGGCAGGGGGGCAGGACGGATACAGGGGGCAGGATGGAGGCGCGCTCCTCCTGCCCCCTCGCTGCTCCTGTCCCCTCATCCGCTCCCCCGGCCCCCCTGCTCCACGGTGATAAAAATAAAAAAAATCCCATAAGGATACTTACCCTCCGCCGGCTCGCTCAACCTCTGTCTTGTAGCTCCCAGGACAGGATCTGTCATTGCCTGGGAAATCGATCAGCTGATCGGTTTCCCAGGCAACGACAGGTCCTCAAGCCCTCTAGAAGCTAGAAGACGAAGGTGGAGGAGCGGCGAGGGTAAGTATCCTTATGGGATTTTTTTTATTTTTATCACCGTGGGGAGGAGGGGGGGCAGGGGAGCGGGGGGCAGAGGGAAGGGGGGCGCGGGGAGCGAGGGCGAGAGCGAGGGGGGCAGGAGGAGCGGAGGGAGGAGGAGCGGAGAGGGAGGCAGGAGGAGCAGAGGGGGCAGGAGGAGCAGAGGGGGGCAGGAGGATGGAGAGGGGGGCAGGAGGAGCGGAGTGGGGGCAGGAGGAGCGGAGGGGGGGGCAGAAGAGCGCAGGGGGGCAGAAGAGGGGAGGGGGTAGGAAGAGCGAGGGTGCCACAGGGAGCATAGGCAGGAGGCGTAGAAGGGCTACTGCATGCTGCCGCGCCGCTGTAACCGAGCGGCAAATTGGCGCGAAGTTCAAACTTTGAATTCTCACGCCTAGTTGCACAGTCTGAGCTCATCGTGCCTGCCGAGCGGCACCATGAGCGGCCTCTGTCTAGCGCACGATTTTTGTGACTGACAGACGCCTTAGACAATTATATAGTAGATGTGCCTTCAAATTTGTGTCATTATTGCCTGATGAAGGGGCCATAGTGTCCCGAAAGCTTGCTATGTTTTCCATCTTTTCAGTTAACGATTAAAAGGTATCAACCACTGAGGACTCTCAGATTCTAATACTTTTATATTTTTAATGATTATGGATAAAGCACTTGAAATGTCTGCCCCCAATGAAGAACAAAAATTGCAAAGAACCTAGAGGAATCCATCATTGGGTTTTGCTATGGAATCTGAGAGCAGCATATTTCGGGGCAGAGCATCTAATTTCAGCATAGTTTCCTTGTTGGACTGCTAAGCGCAGTTTTGATAAAATCCCAGTCTTCTCTGCTGTACATTTAGCAGTGATTTGAATTCTGAGCTGTATATAACCCACCCACACACCTGATTGGCAGCCCTCAGTGTACACTTACATTGTCAGCAAGCTGCCTATCAGTGGTGGGGGTAGGTGGTTACACAGATTAGCCCGAATGGCATGCCTATGACTCCTAGTCTAGTAATAATACCTGCTGCTAAAAAACTGATTGTATTGAATTACCGCAAGCTATTGGTCAAGTAACGCATCTATGGAATCAAGATTCTGCTGCTCCAAGATTAAATAGCAAAAACATGCGGATAGATCCCCTTTGATACCTGCATGCCTCTTATTTTTTGCCCTGCAATTTGACATTAAAGCACTGTGATGTAACATTGTTTAGTAAGTTGCCAAACATAATAAATAAAAATCACACTATTTCAGTATAATATACTCATCAACAGACTAAGTGAAGTTCCCCTTACCAAAGTGCAGATTGCTTTGACTAGAGGGGCTGTGTGGAATAATAGGTGCAGGCTCTGAAAGTGCCCTCTTGTGCTTTGAAGTCAATGGAGGTGTAGCAGGCAGCTTTTTGGGGACAGGTGATGGACTAGCAGGGGGAGGAGGTGGTGGTACATTGGGTGCTGAGAAAAAAACAATATGCATGCATTGTAATGTGAACATATACGATCGAGTTTCAATATCTCCCTAAATAAATTTCTTCCCATCACACATATTTGATTTTAGTGAACAGAAAAAAATGGCCATAACAAAGAACAAACTAGGCCCCCTACTATGTGTTGTTATTTGTTCCCCCTATCCCTTCCATGAACCTTGGAACAATCCCACTGAAAAGAAAAGAGGATAAAACTAGCGGGACTGCATATCATCTCTCCACTATTACAAGCACATGAACTGCCCTTATACTTTTGCTTTAAGTATAAAGCTTAAAGTATAATCAACATTTAAATTTTTAGCTAGTTATAATGTAGAGCAAGTGATATAATAAATATACTTCATAAGTAAATCTGGAAGAAAAGCTTTCAGAAGATGTCCCCTAGGCTGTTTCTAAACCTGACAAACTTGTTGTCAGGAAATCCGTCTTCAACTCCACACACTGAATACGACCATATAATGGGGCGTGCCACACAGCATTCACACTACAGCTGATTAGAGTCTCAGCTTACCTCAAGCAGGGACAGTGGTGAGCTCAGGCCATCAGCACACAGTTCCTGTAACCTTATCCGACTCCTCTGCATTCACATTGCTGTGCCTGTGCAATCAGCTGAGGAGCTGTGTGGAGGCAGTCAGCTGGTAACAGGGAGCAGATCCAATTGAATGCAGAGGAGTCAGATAAGATCACAGTAGCTGTATGCTGATACCCTGAACTCAGCACTGTCCCTGCTTGAGGTAAGTTGAGACTCTAATCAGCTGTAGTGTGAATGCTGTGTAGCTCCCCCCCCCTTCCTTATATGGCTGTATGCATGTGTGGAGCTGACAACAAATTTCCTTGACTACCAGCATGTGTCAGATTTAGAAATAGCCTATGGGGACATCTTCTGAAAAGGGTTTTCTTCCAAATTTCACTTATGAAGTACATTTGAAAGTTTATTATAATCATTGCTCTACAAGCTCTACACTTGCTCTCTGTTATATTAAAAAAAATTTAAATGGTGGTTACACTTTAAAGCTTCCCTTTATAAATTGATTCAAAAGTCGCAAAATGTTGGTGCAACTCAAATGTGCACAAAATTTTTCAGCTTTGGCGTTCTCGTGCATTTTTGCCAAAATCCATCAACATATCAAATTCATGACAAGCAGCGACATTCACCATGCCACAAGTAAGAAGGACGTGAGTGAGATTTGTGAGCAGATGTGCACACAGGTAAATGCCATGTGTCCAACACTCCCGATTCCTGAAGAGGTGTACGCTTCTATACGAAGGAGTGTCTGACTGCAGCACATCTCAGCAAAACCGATGTGAACAATGGCTGTCTTGATGAATTGGGGCCTTCCTATTTTACTATGAATTTTGGTTCTGGCTTTAGAGAAAACAAAACGCACACAACGCAAAGAGATCCCGTTACAAGTATGTGACAACATATGCATAAAAATATGAAACAAAAGAGGGTCCTTTCAAATCATGTACCATGTAGCTAATTCGTTCACATAGGCATTATACTTTTACTCGTTAATAGGCCTCTGTATTGTAATTTTTTCAACATGTTGCCTCTATTACTACATCTATGTAAAACTGATTGACAAGTGAAAGAACACTCCATACAAAACCGATGTTACAATATGTCCTGCATAGGTACAATACAGTGTAGTTTTATCCAAGGTGTCTCGGTTACAAAAATGAATTATATTTTATATAAAGTTGTGGTTTTTTTTTTTTAACTATTCTCATTGGATGTAAATTTTACTGTGTACAATAATTTACGGAGGGGTAGACTGAACATAGTAGACATCATTCATACTCCTCATCTTTACATACCAGTACTTGCTGTAAGTCAATGGCACAAGTATCACCTTCTTGGTTTTGCATACCTCTAATAGGATTGCGTGGAGGCAGTGGGGGGGTGAAGGGAGCTGTTGGTGTCATGACATTTTCAGTGCAGGATTGTCCTATGCCTATTTCATAGCGTGAATCTTGAGACACCTGAGAAGCTCGCCGTAAAAATGAAGTTGGTGGTCCTCTGTCCGAGAACTGGGCACTGGGTGATTGGAAGCAACTGTATGGTCGTAGAGATCTCTCCTTCTTAACAGGGCCCAGCTAAGAAGAAGATGAAATCACTTTAGAAATGTTTATCTACTTTTCAAATTACAAGAATGGACACAATACAGAGTGTTTATCATACTTTGTGACAATCCCTTTTTGACGTTTTTTTTAATAAGACACCAATTGTTGTGTGGTTCAATGCTCAATATACAATTTTTGAGTTCAAGCAGTTCTACCAAAATGTGCAGAGATAGGAAGGAGCCGAGATGGGACAAGGTGTAGCTACCCTGTCAAATTCATGGAAATTGGTGCTGTTTCCTACCAAAGAAATGTTACTCCAGCCATGAACTGGAATAATATTTCTGGAAAGGAAGCACACAACACCAAGAGGATACACGAAATTCATTAACCAGCATGCACTTCATAATAAATTTTGTGCATCTTATTCTTGCACACTCCTCATTAATACTGGCATACACAAACACCAATTTTAATGAATCGGGGACAATGAGTTGTATATGGCTGGTTTCACACTGCAGTTTTTTTCCCCGGTCAGGTTCCATCCGGTTTGTGTGCCAAAACCAGGAGTGTCTCCAAAACTCAGAACAGGTGTCAATCTTTCAATTATAGTTTTCCTCAGCAATTTCCTCTCCTGGTTCTTCTCCTGGTTTTGGAACACAAACCGGATGGAACCTGATCAGGAAAAAAACTGCAGTGTGAAACCAGCCTTAGGCTGGCTTCACACCACGGTTTTGTGCATCAGGTTCTGTCTGGTTTGAACCGGACATAACCTGATCCGGTATTGCCTCCCTTGTATCCCTATGGTGCCGGATTGGTCCTATTTGGCCATCAGGATTTAGGTATTCTGAGCCTAATCTGGTTTTGTCAGGTTGTTCACGTCCCAAAAATTGGAGCCTACAGCACTTTTTGTCTCTGGTGCAAAAATTGGACAAAACCGGACAGAACCGGATCCGGCGCAATCCGGTTCACATATAAATGGGAGTCTATGGTGCCGGATCTAGTAAAAAACCTGATTCGTTTCCCTGATCCAGTTTTTAGCACTGAGCATTTTCAGAATGCTCCTTCAGCACCATGGACAGCGGCTCCACCCGGTATTGCCTATGGAGAAGTAATTCACAATGCTTTTCAATGGAGAAATGAAAGAAACGAATCCTGCAAAAAATAGGATCAGGGTGCTTATTTGCCATCCCAGTCAACCCATCAGGTTCTGTCTGGTCCGGTCAGGGCGATCCTGTATAAAAAAAGGATCCACCCTGACAGACAAAAATCATGGTGTGAAGCTAGCCTTACTTGGCTTACTTGGTTCTAGCTCATCTAAAATTTGGGAGAAATTACTAAAGACCGAAGCTTTAGACTGAATGGTAGCGGACTGTTATTGTGTAAAAGTTAGGTGTGTATAAAATATTTATCGGATGAACACAGTCCCTGACTAATGAGGGATTTTTTTGAGAAAAAGGTCTTTAGAACATACCCAGAAAGTGCTTTGCAGGTTTCATTGAACATGTCCGGTCAGTATGAATCACTCAAGGACTAAAATGTTCAAAGCTACATGTTCTAAACATTCCTTAGACTATCGTTAGACTAACTTGTTGTTTAATCATCAATCTACTACTATCTCATGTGTATTGCTTACTTTATTCTTACCTTTTCATCAAGATCATCATCACTTTCATACATGTCATCTTGGCGCAACCGCCACTCATACTCCACATGGACACGCATGTTAAATTGATTGTTTTGAGCTTGGAGAAGCTAATAAGAAGAAATATTATTTAGAAAGATCAATTACAAAAGTTTGATTAAGAAAGAAGTCACTTAGATGGATGACCTTATAATTTAGTCTGCTCACTCAACATCAACTGAAATGCACTAAAGGGGTACGTACAACTTACTTTACGCCAGCGTTATATGCAGATTATTGAGGCTCCCCACCTCCACAATCCTCCATACATAACGCTTCATATATACAGTTTACATTTGGTTTTCTGTGCATTGGCCCCTATTAGGTATGCACAGTAAAGCATTTGATCCTTATTTAAATGAACAGCATAATGCCTAGGAAAACATGAGTATGATGTAAAGAACCTAAGATCTAGTCTGGACAAATGAAGCAATCCACATGTTTAATAAGGAAGTAAAAATGAATGTCACTTATATTATTATAATTTATTTATATAGCGCCATTAATTCCATGGCGCTTTACATGAAGAAGGGGTAGAACGAGGAGAGGTTCAATATAGCATGGAGTGCAGACAAACAGGAATAGGAGGGGATGGGACCCTGTCCGCGAGGGCTCACAATCTATGAGAAGAGGTTGTCTGGTCACTCTAGGTGACTGCAAATTTCTCAATCCTCACAGTGTGCGCAACCCATGCTGTCAGGATTTTCCATTGTCGGCGGCTAGAGCTGGTGGTCATATGAGTACAAATACTTACGGCCATATTATGACTAGGCAGGTGCAGCACTAGTGAATTTGTGAGCTCACATACGTCTAGTCAGAAACAAGCATATGATATAATTGTGGTGACGTGATCGCTTGCTGTCACCAGAGAATCCTGACAGTGTACAGTGCGCTCTCTGCGAGCATTCAGACGTCTGCATTCACATAAAGTGATTTCATACTTTTAGCAAAAGACTATGTCAAAGCACAAGTGGCACAATGATAAATTGTGACCCCTTCAACACGGGGCAGGAGCACAGTTCTCTGCTCAGTGCTGCATGCAAAGCTGTGCAAAGAAAATGCCCCTTTATTTCCCATAATTAGTAAGGTCCCTGCGGATGGACCACAAATGACAAGTGACAGTATAATCCCATTCCTAAGTAAACTGCTTTAAGTATTATAATGTTAATACTCAATATTGCTAGAATTTATGGAAATCTACATCAACAAGGTCTATCTATTCCTGATGTAAGATAAAACCATGTTTTTCTTTTCTGCAATGCGATAGGATAGCAGTGTTCACACTCCACACTCAATACACTCATCACGCTAGATACCAGTTGTGAATGTGTGACCATTTCAATTCTCTTACCAAATCTTCACAAAGAGAATGCTTGAGGCGTCTGGCAATATCAAGAGCAGTTTCTCCAACTTCATTTTCTGCAAGAAGTAAAAGTTATGAAAAAACATGAGAAATAAAACCAACAGACCTGAAAGGGATGTATAACAATTATCAACATTAACCTAGGTAAGCAATTGCACCGTCTGCCTTTTTAGGAATTGGAGCATAGAAAATTAAATTTTTCACATTTTCATTTTTAGAATCTTGTGTGATACTAATTTATTCGACATGCAAATTGTTATCCAATTTAATTCTATCACCCTAAAGGCAAAAGTGAGAAAAGAAAATGAAAAGTCAACTGGTAATGTAAAAATATAAAGAGTTTTGGCCAATGTTGCTGGATCATGACATGAAAGACGCTTGTAGGGGGATGATACTCTGTGCCCATTATGTGCATTATTTCTGCTAGAGCCTAAACTATTTAGTAAGCAGTGGTGGGGAACTTTAGTCCTTGAGGGCCACCAACGGGTCATGTTTTCAGGATTTCCTTAGCATTGCACAGGGGTTGGAATCATCACCAGCGCAGGTGATTAGATTATCACCTGTGCAATATAAAGTAATCCTAAAAACATGACCTGTTGACGGCCCTTGAGGTCTGCAGTTCCCCACCCCTGTTATAAAGAGATCATTTATTCAGCTACCAATGAATAATTCCAATACTTTGTATTAGAGTGTCATGATCCAGAGGAGGCAAGTTGGAGAACCATGATACACTATACTGATGTAAAAAAAAAACCTTTAGGGCCCCTTTACACACGGCTACATTTCTAGGGTGGCTACAGGTAACTTACTGGTTGCAGTGAAATCATGGAGAGATTATTCCACTTGTAACAGCAACAAGATAGAACCTTGTCTTCATGATTTCACTGCAGCCAGTAAGTTACCTGTAGCCACCCTAGAAATGTAGCCGCGTGTAAGGGGCCCTTATAGATGAAGGGTGAGGTCAGGTGTTCAAGTTAGACTCAACTTTACACTTGCATTCCAAAAGAATTCGTACACTGGGCTGAGGATATAGGTCTGCTTTCATAACTTGGCACTCACTTATCTTTACATTGACTTTAGCTCTCAGGAAAAGTTTTAAGCTCTCAGTCTTGTTGTACAAGATGCAGTAGTGAAACGGAGTATTGCCTCGGACGGTCTGCTTCATTAAGTTTCCACTGTTGTGAAAAAATGTAAATATTTTAGTTAACCATGCAAATCACACTTAGAACAAGCACCTCTTAATTAATTAATTGTAGACAATTGCTTACCTATTATGTACCAGAAAATCTACAATATGTAATGACGTTCTGTCTGACAACAGCACTGCCAAATGCAAAATGGTCTCACCAGCCTCCTAAAATAAAATAAGTAAATGACATAATTTACCTTTTTTTTTTTTTTTGCTGTTTGCTATGCAACAAAAAACAAAAACAACTTAAGTCTCTCAATACAACTGATATCACCAGTGGTTTCTCCAAAATGTCAGTATTCTTCTGACTACAGCAGTCTTAGAATTATTCAATCCCTTCATTATAGCTGTCTTTAGTACTTACTAGAGCACCCACCTACAGCTTTTATGCCCTGCTTTAAACGTGATACAAATCCAAAACCCAACTTCTTGTACTCTTCTTTAACTTATTACTTGTGGGCAATATTCTTCAAAGTTTTGGAGAAGTTTAAGCTATGCTTCGGATTATCCGCTCATTCTTTTGTTGGAAGGATCAATGACACCCAAGCTACAGGTTCCTCGCAGAATGATTATATTTTTTCTTATGAATTCCATATATTTGACTGAATCAACAATGCATGTTTCCAGTGTTGGAGCTAGAGCAGCAGTCCCAGACTATCACTAAGCCGCCAGCATGCTTCACTGTAGACAGGGCATTCTTTTTAGCCTATGCATCATTCTTTCTCCTCCAGTTATACTACTGATATATAGACCTCGATTTTTTCTCATCCTTCCCTATAAAAGAATTAAAGAACTTATTTATATGGTTTTGAATATTTTGGAACCAATTTTTCTTGTGCTCTTAGGTCAGCAGAAGTGCATGCACCTCTTGAAGTCCAGGCATGGAGACCTTAAAGTGTAACCGCCATTTAAATTTTTATTTCATAATAATGTAGAGCAAGTGATTATAATCAACTTTCAAATATACTTCATTTATGAAATATGGAAGAAAACCTTTAAAAAAAAAAAGGTCCACAAGATGTCCTCAGTAGGATGATTCTAAATCTGGCATATGCTCGTTGTTAGGGACATCTGTCTTCAAGGGGGAAGGGCCAACACAGTGTTCACAATACAGCTGATATGCCTTTCAAATTACCTCATGCCAGCACCATGCTGAGCTCAAACAGCTCCTGTGAGATCATATCTAACTCCTCCATTCACATGGCTCTGCTCTGTGATAACACGGAGTAGAGCCATATGAATGGAGAAGTCAAATAAGATCTCACAGCAGCTGTGTGCTGACAGCCTGACTAGCTCTGCACTGTGTCTGCATGAGGTACTTTGCAAGTCTTATCACCTGTACTGTGAACACTGTTAAATCCCGCCCCTTTGAAAATGGATCCCCAATGCAATGAGCATATGGTTTAGAGTCAGTCTAGTAGGTACATCTTGTGGACGTTTTTTAAAGGTTTCCTTCCAGATTTCACTTACGAAGTATTTTCGAAAAGTTGATTATAATCACTTGCTCTAAATTATTATTAAATAAAAATGTAAATGGCAGTTATTCTTTAAGCACTTATTATTCACCTTATTGTGCAAAAGGAAGCCACGAAGTCTTACTGCAGGTCTTTTTCAGTCATTCAATGGTTTTTGCTCAACTGCTTCTTCAGGAATTTGGTGACAGATGCCCTTTTTTATGATGTTCATGTAGTGTAGAGTACCTGTAACTTTGAAGCTGCGAAGTATGTTTCCAACTGTATCTCTGGGAATATTCAATACGTTTGTATGCGTTTTTTTAATTATGGAAGGCAATAATCGGTTACCTTTTTGTACCACTTGCTTGACAACCCAAGAATATTTGTGAACTGGAGGCCCTTACAGGTGAGGAATATGCTAATATTCCCTGGGATGCAGCCAGACACTGGTTATACAGCACATCATGTGGCGCCCCTGCGTCCAGGAGGCCACAAAGGGAACTGCAGCCAGGCAGGTAGGACACTTGTTGCACACCAACACCCTCACAGCCCACACAACCCACGTACAGTAGGTGGCAGCATCCAGCCCTGAGATTAGAGACTCTATGAGATTGAGGGGTGGTGGATTTGGAGGAGTGTGTTGGGCACACACGTAGTCAGGTGACTTGACAGTATATAGGAAAGGGGGAGGAGGAAGGTGTTCAGTAGGCCATAGTGAGCTGAAAAGTAAAGACCAAGAGCAGCAAAGACAGAGAAGCTGAGAAGCACGGCAGGGCCGAGAGAACAACAGCAGGTTGAGCTAAGCTGAGCAGGAGAGAGCCACATGTCCGGGAAGAGTGAGGGCATAAGGAGCGCAGAATCTGTACCGAGCCAGTGCGAGCCGGGAGAGAGAGAAAGCCCATCCAGAGCCGGATCCCCAGGAGTGTGAGAGAGCAGAGAGGGACGGTGATACCCGGGCCCTAGAACTACAGCTAAAGCAACCGACTGCAGGCGGAGTAGCCCTCCTATATACCGAGAGACGCAGAAGGAAAGGAGCCTGGTAGAGCCTCATGCTTGAGGACTGCTGGAGGCTGGGCTGAGTAGAGTGTCGGCTCTAAAGGGGACCGTAGTTTACCCGGCATCCCCAAACAACACGACGGGGGGTCTTGGTTCCAGATTAAGATCCCTACCCAAAGGACAGGCAGCTCAGTGACAAACTAAGGACTCACAGGAGCCCGAGTCACCGCCATACTGTCCAGTGTCGCACAGCACGAAGTAAAGAGAGAACGTAATAGCCCGGAAAGGACACTAAAGACTGTGTGAGGGGTCACAGAGAGAGAGGCCTGGCTGCAGGGAGCAAAGGGAACCCGGAGAGGGAGAATGTGCCCATGTATTAAAAACTGTACTTGAACTTTGTAAGAACTGTAAATGACCTGTAAAGTGACTTGAAGAACTGAGAGTAAACAAGGAAAACCCTGGAACTGCTTCCCTTGTGTTTCTGCATGAAAGTGATTCTCTCCATACAGGATACAGTCTGTCAGCACAAGAAAGAGGAGAGATCCCTGCAGCGTCTGCAAAGTAAGTGTGCTACACACTCCACAATAGACTTAACTCTTACTGCCCCGGGGAACACAGTTCTACCCACTGGAACTATACCACCTAAGCTGCCATTACATCATCCCCGGAGGTTCTGCAGCAGCGGCGGCCCCCATCACTGGCCGCATCAAGTGGGTGGCATCACGACTGACAATCCCCTGTAAATATTCCCTTTTATTGCCGAGCTCAGGACACGGACCAGACCAGGACCACCCGTGACTTCCCCAGCAGCAGACCGGTCCGGTACCGAGTACCCCAGTCCCAGTGGGCCCGACAACCATAAAAGCCAAAAGTGTTCCACCAAATACTAAAAATGCTTGTCATGGAGGAGTTGAATAATTCTGAGACTGCAGCAGTCAGTTAAAGAGGCATCTCAAATTAAATTTGGAGAAACCATTTGTTATATCAGTTGTGTTGAGCCACTTTTGTACATTGTTCGTGTTTGATTACAATAAGGGTCAAATAATTTCGTTTGCAACTGTATTAGACAATATTTTATTTTATAATTTGCATGCACAAAACAAGCAAATAGTTCTTTATATTCGGACAATGCAGCAAATGCATGCATTAGGCTTCAGCAATTGATGAAAGCCCATTTAATCAGCTGAACATTTAATACCCAACAATTACCTGTGCTGGTTGGGGTAAGGGCTCTGTCAAATCAACCTTTTCTGCATAGGCCTGGATCAGTGCAAAAATATCCTTAAACCGAACAGCATCTTGAAGATCATGCTGCCGCGTCAATGGGTGTAAGTTGCTTCTTTTTGTATACAACCAGTGTACATACTTGGAGTTAATGAAATCTTTTCTAGTGGTCCTATTAAATGTACCAAAAGATATAAGTGAGTTAATAGTTTCATGAAGTCTTCACAGGCTAACTGCATTTCCAAAAAACTTTTGCGATGTTAATCTCATTTAGAAGGGTATAGAAGACTGGCTCATAGACTTTCTTAGAGCTCATCCTCAGCAATTGTAGATTTTTGAGGAATGCTCAAGTGGTAAAGCAATGAGCAAAGTCGTCAAGAATTTCCACATCACTATGACCATTTTTTTTTTAAAGTGCAGTTACTCTTTCAAGTAGAAAATAGTTGCACCACATAGCATATAAACAAGGCAAATGTTAAAATGATGATCTACTCACATGGCGCTGTCTATGGTAGGCTTGATTGTCGGAGATGGGAGATTCGCCTCTACAATGTCATTGAATCCAGAGTTACCAACATTTTTTGCTAGCTGAAAATACACCGTGGAGATAAGTGAGAAGAGCAAGTCCATCATATATTAGTAGTGATATAAAATTCAACCTCATATCTCTCAGTCTATATCCCTTAACCTCCGGTATAGCAGAAACCTAGTAATGATACCTCAAGGGCTCAATCAGGGCCGCTTCACACTGCGGCGTGATCCGGTCCGGGGCTGTCCGGGATGACCCAGACAGTCGCGGACCGCATCAGCACACAGGACTGGGGGGCTATTATGCCCTCCGGTCCGGTGTGCAGCGCACGCAGTTCCCGCTGCTGATAAGTCAGGACCGCGGGCGCCGCGATCCTGACCTGTCAGCGGCTGCAGCTGCGTGCGCTGCACACCGGACCGGAGGGCATAATAGCCCTCCAGTCCTGTGTGCTGTGTGGGTCATCCTGGACAGCCCCGGACCGGATCACGCCGCAGTGTGAAGCGGCCCTCAGACATCTGTTTTTTTCGTATGGGTGAAATCCATGTTGTTCACAGATAACACACGTACCTATGAGGAGGTTCACGTCTGATTTTTTTTCTCAAACCGAGTGGTCCACACCAAAGTAAGGAAACTTTTCCGATATTGATCTTATTTATGGATCAAAAAAGGCAAAGCAAGTCTAAGTGAAAAATGAAAAAGGAATAATGCGGTGTTTAAGGAGCGCTAAGGCTGCAAGAAAGGGCTCAGAAACAAATACTGACCTATTCTGTTTTATTAGTATATTTGCAAATTACTCGTTACGATAGCCCCCCGCTATCTTCATCAGGTAATTGAAAACAGAATAGGTCAGTATTCATTTCTGAGCCCTTTCTTGCAGCCTTAGCACTCCTTAAACACCGCATTATTCCTTTTTCATTTTTCATTTGCCTGTAATCTCCCTATGGGGAGAGCGGTGTGGTAGCAGCTTTGGGCAGTGAAGATTCTGAGAGGACTCTGCTCTACATTGTCGCTGGATTTCTGGATTACACACAGACCTGTGGTGATGTCATACGGCGACACCCCTTCTGATCACGGGACTAGTCACCTGACGATCGTAGGAGGATTTGTTTTGCAGCTGACCGCATTGTGACTGTTTGCCTCATCTACAGCCCACACTCGTGTTGTGAAGAGGCCATGCACAACCTCCCCAGGTGAGTGTAAATCTATCTACCATAACCTTCCTCCTTTATCACGGGTCTTCACCATGGTGCAATCTTTTCTTTTGATTTTGCAAATGCAAGTTTAAGTGTCAGAGAACAAAAATGGACAGCATTAGGACGTCATCCATGTGCTATCCAATTATCATAGGAGAACCTTGAGAGAAATCTTTTTTCCTCCCGTCGGTGACAAACTGGTGAAATTCTGACAAAACTGATAGCAAAATCTGACATTGACCAAATCTGATCAAAGACGCTTATGAAACTGACCAATTTTTCATAAGAGAAAAATGACTAACATCTGAATAATGCCTAAAACATATAGAATAATGGTGAACAAGGATATTTTAAGCTCTCCCCATTTAGCAATAACATGAGACCTAAAGAAGTTTAAAAAAATTTTATGTTGCTACACTGGTCACAAATATCACACACAAGCAGCAATTATATTTTCTACTTTTTTTTAATATTCTTTCATGTATAACTTGCATTATTTCACAGACTGTTTTCAGTAGACCCTTAATTTATATTCAATATTTTAAATTGTGCTAAAATAAAAGACGCTATTAGCAAACAATCTAAATGGCTAATAATAAGAGCCCTATTTACATGTTATAATGTTACTAAATGTACGATATCACACTACAATATGGAACCTGAAGGTACTAGAATAAAAGAAAAAAACATTTTTCCATGGTCTAAATTTTTAAAGGAATCTAAAAAAGATTAGGAAAGTGTTTCCTCTTACCAAGAGCTCTGAAGTTCCAAGTTTGTCAAGTGAGAGAGACTGAATGCGGGAATGATGGACTCCAAGTTCTCTATGAACTCCAGAACATTCAATACAAGTCAGGATACCCAGATTTATAGACAACCAGGTTGGATCTAGTAAATACAGATACACAGAGCAACCATATATTTCATTACATATGGATAAAAAAAAATAAAAATAAAAATAAAAAAAAGTCAACAAAAAAGTACAACAAAAAACAAAACCACTCCTATGTTAAACTTAAGCTTGATCTTAATACAACTACTTAGCACATCACTGTCAGCCGTCTACTGTATGAAGGTTTTAGTCATGTCATATTAAAAATACAAACAGTGAAGTGCTCGGTCTCAAGGTCCATTAAGCTCTGACAGAGTTGCCAGCCGGCGCTTAAATGTGAAGCCTGGATTGTACAACCGCTGTCATGCAGGTGTTTTAATGTCAAGCGAGACAGCCCAGAAATGTCTAAATGAACAGACTAATTAGAGATCACAACTTTCAGAGCAGGGAAAGAAAGTTCCATACATGAAACCAGAGAGAACTGAGCTCCAATAGAAACATGATGTTCGATTCGATGGGCATGTTAGAATGTTAATGCGTTACATCACTTGTTCTTAGTGCAATGTGCAGGATTAACCACAATAACCATAGATTTCTTTTAAGCTGCTAAGAAAAGAAAATGAATATAAAGGGGTTTTAACACAAACGGTATTTATCGCCTATTGTGAGGATGAGGAATAAGCGTATGATCACTGTGGGCCTCACTAATTGGACCCAAGTCTCCAGGTTCTCCTCTCAAGTCCATTCACAGTCTATGGAACTTGTGTGGACGACAACAATAAGTGAACAATATCCTTTGTTGAAAACCACTTTAAAGTGAAGTCATTATGACCTATTTTGCAAATCAGGTTTCTGTGTTTATATTTTTTTTTATTTATACTTTATTTTTCGAAATAAAAGATACATTTGGGTGCATGCTGGAAACACACTGTCTGAGTGACATGCAAGTCACTCGGACGAGTCTCGGATGACTGACTTGGAATGGCCTCCCCCTGTCAGGACAGGAGTGTAGAGCTGCTTAGAAACATAAGCATCTGACGCTCCCATCCAGTGAGGGAGAGGCCATTCCAAGTCAGTCATTCGAAACTCGTCCGAGTGACTCACATGTCACTCAGACAGTGTCTTTCCAGTCTTATAGTTCAAATGTAACTTACTCGAGCACAGGACACATGGTTGCTGCTGTAGGAAGTCTGTGACATTGGGAATTGGGCGATGCTGGACCTGAACTGGCAGGAGGGGGTATCCCACAACACAGAAGTCATTGATCTCTTGGCTGTGGGATTCAGGGAAAGGGTGCTGAAGGTGGGACATGCGCCATTTGAGATATTGCCTTAGGCTGGGGTCACATTTGCCAAGGCAATTGTAGTTGCCGCCTCCAGATCCGGAGGCGGTAACTGCAATTGCCTTCACACACATTTTTTAGGAAAAATGTATGCAGGAAGCCGCAATCCGGTAACTGGATTGCTCCTGATGTGTAATCCGGAGCAATGCGGTTACCATATACTTTGTTCATCCCTGCTACCGCAGGGATGAACAAAGTGTTGAAGGTGTATTAAAACATTAATTATTAATATTAGCTGTGAGCAACATGTCTCCAGGGGGTGCCCACCCTCCCTAGAGACATGCTGTCCACTCCTCTCAGCATGTTAGGTGTTAATAAGCCATTTACAGTAAGCCGGCTATTGTCGGCTTTGTACTAATTTATGAATGAAGCCGTGGCTCCCCTGACAGAGCAGATACTATACATATATTACCTACAGTATCTGCTCTGTCCTTGGTCCTGTAACCATTAACATTAGGTCTATGGGCAGCGCACCCCCATGTTGCCCACAGCTAATATTAATAATTAAATGTTTTAATACATATTTAACACTCTGTTTATCCCTTCAGCAGCAGGGATGAACAAAATATATGGTAACCGCATTGCTCAGGATTACACATCCTGAGCAATCCGGTTACCGCATTGCGGTTGCCAGAACCGCTCCGAAAGCTGCAGCCTGCATGATTTTTAGAGCATGATTTTTAGATTGCAGGTAGAGCAATCCGGTTACCATAATGGGATCCCATGGGGAGCGGTTCCTGCTCCGGTTTTGAGCTTTTTGAAAGCTCAAAACCGGATCAGGTTTCCAAAATTGAGCCGCAAATGTGAACCTAGCCTTAATGATGAGCCGAGTTTTCAATCTGTGCCACCTCCAATGCCATTTTCCTGAATCCCACTGCCAGGCAATCAACGGCTCCTGCCTTACACCGCCTGAAGACTCCCTCCTTCCAACCCAGGGCCCGCAGCATGATCTAACTCCTGCCTCCTGTGACCCCTCTCCTCCACCACCGGCCATTAGAAAAATAAATTAGTAGTAAAAGACAGACCCCATTTTCACATTATAATTTTTTTTCTATTTTTGTCCTCTAAATTTGGGGTGCGTTTTATAGTGCACAAAATAGGCTATATTACATATACATATAATCTGTATTAAAAATTTGAAATCTTGCAACTTTCCTGCTTGCCCTTGGGGCTTTTTAGATTAACTCCTGGTTGTTTCAACAGCAACACTTTGTACATAGCCACAATGAACAGACTCTGAACCTATCTTTTGCATTGAAACATGTAAAGGGTGTGCAAAGGTCATGGCGGTAGGAGGGGAATAGAGTTAGGGTGCTTTCAAATCAGCGGTTTGTAGCATTTACAGCAGGTCAGGCAAGCTTCAACTTTTGAACTAAATTTGCCTGATCTGCTGTAAGCCAGCACACTTGCAGCAGGATTGCGGCAAGACTGCGTTCTGCATAATGCATTCCCTATAGTATTTGCAAACATGTGCGGCACTTGAAGTTTTTAGCCGTACTCTGGCAAATGTGACACTTGTGGCGACTTTAAAACCACAGCTAGCAGCGTTTTCTGTCCGTTACTGCAAATGCCGCATTTGCCGGATCTGTGCAACACCGCAAGTGCCGCACATGTCTGCAAGTCTTATAGAAAATGCATTAGGCAGAACGCAGTCTTGCCGCGATCCTGCCGCAAGTGTGTCGGCTTCCGGCAGACCAGGCAAACCTGGGTTCATAAGTTCAAGTTTGCCTGATCTGCCGCAATTGCTACAAACTGTTGATATGAAAGTAACCTTAGCTGTGACATTACCCGTGGTGATTGATTGGTTTGGTCCTGATCTATCAGCTGTATATAGAGGGTGTTATTTGTCATTGTGATTCAGCCTATGATAAGGAGTCTACTGAAAACACTTCCGGAAAGGACTGAAAGCCCTAGATACCAGCGTGAAGATTACCGATAAAAATAAATATGAAAAATCTGGAAAACAAAAATGTTGGCAATAGGTTATTTTCGGATGCTGGCAGTCAAGTAGGTGATGTTTGGAACTTGTTAATAGTATTGTTAAAGCTTTGTCTCTTTATCTATTACACATGGCATTGTACAAGGCTTAATATATTAAGGGGGACATTCATACGTTAGATAAAGACAGAAGGAGATGTAGTCCTAGACATTTAGGGTTTGGAAGGAATGATGTTTCTTGAATCACATCTAATTTATCCTATTTCTTGCAGTTTGACTTATTTCTGCTCTCACCTGGTGCACCACAATCACAGCACACACTATTCCCAGGCATTCGTCTAATATCTTCAATAATGGCTTTGGTAAGATCTTCTATACTGTTCTCCTCACTGGGGCGAACCTCATGAAATGCCATGTTCAGAGCTTCCTGCTTACTATTGGTCAGCACAGAGATCCATCTGAAACAGAATTTGTTATTACTTCCAGTTTTTCCAGGGAGCAGCATGATGAGACAGTCGTTTATGACAAGGGAAACTGTCCCAGCTGGTGAGCTAACGTTATTAATATTAAGAACAACCCCTTCAAAGTAAATGAGAGGTGTGTAGTCTAATTTTCAGTACCGTAATTTTTTTTTCATTTTGGAGAATGGACTACCCATACCCAAGCCTTTCTAATCAGGAACTCACCAGTCTCCAAGATGACATTTTAAAGTCTTGCTAGAGAGCAATGTTTTATTTTAGCTGTAATTAAAGTGTACCTGCTTGTTTAAAAAAAAAAATTGTAAAACAAAAAAGGGGTCTTGATGCCCTCAACAAGATAAGTGTACATTCACATCTGGCAGAATTCCACCTTTTTGACAAAAACAGATGCGGCACACTTGTGGCTAAATTGCATTGTTAATGGAGGTCTGGACACGTGCGGACACTTGCGCTTTCATCGCAATCCGTCAGTTAGTGTTGGCTTTCCTCTGGTGCCGGATCGTGATGAAAACATAAGTGTCCGCAAATGTCCGGACCTCCATTAACAATGCATTAGGCCAACGTAACCTTCGCCGCAATTGTGTTGCATCTGTTTTTTCTTTTTAAAAAAAAGATGGGAATCCTCTGGATTGATATTGCAGACCCCTCAGTCCTCTAATAACCTTGGTCGCTATTCTTTGCACGCGCTCTAGTAGTTATTATTATTATTATTCATTTATAGAGCACCATTCATTCCATGTTCAGCTATGTCTTTCTTATACACTGGAGACCAGAACTGTACACAGTATTCTAAGTATTGTCGCACTAGTGACTTGTATAGAGGTAAATCTATGTTCTCCTCATGAGCATTTACAGTGTTGGCCAAAAGTATTGACATCCCTGCAATTCTGTCAGATAATACTCAGTTTCTTCCTGAAAATTATTGCAATCACAAATTCTTTGGTATTATTATCTTCATTTAATTTGTCTTCAGTGAAAAAACACAAAAGAGAATGAAGCAAAAGCAAAACATTGATCATTTCACACAACTCCAAAAATGGGCCAGACAAAAGTATTGGCACCCTCAGCCTAATACTTGGTTGCACAACCTTTAGCCAAATAACTGCGATCAACCGCTTCCGGTAACCATCAATGAGTTTCTTACAATGCTCTGCTGGAATTTTAGACCATTCTTCTTTGGCAAACTGCTCCAGGTCCCTGATATTTGAAGGGTGCCTTCTCCAAACTGCCATTTTTAGATTTCTCCACAGGTGTTCTATGGGATTCAGGTCTGGACTCATTGCTGGCCACCTTAGAAGTCTCCAGTGCTTTCTCTCAAACCATTTTCTAGTGCTTTTTGAAGTGTGTTTTTGGGTCATTGTCCTGCTGGAAGACCCATGATCTCTGAGGGAGACCCAGCTTTCTCACACTGGGCCCTACATTATGCTGCAAAATTTGTTGGTAGTCTTCAGACTTCATAATGGCATGCACACGGTCAAGCAGTCCAGTGCCAGGGGCAGCAAAGCAACCCAAAACATCAGGGAACCTCTGCCATGTTTGACTGTAGGGACTGTATTCTTTTCTTTGAATGCCTCTTTTTTTCTCCTGTAAACTCTATGTTGATGCCTTTGCCCAAAACGAGAGAACATTATTCCAAAACGTTTTAGGCTTTATCAGGTAAGTTTTGGCAAACTCCAGCCTGGCTTTTTTATCTCTCGGGGTAAGACGTGGGGTCTTCCTGGGTCTCCTACCATACAGTCCCTTTTCATTCAGACGCCGACGGATAGTACGGGTTGACACTGTTGTACCCTCGGACTGCAGGGCAGCTTGAACTTGTTCGGATGTTAGTCAAGGTTTTTTATCCACCATCCGCACAATCTTGCGTTGAAATCTCTTGTCAATTTTTCTTCTCCGTCCACATATAGGGAGATTAGCCACAGTGCCATGGGCTTTAAACGTCTTGATGACACTACGCACGGTAGACATAGGAACATTTAGGTCTTTGGAGATGTATTTGTAGCCTTGAGATTGCTCATGCTTCCTCACAATTTGGTTTCTCAAGTCCTCAGACAGTTCTTTGGTCTTCTTTCTTTTCTCCATGCTCAATGTGGTATACACAAGGACACAGGACAGAGGTTGAGTTAACTTTAATCCATGTCAACTGGCTGCAAGTGTGATTTAGTTATGGCCAACACCTGTTAGGGGCCACAGGTAAGTTACAGGTGCTGTTAATTACACAAATTAGAGAAGCATCACATGATTTTTCTAACAGTGCCAATACTTTTGTCCACCCCCTTTTTTATGTTTGGTGTGGAATTATATCCAATTTGGCTTTAGGACAATTCTTTTTGTGTTTTTTTCATTGAAGACAAATCAAATGAAGATAATAATACCAAAGAATTTGTGATTGCAATCATTTTCAGGAAGAAACTGAGTATTATCTCACAGAATTGCATGGGTGTCAATACTTTTGGCCAAGACTGTATGCCTCTTTTAATGCATCACATGATTTTAATTGACTTGGAACGGTCCTGAAACTGTCCCAATCCTCATGCTAATTTGCCATTCACTTTTTTTGAGTGGGTTTTCTCTACATCAGCATTCTGTCAGCAATATATGCCACTTCCATGCCCTCCTAAGTATTGCTCTTAGCGACCAACAGAATGCCTGCTCCATGTTGAAAGCTCGCCTCTCTATTGTGCCTCATCTACTATATAATTGCCGTAGGCATTTTGGTGTCGGACCCCGACAACGTGCCGTGGATATGTCACACTCTGTGACGTCATCACGGCGAAGCATTGGCCGCGTAGCGGCCATTGCGAGCCGCTGACGTCACCACGCACGAGCAATGGCCGCGAAGCGGCCATTGCGAGTCGGTGGCCGAAAATAGAACCAGAGGCTCGGCCACAAATTTAGCGATGTACCGCTGAGGTAGCGCGAGCAATGGCCGCGAGGCCATTGCGAGTCGCTACCTCAGCCGCCCTGTGCCCCTGTGCCCCTGTGCCTCAGTGCCTCAGTGTGCTCCTGTGCCTCCCGCTCCGAAGCAGCTGCTGTCAGCACATGCTGACACAGTGCTCCGGAGCGTGTGCCCCTGTGATCCCGCTCCGGAGCAGCTGCTGTCAGCACATGCTGACACAGTGCTCCGGAGCCTGTGCCTCTGTGCCCCAGTGCCCCTGTGCCCAAGTGCCCCTGTGCCCCTGTCACCCGCTCCGGAGCAGCTGCTGTCAGCACATGGTGACACAGTGCTCCGGAGCCTGTGCCCCTGTGCCCCAGTGCCCCTGTGCCCCTGTGCCTCTGTGCCCCTGTGCCCCTGTGCCTCTGTGCCCCTGTGCCCCATTGCCCTGTGGATTACCGCAACCGCGCCGCATATTAACTCGCTGGCTCAGTGCGAGCACTTGCGGCGCGGTTGCGGTAAAACCCATAAGGATTACCGCAACCGCGCCGCATTGCGAGTCGCTGGCTGAGTGCGAGCACTTGCGGCGCGGTTGCGGTAAAACCCATAAGGATTACCGCAATTGCGCCGCAAGTGCCAGTTGCGGCGCGGTTGCGGTAATCCCCATAGAAAGTATAGGGGGACTTGCGGCAGGTGCGGCAAGTGCGGTTTTGCCGCACCTGCCGCAAGTCCCCCTATACTTTGTATGGGGATTACCGCAACCGCACCGCAGATGCGGTTTTTTAATAAAATAACATAATTTTAATACAAAAAAAGTCACTTAAAATAAAAAATAATAAATAAATTTAATAATAATAAAAATCGTCAAAAAAAAAAAAAAAATAAATAATAAAATAAAAAATAATAAAAAAAAAAAAAAAAAAAAAATTACATTAAGATATTAATTACATTAATTTATTAAAATATAAGTATTGGACCCCCCAAAAGTATGTGACCCCCCAAAAAAAGTATGTGACCCCCCCAAAAAAAGTATGTGACCCCCCCAAAAAAAGTATGTGACCCCCCCAAAAAAGTATGTGACCCCCAAAAAAATTATGTGACCCCCAAAAAAATTATGTGACCCCCCAAAAAAGTATGTGACCCCCCAAAAAAAGTATGTGACCCCCCCAAAAAAATATGTGACCCCCCAATAAAGTATGTGACCCCCCAAAAAAAGTATGTGACCCCCCCAATAAAGTATGTGACCCCCCAAAAAAAAATATCTGACCCCCCAAAAAAGTATGTGACCCCCAAAAAAAAGTATGTGACCCCCCCAAAAAAGTATGTGACCCCCCAAAAAAGGTATGTGACCCCCAAAAAAAGTATGTGACCCCCCCAATAAAGTATGTGACCCCCCAAAAAAAGTATGTGACCCCCCCAAAAAAGTATGTGACCCCCCAAAAAAAGTATGTGACCCCCCAAAAAAAGTATGTGACCCCCCAAAAAAAAGTATGTGACCCCCCAAAAAAAGTATGTGACCCCCCAAAAAAAGTATGTGACCCCCCCAAAAAAAGTATGTGACCCCCCCAATAAAGTATGTGACCCCCCAAAAAAAGTATGTGACCCCCCCAAAAAAGTATGTGACCCCCCAAAAAAAAATCTGACCCCCCCAAAAAAGTATGTGACCCCCCAAAAAAAAGTATGTGACCCCCAAAAAAAAGTATGTGACCCCCCAAAAAAAGTATGTGACCCCCCCAAAAAGTATGTGACCCCCCCCAAAAAGTATGTGACCCCCCCCAAAAAGTATGTGACCCCCCCAAAAAAGTATGTGACCCACCCAAAAAAAGTATGTGACCCCCCAAAAAAGTATGTGACCCCCCAAAAAAAGTATGTGACCCCCCCAATAAAGTATGTGACCCCCCCAAAAAAGTATGTGACCCCCCAAAAAAGTATGTGACCCCCAAAAAAGTATCTGACCCCCCAAAAAAAGTATGTGACCCCCAAAAACTATTCACACCCCCCCGAAAAGTCCTCACACCAGCTATAACTACTATAATCAAATTAATGCACATTCTAGACACCCGATGCATTTGCATCGGGCTCACAGCTAGTCATTCATAAAACAGGAACAGAGTCAAATGCCTGCCCACACTTCCTGTAATCTGACTCCATGTCTTCACTGCTAGAGACAAATTAAACTGGACATCAGGCAGGGAACAGCAAATTAGAGCCAAAGCAGATAACTGGCACATGCCAGTGATTTTTTTTTTGTTCGATAAGAAAACATGCTTTTTAAATCACAATTTGCTGATTGCCTGTTCAGCATACAGTGGGTATGGAAAGTATTCAGACCCATTTACATTTTTCACTCTTTGTTTCATTGCAGTCATTTGGTGAATTCAAAATTTTTTATTTTTTTTCTCATTAATATATTCTGCACCCCATCTTGACAAACAAATGTAGAAATGTTTGCAAATTTATTAAAGAAAAACTGAAATATCACATGGTCAAGTATTCAGACCCTATACTCTGACACTCATATTTAAGTCACATGCTGTCCATTTCTTTGGGATCCTTCTTTAGATGGTTCTACTCCTTCATTGGAGTCCAGCTGTGTTTTTTAAACTAATAGTACTTGATTTGGAAAGGCACACACTTGTCTATATAAGACCTCACAGCTCACAGTGCATGCCAGACCAAATGAGAATCATGAGCAATCGTGGGAGAAGAACCGTGGTGAGAGAGGTGATGAAGAACCCCAAGATCACTGTGGCTGAGCTCCAGAGATGCAGTAGAGAGATGGGACAAAGTTCCACAAAGTCAACTATCACTGCAGCCCTTCACCAGTCTGGCCTTTGTGGCAGATTGGCCCAATGGAAGCCTTTCCTCAGTGCAAAACATATGAAAGCCTGCATAACGTTTGCAAAAAAACACATGAAGGACTCCCAGCCTATGAGAAATAAGATTCTCTGGTCTGATGAGCCGAAGACAGAACTTTTTGGTGATAATTCTAAGCGGTATGTGTGGAGAAAACGGCACTGCTCATCCCTTGCACAATACAATCCCAACAGTGAAACATGGTGGTGGCAGCATCATGCTATGGGGGTGTTTTTCAGCTGCAGGGACAGGATGATTGGTAGCAATTGAAGGCAACATGAATGCAGCCAAGTACAGAGATATCCTGGATGAAAACGTCTTCCTGAGTGCTCTGGACCTCAGACTTGGCCGAAGGTTCACCTTCCTGCATGACAATAACCGTAAGCATACAGCTACAATAACAAAGGAGTGGCTTCAGAACAACTCTGTGACTATTCTTGACTTGTCCAGCCAGAGCACTGACCTAAACCCAATTGAGCATCTCTGGAGAGATCTGAAAATGGCTTTCCACCAACGTTCACCATCCAACCTGATGGAACTGGAGAGGATCTGCAAGGAAGAATGGCAGAGGATCCCCAAATCCGGGTGTGAAAAACTTGTTGCATCAGTCCCAAGAAGACGCATGGCTGTACTAGCTCAAAATGGTGCTTCTACTCAATACTCAGCAAAGGGTCTGAATGCTTATGACGTTGATATTTCAGTTTTTCTTTTTTAATAAATTTGCAAAAATTTCTACATTTCTGTTTTTTTTTCAGTCAAGACGGGGTGCAGGGAGAACATTAATGAGAAAAAACAGGGATTTTTGTGTACTCACCGTAAAATCCTTTTCTCCTAGCTCATCATTGGGGGACACAGAGCTATGGGTGTATGCTTTTCTGCCACTAGGAGGTGACACTAAGTAAAGATTAAATTTAAGCCCTCCCTCCTGCAGTATACACCCGTACGTAGGCGTAGGTCTTCAGTTTAGTACTAAAGCAGTAGGAGAGGACATCGAGTAATAAGGTACAAATGGCATAAGGTAAGATATTGTACAGGCTATGTACGAATAACGTATGACAATGTACTGTGCAGCTATAGAAGAATTAGAGGGTGGGTGCTATGTCCCCCAATGATGAGCTAGGAGAAAAGGATTTTACGGTTAGTACACAAAAATCCCTGTTTCTCCTTCGCACCATTGGGGGACACAGGACCATAGGACATCCTAAAGCAGTCCCTGGGTAGGAATTATCTTAATAGTGGTCGAGCATCATGCGCCAGCTGCTTAGAGATGCACGACTGCTGCCTGCAAGATTTTTCTGCCTAGGCTTGCATATGCAGAGGCCTGGGTGTGAATGTTGTAGTGTTTGGTGAAGGTATGTAGGCTGGACCAGGTTGCGGCCTTGCAGACCTGGGTTGCCGAGGCTTGGTGGCGAATGGCCCATGAGGCGCCCACTGATCGAGTTGAGTGCGCTTTGATTCCTTCTGGAATTGGCATTCCCTTGATGCGGTAGGACTCTTGGATTGCGTAGCGGATCCATCTTGCCAATGTGGACTTGGACGCAGCCATCCCTTTTCTGCATGGAACTTGGACACCTGGTGTATGTGTCCAAGTGTAGGTGTGTTTGACTCTTTTCTATGCCTTACATCTCATGGCTCATCAATAGGGTGAGTCATCATTGTTGGTCTAAGCAACATTGGACAACGAACACAATTTTGAACATTGAATGTATGTGCCCGGTTAAATGTCCTGTTCCAGCATTGTTTGCTTTTATTAGTAGAACACAATGTGATACACAGGGGAGGCAAGAAAAAGGAAAAGAGAGAAAAAAGATGCAAATAATAAACCACACGTTTGTCACCCATTTAGGGAGACCAAAAATTGCTCTGTTTTATAGTGCATTGTCAGTTTCCATATATTACATGTTGGAATACATCTGGCTCTACAATATACAGATTGTGACAAAAATGCACAATGATGTGGTTCTAGCACTGGTACAATGTTGGGAATGAATCAGTGCTATTTGTTTATTTATGTGTACATATATTTAGAGGTTGGTCAATTTGCTTGTACATACCACTAGGTGGAGCTTTTGTCTTCAGCTCTAATTAACTTTCTATTTCACCTGTGCATTTGATTTAGTTTTTATTGTATTTAAGGAAGTGTGATGAGGTCTCTTTTTTATGCTGTTGAAAAAGGATGTAATCCGAAACGCGTCCATCTGGCTCTACAATATACAGATTGTGACAAAAATGCACAATAATGTGGTTCTAGCACTGGTACAATGTTGGGAATGAATCAGTGCTATTTGTTTATTTATGTGTACATATATTTAGAGGCTGGTCAATTTGCTTGTACATACCACTAGGTGGAGCTTTTGTCTTCAGCTCTAATTAACTTTCTATTTCACCTGTGCATTTGATTTAGTTTTTATTGTATTTAAGGAAGTGTGATGAGGTCTCTTTTTTATGCTGTTGAAAAAGGATGTAATCCGAAACGCGTCCAGCGTGGGGTCATGTCTCCCTTTCAATTGTATGTTCATTTTTAATCTGCACAAATAAATGAACTATTATGAAGATCACGCCAAGTGCTGGAGTTTTCTTGCATAACTTGATTGGATAACAGACACTCCACTCCTTTGCACTAAACCGGCTCACAGGTAAATATCCAGTGACAGCACCACCCCTTCCCCCCTTCCCTGAGACTTGATTGCTACCGTCTGTGAAGGGTGCTCCTGGAACCAGGAATCATGACTGAGAATACTGATGCCGGGGCTAGTAATTTTACTGCTGCATGTGAGAAACGCTATCGCAAAGCTACCAACCTATTTTCCAAGGAATCGGACTGTACTGCAGCGGTCGATATGAATGACATGCGGGCTCTTTTCCTTGGTCTGGAGAAGGCATTAGTACAACACCTTAAGACATGGTGGGACTCCACTACGCTGGAGAAATACCTAGGATATAACATGATTCCTAGAGGACTGCGGCTTAAAAAGGTCGCCACCACCGCTTACAGCGACACTTTCATATCCAATTGGCATGCGATCTTGTCTGAGGCCTCTTCAAAACTCATGCGATTGATAATGGCAGAGGAGGCAGAAAAACTAAAAGATCTGGAGAAAAACATTAAGGAAATGGAAACGTCCTTACCGAAGTTTAACAAACATCCCGAGTTTGATGCTTTATCTCAACAACTCAACCAAAAAATTGTGGATGTAGAAACAGCAATTACGGAAGTCAAGAGACGTAAGTTCCTAAGAGATTGCAAGGATTATGAAGAAAATGTTGTGTATGACTGGAAACGCCACACGCCTAACACCCCCAGATCAATCTTAAAGAAAGGTAAAAAAAGAAACAGGAGTCATCAAACCCCACGAGTAAGTTTTTCCACACCTGAGAGCATTAACATCTCAGGCCTATCTGGGGTTTCATCCATTTCATCTACCTCTGGATTATCGGGTGTCTTCCCAGCCCCATCCACCAACCAATATCCACCAAAAAATGGAGGAGGAGGAGGGGGGGGGAGACGACACCGCAAGAAGAGGACATTATTCGTTGCGGAACCGCAGGTAAATCCATTTTCTATTGACATTAATGACCAGACTGTTATTAATTTATCGGCCTGCTGTATCACGGATGTGGAACACTCTGTCCTTATGAAGGGACTGAAATTTGCACCTACTCGTAGGGGCAATCTATGGGACACTCTCAAAGACATTAATAAATTTGTCAGATCTCTGACTATTAAGAAGCATTTCTACCCCTCTTCTCACTCTCATTAACCCTTTCTTTATTCCCCACCCTTACCTCTCCCTTTATTTGATATGTTATGTTATGTGAAATGCGATATAGCAGGCAACTAACTGAAAGCCTGGTAGTTGGCTCACAATGGAAAGTTTTTCAGATGTTTGGAGATATATTGATTGCATTTCTTGTCATGTGTTTCTTGAAAAATGTTTTAATAAACATAATTATGACAAAAAAAGAAGCATTTCTACACAGAGGGTCCTGATGTTTCTTTAAATTTGCCATCTAATCATGATATTCCTTCCGCAGGTACTAGGGTTCCATTACATCTAGAACTAAATGAGCAGATAGCATTGTGTACTTTGTCTGAATTAGGTAACAGTCCCATTACAGCCCCCATACCTTCAGATTTCAGAGTGTCAAATCCTCATTTCTATCCCATTAGTTCGAGAGCACCGGCCATGGATCAATTCCAACAGGCCATGGAATTAGAACTTAAAAATATTTTTGATTGTGATAATGACAATCAGTGCAATCTGAACAGAGATGAAAGGAATGCTCTGAAATCATTACAACAGAACCCCAACATAGTCATCAGACAGGCAGATAAAGGGGGTTCGGTGGTGATTTTGGATCAGGGTCTTTATAGCAGAGAGGTTGAAAAAATGCTCAATGATCCAGATACATATAGACCTCTTAGTAACAATCCCACCATCGACTTCCAAGGGAAACTGCACCAATTAATGGATGAGGGGGTTGTGTTGGGGGCCATTAGCAAGGATGTGGCAGATTATATGTGTGTTGATAACCCCATCATCCCGATTTTCCACGCACTACCTAAAATCCATAAATCCCAATTCCCACCCCCAATGCGACCAATTGTGTCTGGGATAGGAAGCTTAAATGAACGGCTCTCCCAATGGGTAGATAACATGCTACAACCACTAGTGAGACAATCTGTGGGATTCATTTTGGATACAAAACAACTATTGTGCAGTTTGGATAGGATTAAATGGGGTTCCAACAGTACATGGATCACATGTGATGTGGTCTCATTGTACAATTGTATTCCACACAGTCTGGCAATCAGTGCATTGGAACATTGTTTGGGTCTTCATTCATCCTATACACCTGAAACAAGCCATTTTCTTATAATGAGTGTAGAATATCTTCTCAGTACAAATTTCTTTAAGTTCAATGGTCGGTACTATTTACAACTGCAGGGATGTCCTTAGGGGACGGGTTTCTCACCTTCACTAGCGAACATCTTTATGAGCTTTTGGGAACATAAATACATCCATTGTGAGGGAAACCCATTCATGAGTGAGTTGCGCTGGTGGGGAAGGTACATTGATGATGTCATAGCCATCTGGGACAGCAAGGACGGTGTACCCCCCGCCAGCCAGTGGCGCACCCAAGGGGGGGGACCTACGTGTCTGGACACCCCCCTTGGACAACCCTGAGAAGCTGGGGGGGCCACTCAGCTTCAGGGCCGCTGGCCACAGCTATTTTCCGGTTGCGGCCGCCAGTGATTCAAGAATTACCTCCATCTCAGCTGCTTCCGGGTCCAGAGGCGTGCTTACGTAGTTGTACGTGACACGCCTCTAACCCTCCAGAGCGGAGCATTTGAAGAGAGGTGCCATTCTGTGAAGCTGGCTGCTGGTTGTGTGGGCCGGTCCCTGCTTGCAAGCCAAGCGCCCTCCAGCAGCTGTTCATGGCTGCAGCAAGTCCTGCTTGTTATTCTGCCGGCCAGCACTGTCTGCACCTCTGTTTATGTGCTGGGCCGGCAGTGTCACTATTCACAGACCGAGCTCTGTGCGAGGCCAGTCTGCAGAGCTGTGATGTCATCCAGCCCTCCTCACATGCCTGCAGCCTGCAGAAGAGATCAACGGCAGACAGGTCGGGGGAAGGTGAGAATGTCTGTTTCTCCTCTACATAAAAGTAGCCCTGATTTGTCTTTATGGCTGAGTACATGTGATGTGTGCATGCCTGGGTGGATCGCTGTGTGCATGCCTGGGTGGATCGCTGTGTGCATGTGTGTGCATGGCTGTGTGTATGCATGCCTGGGTGGATCGCTGTGTGCATGGCTGTGTTCATGTGTCCATGGCTGAGTGCATTTGTGCATGACTGAGTGTGAGGCTGTGTGTGTGCATGTCTGGGTGCATGACCAGGTGCATGTGTCCATGGCTGAGTGCATTTGTGCATGACTGAACGCAGGGCTGTGTGTGTGTGCGCGCGTGTCTGGGTGCATGACCAGGTGCATGTGTCCATGGCTGAGTGCATTAGTGCATGACTGAGCGCAGGGCTGTGTGTGTGTGTGTGCGCGCGTGTCTGCGTGCATGACCAGGTGCATGTGTCCATGGCTGAGTGCATTAGTGCATGACTGAGCGCAGGGCTGTGTGTGTGTGTGTGCGCGTGTCTGCGTGCATGACCAGGTGCATGTGTCCATGGCTGAGTGCATTAGTGCATGACTGAGCGCAGGGCTGTGTGTGTGTGTGTGTGTGTGTGTGTGTGTGTGTGTGTGTGTGTGTGTGGTGTGTGTGCGCGCGCGCGCGCGTGTCTGGGTGCATGACCAGGTGCATGTGTCCATGGCTGAGTGCATGACTGAGCGCAGGGCTGTGTGTGTGTGTGTGTGTGTGCGCGCGTGTCTGGGTGCATGACCAGGTGCATGTGATCATGGCTGGGTGCATGTGTCCATGGCTAAGTGCATTTGTGCATTACTGAGCACAGGGCTGTGTGAGTACATGTTTGGGTGCATGTGTTCATGGCTGGGTGCATGTGTCCATGGCTGAGTGCATTAGTGCATGACTGAGCACAGGGCTGTGTGTGTGCGGGTGCATGTGTTCATAGCCGGGTGCATGTGTTCATGGCCGGGTGCATGTGTTCATGGCCGGGTGCATGTGTTCATGGCCGGGTGCATGTGTCCATGGCCGGGTGCATGTGTCCATGGCCGGGTGCATGTGTCCATGGCCGGGTGCATTTGGGCATGACTGAGTGTGGGGCTGTGTGTGTGCATGTCTGGGTGCATGATCGTGTGTATATGTTCATGGCTGGGTTCATGTGTGCATGGCTGAGTGCATGTGTGCATGGCTGGGTGTATGACTGGGTGCATGGGTGCATGGCTGGGTGCATGGCTGAGTGCATGATTGGGTGCATGTGTGCATTGCTGGGTGCACTGCGGGGTGCATGTTTATGAATATGAATATATAAAGAGGGTGCACTGATGCAGGTGCATCTCAATGAATTAGAATACCATCAAAAAGTGACTATTTCAGTAATTCAAGTAATTCAAGTGGCACACATATATTATATAGAGTCATTACACACAGAGGGATCTATTTCATGTGTTTATTCCGTTAATGTTGTTGAATGAAAACCCAAAGGTCATTATCTCAGAAATTTAAAGTAGGGGTAGGGAGGATGAAAGGTTAAACACTGTGCTGCCGTATTCCACCAGACATTTAAGGGTTTATATAATATTGATTTATTAGTCAAAGCGTTTCAGGGCTCCCTCCACATGACAATATGATATTGATTTGTCCTGAGGAAGGGGCCAGGGAACCCTCTAATGCGTTCATAAATAAATCAATATTATATTCCCCCTTTGATATCTCGTGGAATACGGCAGCTTGTTTTTTTATCCCTTCATCCTCCCTACTTGAATTTTATGAGATAATGACCTTTGCGTTTTCACTGGCTGTAGGCTTGTCTTTGTACTGTATGTGTACAGTTCTGTATAATGTATGTGTGCATGTCTGCATTGCGTATATAAAATTGTATGCATTTTTTTTTATAAAATTTGTGTATGTGGGGGGCATATCTGGGGGGTGGGCAGGGGCCACTGTCCACATGTGGTCAGAGTGAGCAGGTAAATATGTGAGGAGACAGTATGGGGTAGAAGAGAGAGGGGACTGCTTGGGGGACAGTGTGAGTCCAGTAAGCAGTAAGCAGGACTCTGGAGTTGGTAAGCCAAACCACCGACTCCAACTCCTCAATTTCCCTTACTCTGACTCCACGACTCAGACTTCCTCATACACGGCTCATGTTTAAGTGATAAATTTATTGTACAATGGGAACATCAGGCTTTAATCATTATGTTGATACAATAATCAAGATATTTAGATTCTACTGTACCCAATTCATTATATATTGTAGGAGTCGGAGTTGCTCCATTTTTCTACCAACTCCACAGTCCTGACAGCAAGGAAAGGATAGTATGCCGAGGAGGGGGGTGTGATGAGGGGCATAATATAAAGACTGGGCAGTATAGGTTTGGGGGCAGTGTGAAAGGGCCTTTTAGGAAAACAGCAGTGTGGAGGGCATGTACCAGGAGAGGTACTCTGTGGGGGTCCTTATTTGTGCAGAGAACACATTGAGGGGAATTATTTATTCATGGGCTCAGTGTAGGGCATATAAATTTATTTAGGCAACATTATAATGACTCTCTTATTTTTAAGGGCGCTGTGTCGGGATGTGCTGCAGAAGAGCAGAGAAGATGGAAGTCTGTAAAGACATGAAGAGTCATCATGGTGTCTGCACAAGATGAAGAAATGAAAGATAATGACTAATCAGGGAAGATGTGACCTATAAGGTACCTGGATGTAAATGTTTCTTTGTGATCCTGCTGTGTCTCATCAGTGCTGTGGCTCCTGTACGGTCTGCAGTCAGATGAATGATAACAACAACTCCCAGTATCTTCTTACCATTGTTAAGGACATACTGGCAGTTGGAGATACCGTATATACTCGCGTATAAGCCGAGTTTTTCAGCCCAAAAATTGGGCTGAAAAGTACCCCTCGGCTTATACGTGAGTCAGTGCTGTATACCGATGTATACATCGGTACATACCGATGTATACATCGGTATACAGCAGCCCCCGCATCCCCAGTAATGCAGGGCCCCCCCAGCGTCTCTCCGGTCACCTGTAAAGCAAACTATACTTATCAGTGTCCCGCTCGCACCCGCTCGCAGCTGCCGTACGCGATCCTCCATCTTCATGCGTCTTCTTCCTGTTTCTGTGCTCGTCGCCGGCAATGACGTCATTCCCTGCGACGCGCACAGGAAACAGGAAGAAGTCGCATGAAGATGGAGGATCGCGATGTCGGCAGCGGCGGGCGCGGACAGCGGGACACTGATAAGTATAGTTTGCTTTACAGGTGACCGGAGTCAGGCTGGGGGGGCCCTGCATTACTGGGGCTGCCTGTATACTACCGCTGGGGCTGCTATATACCTCTGGGGCCCTGTATACTAACACTGGGGCTGTATATACTACCACTGGGCTGTATATACCTCTGGGGCTCTGTATACTACCACTGGGGCTGCTATATACCTCTGGGGCCCTGTATACTAACACTGGGGCTGTATATACTACCACTGGGGCTGTATATACCTCTGGGGCTCTGTATACTACCACTGGGGCTGCTATATACCTCTGGGGCCCTGTATACTACCACTGGGGCTGTATATACTACCACTGGGGCTGTATATACTACCACTGGGGCTGTATATACTACTAGGGCTGTGTCTATACTACCACTGGGGCTGTATATACCACTGGGGCTGCGTGTATACTACCACTGGGGCTGCTGTATGTACCTCTGGGACTGGTGTATACCACACTGCTGGGGGCTGTATACCTGTGCTAGGGTCCACCCTCGGCTTATACACGAGTCAATAGATTTTCCCAGGTTTTGGGGGCAAAAGTAGGGGGGTCGGCTTATACACGGGTCGGCTTATACACGAGTATATACGGTATATGCAATACAAGGGGCTGACCTGACATTACAATTGGTGTACCATGTACTGATGGTGCTCCTGGTGCTCAGATTCAAGTACAAAAGGTGGTCCTAGTGATTTATATATGTACTAATGATAATAATAATCTTTATATAGCACCAACATTTTCCGGAGCGCTTATCAAATCAGATTCATATACAAACAGTCATGAGAAACAGTTTTGGAAATCACCATAATTAAAAAGCAAAAAATAATGACAACCCTGCTTGCAAGAGCTTACAATGTACAATAAAGTGGGGGTGACACAAAGTACAGGGGTTTATTTACAATCCTGGTTCAGCCATTTTGAGGTTGTGGAATAGATGAGAGTGGAGTAAAGTGGCCAACAGCCGGTCTGTGTAGAGCTTTTCAGTCTGATGGAGTTAAACAGTTATGTTCAGGGAAGTTGAGGATAACCTATGTCTGAATAACTGATTAGGGAGCGTGATAGGCCGCCCTAAAAAGATGTGTTTTAGAAAAAAATTAATTACTACGCAATGTAATTCCTACCATAGAGGCACAACAAATAAGACCGTTTTCGTGCAGTATTAAGCATTAATTAGGTATTCAAATTTACAAAAATCGCTTGGCTTTTAGGGGGGCTTCGCTCCCCCAAACCCCCCCACCGGGGGCTTTGCCCCTCAGAACCCCGCTGGGGGGTGACACCCCCCTTTCAGGGCCGGTGTGTGTTTCTTGGACCCCTACCTTGGGAAATTTCTGGGTGCGCCACTGCCGCCAGCGCATCATCTTTCTCACAGTTCATCCAATACATCAATTCAAACAACATGAACATTAGGTTTACCCATGAGATACATACTAACAGGGTGTCCTATTTAGACCTAACATTAATTGGGGACCAGGACACGGGCATCATTCAATCAGAATTGTTTAGAAAGCCCAGTGGGGGCAATGCCATCTTACATGCAGGTAGTTGCCACCCACGACATGTTATAGCCAATTTGCCTATAGGTGAGTTTATAAGAGCAAGGCGCTCTTGCTCCACTGAAACTTCATTCAATAATGAGGTGGGCGTCATAACAGGCCGCCTGACCAGGAGGGGCTACAGTTCCAATAAACTTAACAAAGCGATTGATAAAGTTAAAACTATAACACGTAGGGATCTGTTAGTAAAAAGACCAGGAGTTCCAGATCAGGGTAGAGGAGGATGGATGCCCACCTTTTCCACTGCTTACAGTACAGACTATAATGCTATTGTCAAGTCCATTCACAAAATGTATACCAATATTGTACCAGGATGCCACCCTGTCAACCATCTTGAATCAGGGCTTTAGATGTGTGCCTAGAAAACCCATGACATTGGGAAACCTTTTGTCTCCATCATTGTTTAAATCCAACATTGGTAAACCAGTTTGGCTATCAAGTAAGGGCAACTACCCTTGCAATGGGTCCAGATGTGGGCTGTGCAAATATATGCATGTGAGTAAAGAATTCCAAGATCGCCGTACAGGACGCAGCTTTACTGTTCGAATGTACATCAACTGTAATTCTAGTGATGTTGTATACATGGCTTCCTGTAAAATTTGCAAGAAAGATTATGTTGGTTGTACTACCCGGCCCCTAAAGAGGCGCATAGGGGAACACCTGTCTGCGGCTAATCCTGCAAACAGGGCTAGTCGCAGGCAGATGTCGAACCTATCACGCCATTTCCTTGATGTCCGTGGAGGAGACACAAGTGCATTGGTGGTTAAGGGCATTGACCGGGTCACAAGAGGGGAGAGGGGCGGAGACATGGGTAAGCAGGTGTTGGAGTCGGAGGCACGTTGGATTCTTAATCTGCACACTAGGTCACCCGAGGGGTTAAACTTGCGTACGGATTTATATTATTTCTACTGATTCCCCCTTTCTCTGCATATTGTACCCGTACACCAGTCAATCAGTTTAGTCATGCCTTGCATTATGTAAATTATATGTAGGGTGAGTCATCACACCTGCCTCGGATAACCCCAAGTTAACATAAAGTTTAGAAATATTGTGAGTGCCCATCCAAGTGGGGAAAAGTGGCACTTCACATGTCTGATTTGCCCTCACGGTTTATATCATATAGGGTGAGTCATCACGATGGTCCTGAATATTTCTGAATAACATAGAGCTTGGTTATTGAGTATATCCAGATGAGTGGGTTATCCGTGGTCATGTTTGTTGGTTTGTTCTCTCTCTGTGTCACACACCTTGAAGTATGCATGCAGGGTGAGTCATCATGATGGTTTCGAGTGTCTTTAAATCACCATGAAACCTGGACACCTAGTGTACGTATCTAATTGTAGGTGTGTTCAACTCTCTTTTATTCCTCACATCTTATGACTCATCAATAGGGTGAGTCATCCCTGCGCCACATACCTTGAAGTATGCATGCAGGGTGAGTCATCATGGTGGTTTCGAGCACTTCTAATCTGCATGAAACTTGGACACCTAGTGTATGTATCCAAGTGTAGGTGTGTTTGATTCTTTTCTATGCCTCACATCTCATGGCTCATCAGTGGGGTGAGTCATCATGGGTGGTCTGAGCACACATTGGGTGACGCACACATTTTTGGGCGTTGAATGTAGGTGTGTTCAACTCTCTTCTACACCTTACATCTTATGGCTCATCAATGGGGTGAGTCACCTATGTCACACACCTTGTAGTATGCATGCAGGGTGAGTCATCATGATGGTTTTGAGCACTTAGACATCTAGTGTAGGTGTGTTAAATTCTCTTCTATGCCTTACATCTCATGGCTCATCAATAGGGTGAGTCATCTCTGTGTCACACACCTTGAAGTATGCATGCAGGGTGAGTCATCATGATGGTCTTGAGCACCTCTAATCAGCATGGAACTTGGACACCTGGTGTATGTGTCCAAGTGTAGGTGTGTTTGACTCTTTTCTATGCCTTACATTTCATGGCTCATCAATAGGGTGAGTCATCATTGTTGGTCTAAGCACACATTGGACAACGAACACAATTTTGAACATTGAATGTATGTGCCCGGTTAAATGTCCTGTTCCAGCATTGTGTTTGCTTTTATTAGTAGAACACAATGTGCTACACAGGGGAGGCAAGAAAAAGGAAAAGAGAGAAAAAAGATGCAAATAATAAACCACACGTTTGTCACCCATTTAGGGAGACCAAAAATTGCTCTGTTTTATAGTGCATTGTCAGTTTCCATATATTACATGTTGGAATACATCTGGCTCTACAATATACAGATTGTGACAAAAATGCACAATGATGTGGTTCTAGCACTGGTACAATGTTGTGTATGAATCAGTGCTATTTGTTTATTTATGTGTACATATATTTAGAGGTTGGTCAATTTGCTTGTACATACCACTAGGTGGAGCTTTTGTCTTCAGCTCTAATTAACTTTCTATTTCACCTGTGCATTTGATTTAGTTTTTATTGTATTTAAGGAAGTGTGATGAGGTCTCTTTTTTATGCTGTTGAAAAAGGATGTAATCCGAAACGCGTCCAGCGTGGGGTCATGTCACCCTTTCAATTGTATGTTCATTTTTAATCTGCACAAATAAATGAACTATTATGAAGATCACGCCAAGTGCTGGAGTTTTCTTGCATCCCTTTTCTAGGACCCTCAGGGATAACGAACAGCGTTTCTGTTTTACGAAATGGGGCTGTTCACGAGATATAGTGTCTGAGGGCCCTTACCAAGTCTAGGGTATGGAGCTGCTTGTCGACGTGATATACTGGAGTTGGGCAGAAGGACGGGAAGACGATGTCTTCGTTAAGGTGGAAGTGGGATACCACCTTGGGAAAGAAGGCCGGAGAAGGCCGGAGGACTACCTTATCCTCGTGGAAGGATAGGTAGGGGGGCTAACAGGATAGGACAGCCAGCTCGGACACGTGTCTGATTGACGCAATTGAAACTAAGAAGGCGACCTTACATGAGAGATGGGATAGTGGTACTTCTTTCAGAGGTTCGAAGGGGGCTCTTGGAGAGCGCCTAGGACTAGGTTTAGGTCCCAGACACCACGGGTGTCCTGTATGGAGGCCGTGTGGTGGAAACTCCTCGGATGAATGTTTTGAATTGCGATTTGGACGCAATCCTGTGTTGGAGAAGGACGCTTAAGGCTGAGATCTGGCCTTTGATGGAGTTCGGAGCTAGGCCAGAGTCAAGGCCATTCTGCAGGATCTCTAGGAACGTGGGGATGGAGAAGAGGAGTGGGTTACAGTTACGGTCCTCGCACCACTGGAAAAAAGTTTTCCAGGTGTGGTGGTACATGTGTGAGGACATTGGTTTTTGGGCATTGACCATGGTGGTTATGACCTCTGGTGTAAACCCTGCTTGGGTCAGGATCCAGGATTCAATCGCCATGTCGTTAAAGACAGGGCTCCTGAGTTCTGGTGGTAGAAGGGCCCCTGGGATAGGAGATCCGGTCGGTTTGGGAGTGGCCAGGGCGTGTCGGCAAGGAGCTGTACGAGCTCTGCATACCATGCTCATCGTGGCCAGTCTGGGGCGATGAGAACTACTTGAGCTCTTCCCGTCTTGATCTTTCTGATTACTCGAGGGATTAGCGGGAGTGGGGGAAAGATAGAGTTGGAATTGGCACCAAGGGAGGACCAGGGAGTCCACTCCTAGGGCAAGCGGGTCCCGGGATCTGGCTACAAAGGCCGGGACTTTTGTGTTAATTCTTGACGCCATGAGGTCCACGTCGGGAGTTCCCCAGCGATGACAAATTTGTAAAAAGATTTCCGGATGTAGGGACCATTCTCCTGAGGCCAGTCCCTGTGAGCTTAAGAAGTCCGCTGCCCAGTTGTCCCCCCCCGGGATGTGGACTGCTGATATGGTTGACTGGGTGTTTTCGGCCCAATGTAGGATGTGTTTCACTTCGTGCATTGCAGATATGTTGCGTGTGCTGCCCTGATGATTGATGTACGCACGCCACCGCTGTGGCATTGTCTGATTGGATGTGGATGGGGTGGCCGGCCAGGAGGTGATGGAAGTGTTGGAGTGCTAAGGAAATTGCTTGCAGTTCCAGGATGTTGATTGGCAGGAGTGACTACTGGGGCGTCCAGCGGCCATGAGTCGTGTGCTGACGATAGACAGCTCCCCAGCCGATTAGGCTGGCATCTGTGGTTACGATCAGCCACTGGAGTGAGAGGAAGGATTTTCCTTGTGAGAGTGATGATGTCTGTGTCCCACCATTTGAGTGCTTTTTTGACTTGACGGGTAAGCAGTGCTTGCGGTCGAGGCTGAAGGGACTTTTGTCCCAGGCCGAGAGGAGGGAGAGCTGTAGGGGTCGGAAATGTAGTTGGGCAAAGGGGACTGCTTCCATTGCAGGCCACCATCTTTCCTAGGATTCCCATGCTGAAGCGGATGGACTGGGGTGAGTGGCTGCGAAGAGTGTGCATGCCTTTGCGAATTGCCGTGGCCTTGTCCTGAGGGACTATGACTAGCCCTCTTGCGGTGTCTAGGGTCATTCCTAGGAGCTTGTTGCCGAATAGGTGACCTCCTTGGTAGGATAGGTTTATGAGGGATCTCTTTGATGTTGAGTCTGCGTGCCAGTCCTTGAGCCAGAGGGTTCAACGCATGGAAATGGTGTTTGCTGCTGCCAGTGCTGGAGCAGTTGGCTGCATCTATGGGCGCGAGCAGGAAGTACTGCTGTGCTTTTGTGAGCAGTTCGAGCAGGTCGGCCGTGTCCTGGTCGGGGTCTTGCAGCATTTCATGTAAGGACTGTATCCAGGATACCGCTGCTTTGGCTACCCATTCCATAGCGAACGAAGGAGAGAGAGCTGCTCCTGAAGCCTCAAAAATTGAGCGCGCTAGATTGTCTAGTTGACGGTCGTTGGGATCCTTGATAGACGAACTGTCGGAGAGAGTAAGTAGGGTTTTGTTAGCTAGCCGCGACACTGGGGGTTCCACGGCTGGTGACTTAGCCCATCTTTTGTGATGGTCTGGCTCGAAGGGATATTTGGCTTTGATGGCCTTGCGGCCTTGAAGCGCTTGTCTGGCTGGTCCCAGTGTCACTGGACTATATCATTAAATTCCTCGTAGAGAAAAGATAACGAGGCCGTTTAGTCTTTGTGAACGAGAAGCTGCGCTCTAGGGTGGTGACATACTCATCTTTAAAGTTCATCGTCTTGTTAACAGCCTCAATGAGGCTGTCAACCATTGCCTGCGTGTCCGTGGTCTCACTCTGGTGGTGTGCATCCGGTTCTGATAGTTCCCACTCGGAGAGTGACTCAGACTGATGATGAGTTGAAGAGTAGTGGGACCTATCACTTATGGTACCTTTACACGCCGCTACCGAAGGTAGCAACAGGTAGGCACCGTACGTGCGCGGTTTCAATGGTTGCTAACGGTACCTGATACCGCAAATACACGCCACCACAAGGTGCTCCACAGAAGGTATTTTCGATCCCTGGAAGTGCCGACGGGTGCCGCAGGTTACCTTCTGTGGAGCACCTTCCCTGATTCACACGCCGCTACCACAAGGTAATATGGGCGTACATATTGCTCACCGTAACTACATAGGCGTGACAGAGTTGTGTATTACGCGACTGCTCATACGGTGATTGGACAATGCAATAACATCATGAATGGCCAGAGCGCAGGAGGCTGGTTAATACATGACGCGCAAATGTATAGTGTGACTGGTCAGATCATTAAATATGCCGCACTGTGCAGGGACAGCCAATGGGTACACAGTAGCCCCCACCAATGATAGCTGATGGGGCGTGGTATACATGACACTGTGGCACGCCCCAGGTAACTCAAATACCGTACCTGTGCCCCGATTACACACCGCTACCATAGGGATTATACCTGCTTGTTTTTCAGCACGGCTGAAAGACAGGTATCCAAAGAGACAGGAAGGTGCTACTGAATTACACGCCGCAACCTCGCGGTGTTTTGAAGGTAAAAGGTGCAATTGTCTCCGACACCTGCCGGTTTCTACCTTTCGGTAGCGGCGTGTAAAGGTACCATTAGGGGTGACGCATTGGGAGATCGTCCCTGGAACGGGCTGGTATTAGTCAGTCTTCTAGTGGGCAGGGGGGCCGTAGGCTGGGAATGTTCCCTGCTGGAGTGGGAGCGGTGACTATGTGGTCACTGACTGTGTAAGGCTCAGGACAGGACTGCAACATTTGGACTATGGAGTCTAGCTATAATGACAGTGCCATACCCCATGGAGGGATGATAGACGCACTGGGAGCTGCGTCAGTGGTGGTCTCAGTGGGGCATTCAGGTTCACAGTCCTTGCACAATTTTGGACGCATGTTTGCAAGGGAGCGGGGTCTGGCAACTGGTGCATGATGCCTTGTTCCCTGCATTGCTTTTGTTTTTCTCTTTGGACGGTTTGGGATCTGCCATTGTGTACCAGATTACAGTTAGCAATGGCACTGCAGTGTACTAACTGGTCTGCTATGATGGCAGACGAGTCGCCACTGGGCAGGGTAGTCTGCAGGGAAGAGGGTCTCCTGATGGAGCTTACCCAGATCCTGTGTCCCCTATTGTGTCGTCGGTGAGGTGCTGGGATCTCTCTCTTGAAGAGGCACCAGAACAAAAGGACTGTAACGTGAATGTGTCCCTGGGTAGTATGTGGGCTTTGTGAGGCCCCCTTGTGAGGGGGGCTAAGCCCACCCCTACTTTAGTAGATCTCCACTCCAGGGGAGGGGTAGGCAGGTATTAGCCTCAAGTTTATTACCTGAGGGCTGTACCTTTGTGCAGCTGTAGTGTGTAAGCTGCTTTGTTTGTAAATTCGCATAGTTTTTGGGGCGTGATTGAAGGCTGTGCCCCTGCTAAGTGGCCTGTTGTGTGATTGGCCGATTAGTGGTTGGGGGCGTGTGATACCAGCCCCCCATTGATGAATATGTGTGGCTTATAGTTGGCCCTGAGCGACATGCTCAGAGGCCAATTGCGGTGCTGGAGGTTTAGGCGCGTCATCGCGCCCGCCCCTATGAAGCGGAGCAGTGACGTGAAATGCGGGCAATGAGGTGAGAGGCTGGCCCTGAGTGATTTGCTCAGCGGCCAATAGTGGTGTGGCTGGCCACGTCATTGCGCCCGCCCCTATGACGTGGGGCGCGACGCGGCATGCGGCCAATTAGTGGGAGCATGGGCGGCACTTAGGTGTAGGCCCAGCCCGGGGTCTAAAGTAGCTCTGGCTCGCAGGAGTGGCATCGGGTCCTATGGTGGCAGCCGGTAGCGGTGGTGTGGCGTTCTGGTGCTTCAGCCCCCTGCCTTGGGTGCACACCCCGAACTTACCGGCGTGGAGCCGCTGCGAGCTGGAGGGGAGCAAGCTACTGGGTGAGCCCAAGGGGATGGGATGTTGCAGCGTGTGCACTGGATCCTAAGGTACCTTCCACGGTAATTTGTAGTTGTCACAGTACTTATGGTTGCAGTGAAATAGGGAGTTTTTCCTTGTACACAGAACAAGAGAACCATGTATCATGATTTCTGAAACAGTAAGTTACTGTGACAGCACAAATGTAGGTGTAAAGGTACCTGGATGGTTTGGTGCATGGTGTCTGCTGGCCTCAATGACCTGCTCTTTTGCTGGAGGAGGTGAGAGGTGCTGTTCATGTGGCCTGTGTATCCCCTGTCCTGCAGGGGGATGTAATTATGCCCTGTGGTTGCTGGTGGCCTGTGCATCCCCCTGTCCTGCAAGGGATGCAATTACGCCCTGTGGCTGTTGCTGGTCTTGGGCAGGGAGAGCGGGACCGGGATAGCGAGATCCTTTATAAGGATCCGTTGTCCCTGCATGATGTGTGCTGCCTTGGGGTCTCCATGCTCTCAGGAGAGCGGTGCCAAAAAATATAGAATTAAATAGTATGAATAGAAAATCAAGATTAAGAATAAAAAATGGTAGATGTGGTCTGAGCTACAGACCGCATGTGCCTCCTGCGACACTAAGCTAAAACGGAAGACCACGCCTACGTACGGTTGTATACTGCAGGAGGGAGGGCTTAACTTTAATCTTTACTTAGTGTCGCCTCCTAGTGGCAGAAAAGCATACACCCATGGTCCTGTATCCCCCAATGATGCAAAGGAGAAAATGAACTTTTTTGAATTTACCAAATGGCTGCAATGAAGCAAAGAGTGAAAAATTTAAAAGGGTCTGAATACTTTACGTGCCCACTATATAATCTACCAAATGAGTTCAAGTAGCCTGAAAGTAAAGGGACCATTTTACTTACGCAATACACTCCTGATCATCTTCAGCCAAGAAATGGTAAGTGCGGTTATCTGGAATTAAGAACATTTCACTTTTTATTCACAGCTCTCCATTTAAAAATGACACAATCACTTATTAGTACATTTTGTGTAGAGATGTAAAGGCTAAAAAAAGATAATACAATGCTTAAATATTAACTCTTATTTTTCTGAATGTGGCAATAGTTTTTCTCTGTGTTGTAACACTTCTGCTAAGTAAAGAAGGAAAGCATCGCAATGCTGGTGGGCAGCTTTACATTAACTTACAAAGGGATCATCCTGTAAGATTGTTTGGTCCATACAAGAGACGGTTATACCCAAGCGGCGGCATGGAAAGCTGCCCCGCATATCAGTTAACGCAGAGAAAACAAGCACAGTGAGCACAAGATTTCTATCATTCGCATTCAATGTGCTAGTACTGTAAAACGCACAGTCAAAACATGCAGCGTCCATAACGCTGCGAACCCTGATCGTGGGAAAACAGTGTCTGCAAATAGGGACACCATTCCTATGCTTCCTTCATCAAAAAATGACCGCTACAACTAAACATACAGATAGCCAGATCCATTAGTCTACTACAAATAATTATATGGGAAAAACTAAAAACAAAATTCTTATCTGCTGACAGTTAAATATTATTTTAATGTATAAAATGTACAAAGAAAATGATCTTGGTGAAAAATATAATATTTTGTAAGAAATTTTATAGTATAGTACTGCTGAAAGGGGGGTTTCCAAGTTATATAAAATACTGTATGCAAGCAACAGTACTGCTAAATCATTTAAATAACATGTTGTTGATGCTCAGTGATATTCAGCCCGAGATCACGGAGACCACTGATTGGGTGCAGATGTCACATAGGGAAAATAGGCTGTGAAGTCTTTAACTGATGTAAACAGCATACCGGCTGGGAACATCAGCGCCACAGCGCTGGAATGGAGGGAGAGTATGCATTATGTAATTATTTTAGGAGTTCTCCGGCCTGTCTGCAGCATTTTACATAACTTTGACCAACCCTTTAAAGGGAACCTGTCACCCCAAATCACCTTTCTAATCTATTAATACCTGTCCCTGCAGCCTTACAATACATTCTAACACATCTCTGTCTCACCTTTTTTCACTAATCTACGAGTACAATAATGTTTTTAGCAAACTTATGAAATTCTTGTCAGAGGGGTGTTCCTCCAAGCCATTTTGACCAGTAGGCCAGTCCCCTGTGCCGCGCTACCCCTGCCTCGTTGCGCTAATACGCCCTAATGCGCGTCATTATGCAAATGCAGAGCTCGGGCACGATTTCAATATCGCGGCTGTAACATCACCGCTGCAACGCGGTCATGTGACCCCGGGATCGCGCGTCACTTCCTGTCGTACAAAGGCAGACTTCAGCATGCAATCTGCGCATGCGCGAAGTCCGCCTGTGAGAGACCTGCAACACAGAAGAGAATCTTAGACCAAACCTGTTGTGATTGGCTCTTTCTTTTTCCTTAGTGCCTTAAACATTTGGACTAGGGAAGCAAGGGAAAAAAGATTCACTGAGCAAAGTATTGAGGATTCTTAGCATGGTTCTATATGATTTACTAAGTAAAAAAATTAGCTGTTTTTGCAATTGTACTGGGATTAGCGGGTCAAGTATTTATTTAAATAAACACAATCAAAATTAATCTGATGTTTTTATGTTTTGTATTTTAATGCACAAATTGTTCCTTGCAAGAAGACATTTCGGAATGGGAAAATGGTGACAAGTGTGGGATGGATAGACGAATGGTCCAGAAAAGTGTCTGACCACAACATCCCTACTCACACATATCTTCAGTTTTAGGGCTCGCCTATAACACGGCTGAGTCTTATCTGATGTTTTATTGGATAGCACTCAGACCACTGTTATACAATGAGGCAGAGCAGATCTGCAATTTTTTCTTAACCAGGATCGGTAGTAGAAAACAATCACAGCATGCAAGACTATGGCTGAGTATGAAACATTGGACTGCACTCAGAACTCAGATGTCATCCGAGTGCAGCCCCATATACACCAAGACTAGCAATGGAGAAGATGATAAACTTAAGTTCTCCAACTTTTCCACACCTGTGCTCAGATGATCGAAAGCGAGAGATCACAGTAGATTGACACTCAGTCGCACTTGCAGCAGAGTTGAGCCAAGTGTCAATTATTTATAGCATTTAGAGAATCATTAGATGCTATACGCCAGTGTGACCCAGGCCTTAAAGGGTATCTATCAGCACAAAATGACACCACCTAGCACAGCACCTTTTATGGAACATAGCCCTAAAGAAACCTAACCTGTGGTGTCCAAATCCATTGCCATTTTTTACAGAAAGTGTCCTTTATTTAAATATGCTAATTAGGTTCTTGGTACACCCTTAAAATTATATTTAATCTGACTTAAAAAAAATCTTTCTCAACAGCACATAGCTGTGTGTTACCAAAAAACATAATTTTTGTGCACAGAGCAATCATATTTATGATTGTCTTACAACATGATCGGCAATCAGCATTGATTTAATGATCATAGTTAGCCAATCTAAATAAACTCTGAAGGTATCATTTATATTAGGTTTATGTGCCATGCAAGAAGCAAGAAATCCAGGGAAGGAAGGTGTAATCCGGTCCGCGCTGCCAAAATCGTCAATGAAGACCCAAGATACGGTTCTGATCAAAAATCCTCTTTATTCCTCTCCTACGCGTTTCGGTGCCTGCCTGGCACCTTCATCAGGGATCCCTGATGAAGGTGCCAGGCAGGCACCGAAACGCGTAGGAGAGGAATAAAGAGGATTTTTGATCAGAACCGTATCTTGGGTCTTCATTGACGATTTTGGCAGCGCGGACCGGATTACACCTTCCTTCCCTGGATTTCTTGATTCAATCCCACGTGTGTGGTATCGGTGGAGGTCCAGCAGCAGCCATCAGGATATTATCCTACATGCTCTCAAACCAGTTGTGGGTCACACAACTGGAGTAGGTGAGTGGATTATTTTTTCACCGCTGAATGTTAGTGTCTAGTGATAAGGGCACTATTGCGCCTCTTGTCCCCCTCCCCTCTTCTTTATTAATGCAAGAAGCAGTGACTGCATTGAATTGGATAATCCCACTTTAAATTGTACATTGCAAAATAAAGAAAAAGCATATACGGTACTTACTTCCTTGATTGGTGATGTTCCTTCCTGCTCTTATGGCAAAAACAGTTAGGAGACACTGCATCAACATCGGAGGAACATCACCAGCCAAGTAATTAGGTATAGTAGTACTTTTTTTAGTTAAATGTTATAATTCGCAGCTTAGGCTGCCTTCAGATTTGCAGATGCCTCCGCAGCGTTTTGCGGAGGCATCTGCAAGCATCTGCATACAGACGGCAGCCCCTATGTTTATAATGGAGCGCACGGCGGTCTGCAGATGCTTGCAGATCGCCGTGTGCACCCATTCACTCCTATATGTGATCTGTGCGCAGGCGGATGCCTGCGTACAGATCACACACTCTTGTCCGCACCAGGGACGCGACATGCTGCGTCCCGGGTGCGGACGCGGGACACCGGAAGGAGCAGATATGGTCCGCATCCGCACCTGAACGCAGCAAACGCCAAACGCAGGCACTATGCGTTCCTATGTTAAACATAGGAACGCAGTGCGCATGCGTTTGAACGCGTATGGGAAGCTGCGTTTACATACGCAAATCTGAAGGCAGCCTTAGTGATTTAGAAGGGTGGAGTCCGGTAGTGGACATCCCCTTTGAGAATATACAGAAACATATGTTATTTATGTATGTAGATATCGTTGTTATATATAAACATCTTTAGCATCTTTATGCTAAAAATATTTAAAGGGACACTGTCAAGTCATTTTTCAGTATGATAATATTACCCTTGAATAGTGCTTAGGCAGACATTTTAAAAACATGTAAAATCATTATTCTACCCTTTGTAGTTTCCTTATTATAAGCATTTTCAGATCCTGCAGGCAGCTCCTGCATTAGTTCTCTCCATTATAAGCAAACAGGAATAGTCCGGCTTTGTTATATAAACTATCATTTAATTATGCATGCCTTCTCAGCAGCTCTCTCCTCCCTCCTCCCTTAGCTCTCAGTGCAGTGTCAGATTTAAGTTTCTATTAGGAGCTCTGTTCTGTTGAGGACAAGCAGGGAGAGAGCTATTGCAGGTTGCCTTACCTGATCCAAGATAAGGTATCTACTACAATTGTTTCTCTAAGCAGGCATCCTGCTGGGCTGTGACAGATTGTGTATTTTATTTGACCTCTTGTGTTGCTGCAAACACAGGAGAGCAGAGAAGAGGATACAGCCCCCCCCCAACACACACACACTGATCTCCTGTGCAGTGATGTGGTGTGAATATGTGACATGCATATTCATCTTATGGGGAGCAGACAGCAAAGAACTAAGTGGATCCTTCACTGTGAGTGACAGATGGAATGAATCTCATTATTTGAAGTTTACAGAAGATAGGAGGCAAATATAAATAAAAGAAATGTATCCATAGAGAGAGCTTAGAGCGAGGAATTAGAAAATGATTGCAGTTACAAATAGATTTTTGACCTGACAGATTCCCTTCAACTCTTTAAACAATACCTACTGTTTAAAAAAAATTGTGACGAATTGTCTTTGTCATTTAAGAAGTTATTTTGGGGGTCTCGGTGCTGAGACCTCCATGTTTGACTCTCCTCGACGAGTCATATATTAGCTATAGGAAGACTTTCTGAGGAGAACGAAGTACAGCAATTAGATAAAAAAGAGCATTGTGCTGGGCCGTGTTATTAGTTAGGGATTTCAATACCGGGAACCCCACAAGTTAATGTTTAAGACATAACATTATTATATGTCAAAGGTTTTTTTGTTTAATTCCAGAAAATAAAAACAATTAAAGTGTATAAGAAAGGAAAACATACGGGATATCAGGTCAAAGCATTTCTTGTCTTCCATATTAGGCTTCACTTGGCACGTGAGCAGATTTAGCTTGGCTGGTTGTCGGTTAGGCTGCGTGAACATAGAAAATTATGATGTAACCAAACCAAACTGCTTATTTCTTTTAGTAAATGCTACTGAGTATATGTATGTGCTGTTTGTAGGCCTGTTCGGATTTTTAATTGTTACTTAATAACATTTGTCTAGGTCCATGATCCCCACATTCAATATTGGGATTCAACTCCCCACCAGTGTCTAGTGATGCCCTACAGGGACTATTAGTCTTTAAAGTTCATCTAATGACCTGCTCTTCACTGGTTAGTCAACAATTGAAAATTCAGCTTTGTCTATTTTTCAGACATCTTTAAAACCCTGCATGTGTTATTAACCCTTTGGGTATAAATTGTGCAAAATTAGGCAATTTGAGTTGAAAAAGGGAAACTATTTGGCAGTCAGCAGATCTGCTATACCCTTAAAGAGGACCTGTCACCAAACCAGGCATGGTGATCTAATTACAGCACTGGATACAGCATGTCTGCAGCATGCAGACTAGGGGTCCCCCAGCACTTGAGCAGCCCTGTAACCCGAGATAATACACTTAGAAAACTTACATGCTACAGCCACTAAGGAGGTGGCTAGGGGCTGCAGCCAAGGGCAGATTCACACCCCCTGCATTGTTTAATCTGCCCATCGCTGCCAATTATTCTCTCCCTCTTCAGCAGCATTGAACAGAGTTTTTTTTTTTTTCAGAAGTTGGGAAGTTCTGGGAAAAATAAAACAAAACCCTTGTTTATAAAAGTGCCGGGGGAACCCCTTGCCTGGATGCTGCAAACATGCTGCATCCAGTGCTGTAGTTAGTCACCATGCCTGGTTTGGTGAAGGTCCTCTTTAAAGTATCTCCTAATTCAGATTACTAACTAACCTGAGACACAATTTATGCATTAGTGAATCACTGTGAAAAAAACTGATCAATGGAAGGACATATAGGGAGATTTGCCATACGCTGCCGTCCAGGGTCACAAAGGAAGCCAAGGATCCAGAGTGATGAAGATAAAACAGCATCTTTATTCTACCTGATGCGTTTTGTGAGCTCACTGCCCACGTCTTCAGAGATATAGAAGCTACAGGCATGTGTACAAAACATCATTATATAGGAAGTAGATGATAATGACGTGTACTACGTCCCTCGAATGTGAAAAAAAATGCAGAAAAATATATACGGGAAGGTCAATGAGTTTCCACAATTCCTAGTCTAGTACATAAATACTTATCCTCTGCCAAAAACACATTCCATGAATTAAACCATTAATATTAAAAGAATACACCTGACATTTAATTTACATATAATCCTATTCAAAACCAAGGAAAAACCCATTATATTTGATGGATACTAATCTTCCCGGACTTCACCTCATAGTGTCCTTCAGCTCTGCTACGAAGCGAAGTCCGGGAGATTAATATCCATCAAATATAATGGGTTCGAGGCCAAGTTTTTCCTTGGTTTTGAATAGGGTTATATGTAAATTTCATGTCAGGTGTATTCTTTTAATAATAATGGTTTAATTCATGGTATGTTTTTGGCAGAGGATAAGTATTTATGTACTAGGAATTGTGGAAACTCATTAAGATCTTGGAATATATTTTTCAGCATTTTTTTCACGTTCTGAGGTCGTAGTACACGTCATTATCGGCTATTTCCTATATAGTGGTGTTTTGTACACACACCTGTAAAATTCTATATCTCTGAAGACGTGGGCAGTCAGCTCACGAAATGCGTCTGATAGAATAAAGGTATTGTTTTATCTTCATCACTATGGATCCTTGGCTTCCTTTGTGATCCTAGACGGCAGCGCATGGTAAACCTCCCTCAAATTCCTTCATTGATCATCCTCATCGGAGTGATGCCGCCGTTATACATCTCCAAGGTGTTGTGACAGGCATAACCCTATAAGGTTAGTGATTCTGTCACACCACTATCTAGTCCATACATAGGTAAGAAGCTATGTGCGCTTTCTCTCCTTTATTTTAGTCCATTGCTATGTGAAAAAACCTGAGTTTTTCTTAAAGGGGTTGCGCAATGCAAAAAAATTAATTTGGTTCGTGGTGTGCAAATTTAAACTTGAAGAGGCGGTGAACTACCTGGACACCCTCTTTAAGAGAAGTATTTTCTTTTGTAAACTACAAATACCATTTACACACCTCCCACACCAGCAATGTTTCAGCATTGTCAGTACTGAGTCTCCCAGGACTAACATAATATCGTTATGCAACATAAGCCCTGCAGCTAATCAGCGGCCTGTATTGGGGAGAATACAGCAGCCCAATAGTGGCTGCTGAAGACTACGCATCTACAATGATAAGACTGTGCAGGTGTGGGAGGTGAATATATAGTATTTTATTTTATCAGGGCAAATGCTAAATTTAAAAAGGGGTTGTCCAAGCAGTCGACACCTCTTCAATAATAAACTCAGAACTTAATGAACTTCTACTGTAAAGCTGTGAAGCTTCGATGATAGCAGGAAGCTTCCTCCCACTCCTTGTGTGTCAAGGGGCAAACTATCTGGCTTATTTAATTAGCTGAGCCATTCAAACGGGAATGACTAAGCTTTTGGACATTGGACAACCAATGAAGATTTTTTCCTATGGTGTTCTTGTAAAAAGAGAAAGATGCATGTGTATTTTCTTCCTTGTCATCAAGAACGATAGAGAAATGCAACTAAAATGGAGCGGTTTAATATCAGACTCTAATAATGTCATCTTCTAAGTGTCACTGAACATTAATCCTTTCTATAACACATATAGAATTTGTGATTTATCTTCAAATATTGTCATTTTAGACAAATTTATGTGCATTCATACCGTTCCATGTGCAATGATCAAGTAACAGTTCTTAACTGAGCATTTTCTTTTCTGCCAAACCTTCCTGAGCCTGAAATAAAAGAGACATGTTACCATATAGACCCTACACTAATCTAGCTGGCCATACACGTGAGATAATGGTCTGCTGAACGTTCATTCTGCAGACAGCCATCTCTGTCGACTTCCCCATACACGAGCACTTGGCATGGGCTGAGTGGTAATGTGTCCTCAATAAGGAGAGAGAAGAAAACCTTTGAAACTCCTATATCTTGATCCTTCACTCCACAGACATCATCTGTTGAGCGAGTATGCAAATACCCATACACATCGAATAGGCAGCCGATCCAACTAAAATCGGCAAATATGGTTACTTTTCATCTAACGCGTATGAGGGTGCTGTAAATACCAATATTGTGTCACTTTTACAAGACATTCTGTTAGATTTCAACTGTCGTAACAACAACAGTACAAATTGACTGCTAAATACCTAATCTGACACTTTGGCAATATAGTTGATCGGCAATTACAATATCTTCACACTAAAATTAACACCTTTCTAACCAGAAATCCCAGCTACCAAACCCTATAAAGGTAGGAAAAAAAAACAGTATAGCAATATTCACTTGTGTGTTATTGTGATTCATGTACAGACTAATGCTCTTTACATGTAATTAATTGTAATTAATAGCTGTAACTGTTAACTGCAATGCGTTGACAAAAGTAAATATGCAGAATTTGCAGTGGGGTGTACTTGTTTGTAAGTATTTGCCACCTTCCTGTTTTCTTATTCTTTTGCATGTTTGTGTCACTTAAATGTTTCAGATCATCAAACAAATTTAAATATTAGTAAACACAAAATGCATTTTATAAATGAAGGTCTTTATTATTAAGGGAAAAAGAAACCCAAACCTACAGGGCCCTGTGTGAAAAAGCAATTGCCCCTAAACCTAATAACTGGTTGATTAGCAGCAACAACTGCAATCAAGTGTGTGTTAACTGGCAATGAGCCTTTACCATGCGCTATGGAGGAGTTTTGGTTGACTCATCTTTGCAGAATTGTTGTAATTCGTCCACATTGGAGGGTTTCCAAGCATGAAACACCTTTTTAAGGTCATGTCACAACATCCTCAATCAGATTAAGGTCAGGACTGACTAGGTCATTCCAAAATCTTAATTTTGTTTTTGTTAAGCCATTCACAGATGGACTTGCTGGTGTGTTTGGATTATTGTCCTGCTGCATAACCCAAGTGTACTTCAGTTTGAGGTTATGAATAGATGGATATTCTTCTTCAGGATTCTTTGGCAGACAGCAGAATTCTTGGTTCCATTTATCACTGCAAGTCGTCCAGGTCCAGAAGCAGCAAAACAGCCCCAGACAATCAAACTACCTCCACCATATTTTACTGTTGGTATAATAGGCCGTTTCTGAAATACTGTTACTTCTATACTAGATGTAATGGACATACACCTTTAAAAAGTTCAACTTTTGTCTTGTCAGTGCATAGTATTTATCCTAAAAGTCTTGGGGATCATCAAGCCTTTATGTTTTTTTTGGTCAGCAGTGGTTTGTCTTGGAATGCTGTCATGCAGGAAATTTTGCCGTGTCTCTTTCTTAGGCTGGCTTCACACTACGGTTTTGTTCCTGTTCGTTGGATCCTGTTGTTTGCAGGATCCAACGAACAGGAATGGACAGCACCGGATTGGCACCTTCAGATGCAATTTCTGTGTCTGGTCCGGTATCCGGACACAGAAAGAGAAACGGGGAGCCGAGCCTGCTGTCAGCGCTATACAATGCTCAAGTGATATTAAATAAAGGGATGGTTAAAAATAAAAAATAATAAATCCTCACCTTCCGGCGACCACGATTGTGCCACGCTGACTGCAGCCCTCCCGGCCATTCAAGGACCTTGCATGATGTCACCGGGAGGGGCGGGGCAACCCGATCACTTGACCGCATCAGCAAATCTGATGCGGTCATGTGATCGGGTTGCCCCGCCCCCCAGTGACATTATGCAAGGTCTTTAAGCATTGTATTCAGCGCGGGACACTGTCGCTGGAGAGGTGAGAAATATTTTTTTTATTTTTAATCATCCCTTTATTTAATATCACTATAGCAGTGTATATAGATACACTGCTAAAGTGATATTACACAGATTTACCATGGGTACAGAGCAGCGCACCTGTTCTGGATCTGAGAAATGATTCTGTTGTTTCCCAGATCTGGTGCCATAGGCCCCCATGTTGTGTGTGCCAGACAGGATAGGATTAATTTCTGTCCTGTTTTGTCACCGGAGCCCAAAAACGTTGCAGGCATCGCTTTTGGGACCGGTGAAAAACAGGACAGAAACTAATCCTGCACGGATTCACAAAACAGGATGGCCAAATAGGGCCATCCGGTGCCATAGGGATGTATGGGGGCCAAAAACGATCCTGTTCTGTTCGTTTCAAAAAACAAACAGAACAGGATATTAAAAAACGTAGTGTGAAGCCAGCCTTATGGTGGAGTTATGAACACAGATCTTAATTGAGGCCTGCAGTTCTTTGCATGATGTTGTGGTCTTTTGTGAACTTTCGAATGAGTGGTCACTGTGGTCTTGGGTAATTTTGGTTGGCCGGTCACCCTTGGAAAGGTTCACCACTATTCTATATTTTCACCATTTATGGATAATGATTCTCACTGTGGATCGCTGGAGTTACTTACTGATGCTTTGGAAATGGCTTTAAAACCTTTTCCAGCCTGATAGATCTCAATTCCTTTGTTTCTCATTTATTCACGAATTTCTTTGGATCGCGGCATGATGTCTAGCTTTTAAGGACGTTTGGTCTACTTCACTCAGTCCGGCAGATAGATTGATTGAGAACAGGTGTGGCAGTAATCAGGTCTGGGTATGGCTAGGGAAATTGAACTCAGTTTCCAAAAGATGTGAGAAACCACAGTTAATTTATGTATTTTAAAGAGGGCTTGTTACCCCCCTGGTGCTATGCTAACTGAATGCAGTACTGAATGCAGCATGTCTGCTGCATTCAGGGAAGGGGTCCCCCATGTTTCTAGCCCACATGCAAGTAGTTAAAAAGACTTTATAAAGTGTACAGATAAGGAGTACGGAGGGACTTACTCAGTAATGAGTAATCGCTGTTGCTGGTGTTCTCCTCGTCTCCAGCCTTCTCTGTGCCTCTTCCAGCCCTCTCTTGTTCAGCCTTCTGTATGTGTCATTGCTGAGGGCTGGAGGCTGGGAGGACACCAGCAACAGCGATCCAAGGATTCAGATGAACAATGTGTGGTTGATCTGCGCTGCTACAAAAGACAAGAAACCCAGATCTTTGGTTACTTTAAATTGATTGGATCCATCCGACGCGTTTCAGAGCCTGCTATGCTCTGTCATCAGGGAATACATCTATTAGTAGCAGCACGGACCAGCCACACATTGTCCCTCTGAATCCTTGGATTTCCCTACCACGTTGCACGTGGAAGTGTGTCTCGCAGCAGCTACTACCACGTTTTCCATACTGGTTGTGTGTCACACAAGCAGAGAAGGTGAGCAGTTTTATATAGTGGCTTCATAGCCAAATTTTCATATAACAATAAGACCTTATTGCGCTTGCTTCCTTTGCAGTGATTATACCAACAACAGCGATGACGCATACAGGAGGCTGAACAAGAGAGGGGTGGAGGTGGCACAGAGAGGGCTGGAGGCGGAGAGGACACCAGCAACAGCGATGACTCATTACTGAGTAAGTCCCTCTGGACTCCTTATCTGTACACTTTATAAAGTCTTTTTCACAGCTTACAGGGGGACTAGAGACATAGGGGACCCCTTCCCTGAATGCAGCAAACACGCTGCATTCAGTTAGCATAGCACCAGGGGGTGACAGGTGCTCTTTAAATAATAAAGGGGAAGGGCAATCTTGTTTTCACACAGGGCTTTGTAGGTTTGGATTTATTCTTCCCATAATAATAAAGAGCTTGATTTAAAAACTGTTTACTTGTGTTATCTTTGTCTAATATTTAAATCTGTTTGGTGATCTGAAACATTTATGACAAGTTTGACAAACATGCAAAAGAATAAGAAATGAGGAAGGGGCAAACACTATATTCATATATATATAAACCATGTTCCAAACTATTATGCAAATTTGTTTTAAAGGGAACCTGACCCCTAAAAATCAGCCCGCAGTCCATTTATACCTGTCCCTGCACCTCCAGGAATGCACTGTAGGCATCCCTTTGTGTAAAAAATGGTATTTATAAAGTATCTAAAAGTGCTTTTATTACCTTGCTTTCTGCGGCTTCTAAGTGCTTGAGAAGTCGCACAGGGCGTTCCCTGTGGCTTCTCAGCACACCCTGTAGATCAGTTATGCACGCCCAGATGGGCGTGCTAATGTATTGAGAGCTCCCTCACCCCCCTCCATGGGCGGTATAGGCTGTATGACGCTATTCGTGTCATATCCATATCACAGGACTTCACGCTGCGCATTAAGCATGCGCGAGTTTGCTCTACAGCAGCTAGTCTGGGATTAGCTGCTGCAGAGCCAACTCGCACATGCGCAATGCGCAGCGCGAAGTCCCATGATATGGATATGACGCAAATAGCGTCATACAGCTTATACCGCCCATGGAGTGGGGCGAGGGAGCTCACAATACATTAGCACGCCCATCTGGGCGTGAACAATTGATCTGCAGGCTCTGCTGAGAAGCCACAGGGAACGCCCTGTGCGACTTCTCAAGCACTGAGAAGCCGCAGAAAGCATGTTATTAGAAGCACTTTTAGATACTTTACAAATACCATTTTGTTAAACAAAGGGATGCCTACAATACATTACTGGAGGTGCAGGGACAGGTATAAATGGTCTGGGGGCTGATTTTTAGGGTCAGGTTCACTTTAAGTGTCATAGGGTTTTTTGTTTTTGTCAATGAAACCCATTGATGGTATTGTGTCTCAGGGTTCTTTGGATCACTGAAATCAGTCTCAGATACCTGTGATAATTAGTTTGGCAGGTGAGCCCAATAAAAGGAAAACTGGATGTTCCACAATATTGAGCAGGCCACAGTTTTCAAGTAACATAGGGAAAAAAAAGGATCTCTCTGCTGCTGAAAAGCAACAAATAGTGCAATGCAATGGAAAAGGGATGAAAACATTAGATATTGAACAAAAACGTAAGCGTGATCATTGTACTGTGAAGAGATTTGTGGCTGATTCTGAGCACAGACGTGTTCATGCAGATAAAGGCAGAATGAGGAAGGTTTCTGCCAGGCAAGTTCATCGGATTAAGAGAGAAGCTGCTAAAAAGGCCTTACAAACCAGCAAACAGATACTTGAAGCTGCTGGTGCCACTGGAGTCTCTCAAACCTCAAGTTGTAGGATCCTTCAAAGGCTTGCTGTGGTGCATAAACCTACTATTCGGCCACCCCTAAACTGTGCTCACAAGCAGAAATGGTTGCAGTGGGTCTAGCAAAGACTAATTTTCAAACAGTCTTGTTTACTGATGCTGAGCAACCCTGGATGGTCCAGATGGATGGAGTAGTGGATGGTTGGTGGATGGTCACCATGTCCCAACAAGGCTGTGACGTCAGCAAAGAGGTGGAGGAGTCATGTTTTGGGTCAGAATCATTAGGAAAAAGCTGGTAGGCACCTTTAAGGTTCCTGAAGGTGTGAAAATGACCTCTGCAAACTATATAGTTTCTGACTGAGAACTTTTTCCATGGTACAATGTGCCTTAAGGAGTGAAATCATCTTCATGCATGACAATGCACCATCTCATGATGCAAAAAATACCTCTGTGTCATTGGCTGCTATGGGCATAGAAGGAGATAAACTCATGGTGTGGCCATCATCTTCCCCTGACCTCAACCCTATAGAGAACCTTTGGAGTATAATCAATCAAAAGATCTACGAGGGTGGGAGGCAGTTCACATCAAAACAGCAGCTCTGGGAGGCTATCCTGACATCATGAAAAGAAATACAAGCAGAAACTCTCCAGAAACTCACAAGTTCAATGGATGCAAGAACTGTGAAGGTGACATCAAAGAAGGATTCCTATGTTAACATGTAACTTGGCATGTTAGGATGTTTTGGAGTTCAATAGCTTTTTATTTCAGTGAATGTGACCTCTCAATGCTACAAATTCAACAAATGAGCATTTTCATTTCCATGAAACATATCAAATGTTTAGAAACTCTACTGTGCCTAATAATTTGAAATAGTGCATTTAGAGGTCTTTTTTTAAATTTTGAAGATTATAGTGTTATCATTGGGAGGTTTCATCAATAAAATTCGATGTATACTCTAACGGGTGATGACTTTTATTACACTGACTGTCATTTGCACCGACCATTTAGGAAAATCAGAGAAAAAGAACATTTGCATAATAATTTGGAACATGGTGTACCACACATACCGTATATAGATATGTATTATATATACATAAACAATGAACATATATGCACACACATGTATATATACATATACACGCTCATATACACACACATAAATTCCACATGGTAGATGCCCTGGGAAACTGCACGATATCATGCAATGACAAATGCACACATTGTGTTTCACAACTAAGGAACTGAGCCATTCCATTCCTCCTGTTCCTTGGATTGTGATTATATACACTACATGTGCTCAGGGAGCTATTCCATGTACATTCACCAATCTAAATATCTGGAGAGTAGCTAGTTGCTACTGACAGGCATCAATCAGCAGTCTCCAGCTAGGTAGTTGAACATGACTAACTGAATATGGATGGTTTTCAGGAATCTGATAAATGAAAACATTGAAATAAAAAAAATAATAAATGAAACAGTAAAATAGTAATGCAAAAACAAATACAAACAAAGCCAAGGCCAATAGCGCTAGCAGCTATTACTTGACTGTCTTGGAGAACTGCAGATCAATCATTTACTTGTCAGACAATGACACAACCCATTAATTTACAATGTATGTGATAAGGCTGCTATGATATCTGAATGCTGACAGCCCATGTTTCTGAAGCTGATGTATCATGTTCATGTAATCTCTACATCATCAAGCAGAATAAAAAAAACATCAGAGTAGAACTACTGTATGTTATAAGGTACGAATCACTTGTGTTCTGCTTGGAGTCCGTCTGATAACAACTTGCACATCTCCTGCTCAATCCCTAGGTCAGATCACTTGTACTAAGACTCAGGCCACATACCCATCGCTCTTCTTGAATAAGTATCCATGTTTCTCGGTGCCGTATTGCATGTTTCCCTGCAGCTGATGCATGCTGTACACAATCTGCTTACTGATTGAATCCTGCAAGAAATGATAGAAATTTGAGGGAAAAAAATAGCATATAAGAAAAAAAAAATTCACATGAAAAGACATGAAATTGTTATTCCAAAGATTACATAAGAAGGCTTTTTACTCCGAACAATTAATTCTGGCAGAACGGAGAGTTCATTAGAGACTTTTTCTTTGACAGTTATGAGCGAGCCATATCTTAGGGAACAATGACGAAAGTATTTATGCTCATACATACAGCACTTCAACATGACAGATAATGAGATGAAATGATTTGCTAATTTAACCATGCAGCTACGGTAGTTCTTTTTTTATGATGTAGGATTCAATTGTTTTGATGGTGAAATATTGAGGTGTTAATACGGGCAGTCACATAGAACTGGGGGTAAGGGCAAATTAGGACTTGGTTCCTGGGGCTGCAGCAAGAATTGATTGCACATTTAGTCATAATTTATAGCTACATTATCAAACATATTTCTTATGGCCACTTTACATGTCCCGATATCGACGTCCAACTCCGATAAAAAGTCACGTGGTTCGTGCGTTGGCCCCAATATCGTTCGTGCGTTGTATGGTGTAATTGTCCAATTCGATGCAAGAACTATGCCAAAACGATATAGGGGAAAAAATGAGCAGGCTCTCCAACGGCCCGATATTGGATGGACGATGTGGCCGGATCGTGCTGTGTGACAGCCCTACACTGATTTGGAGTACAACTTCCCCTATTCTCTCCATGTTAAATGGTCGTTCCTGGGTCGACCGTACAAGGGGGCGTAGACATCGCAGTTGCGTTGTTTGCCGATATCACGCTGTGCAACATTTGCTATGCGATCTTGGAATTCTGCCCAGAAAAAGCGCGCTCCCGCGTCGTTGTGTCCAACATCGGACCGATGTTGGGTCGTGTAAAGTGGCCATTAAAGACAACCTAACATCTCCTTCACGAATCATGGGCAGCATCAGAGATTGGCTGGAGATGAGGTGGCTAGGAGACAGTTCCCCACTGAGTTCTCCTTGCCAACTCACCTAGACTGACAGACCTTGTGTGTATATGGCTAAGCGGGCAAGAAGTTTCTCTGAACATGGTGGTTGCACTATTCACTTTGCCTTCAACTGTCCTTTCTATTTTCACTGGAACACCACATCATTCCAGAGTAAAGCCTAAATGATTGTAACTCAGGAGCTGGTCTCTTATCCCTCATGGTTCGGGCAGCATGAATTAGATGGCAGGTTCTCTTTAAGCTCAGAGAATAGTTTCCAGTGTTAGTCTGAAATTCTTAAGTCATTGTATTATCTTCTAGAAAGTAACCTGCACCATTATATACCATATGACTCCTTCCAAAGTATTAGGCTTCATGCATACAGGTGCCTCTCAATGAATTAGAATATCATCAAAAGTTTTTTTTTTCAGTAATTCAATACATAAAGTGAAACCCATATTTTATGTAGAGTCATTACAAACAGAGTGATCTATTTAAAGTGTTTATTTCTATAAATGTTGATGATTATGGCTTACAGCCAATGAAAACCCAGAGATCATCATCTCAGAAAAGTAAAGTAGAGAGGAAGATGGGATAAAAACCACGCTGCCAATTCCACGAAACATCAATGGGTGAATATAGTATTGAATTATTAGTCAACGCATTTCAGGACTCCCAGAAACTCCCTGAAACATGGCAATATGATATTGATTTGTCCTGTGGAAGGGGGACTAATAAATCAATATTATATTCACCCTTTGATGTCTTGAGGAATACAGCAGTGCAGTTTTTAAACCTTCATCCTCACCTACTCTATATGCACCACACTGGGGACTGCAGCGGCCGTGATATGCTTTTATAGTGGTTGTGAGAGTCTCAACTACACAAGGTGAAGCCTCTCATACCTCTTTGGGTAATATTTTATCTCTCATATCCTTCATCCTCCCTACTTTAATTTTCTGAGATAAAGGCCTTTAAATTTTCATTGTCTGTAAGTCATAATCATCAACATTAAGAGAAATAAACACTGGAAATAGATCACTCTGTTTGTAATGACTCTATATAATATATGTGTTTCACTATGTACTGAATTACTGAAAAAAACTACTTTTTGATGATACTCTAATTCATTGAGAGGCAGCTGTATGATGTCATGGAGGATGTCCATTTTGTTTTTGTTGAACTCTTAATAATTGAACAGGAAAATGCATTCTTATGAAATCACAGACATCTACAGGGATGTAGCTAGGGCCGGCACATGCTCCAGATGTTGAATGTCATAGGGAATACAAATGCAGTAATCCACCTTTCCATTTAGCAAGGGTAGTTAGATACATCAAACTGAGCCTTTGCCCCACTACATGAGAAAAAATCTGTAGTTATAGCTCTGCCATATGGAGATACAGCTATACCCCGTACAACTTTATTGGTTTTATATTGTCATAATGCGTTGCTTTAGCCCTTATGTTGGTAATTCATATGGTTGATTAAGTTATTCAGATGTCAATGATTATTCTAAAATGCAAAAAAAAACAAACTGAGTTTTGGTTCAGATTTTTATCATATTTGTAATGGTACCTTTACACGCCGCTACAGAAGGTTAGAAACAACCGGGTGTCGGAGACAAATGTATCTTGCACCGTCAGAACACCGCAATGTAGCGGCGTGTAAATCAGGTTGTTGCCACCGGTCACTGTCAACACCTGTTTCAGAGCAGTGCTCAAAAACAGGTTGGTTTCCACCCGATGGTAACGGCTTCTAAATGAGGAACAGGAAGGTTTTTTCGACACCTAGTGAACTCCCTGGGGTGTGACAAAGCCTCCGGGATACCGCGCCCCATCAGTGATCATTGGTGGAAGATGCTGCGTTACGATTGGTTGTCCCTGCATAGGGCGGCATATTTAAGGAGCTGACCAGTCACACTACACAATTGCAATAGTATCATGTTTTAGCCAGTCTTCCTGCGCTGGCTGGCCAATCATGATGCTATTGCATTGTCCAATCATCGTACGAGCGTCTCGTAATCCACAACTGTGGCACGCCTATGTGTTGTCCCTGCTGCCCCAGGTCCTCCCATATTACCTTCTGTAGAGGCGTGTAAATGAGGGAAGGTGTTCTACAGAAGGTAACTTGTGGCACCGGCAGTGCCTCCAGGGATAGATTAAACCTTCTGTAGAGCACCTTGTAGCGGCGTGTAAAGGCGGTATAAGGTAACGTTAGGAACCGTTGAAACGTGCATGTGCACGTGAGACACCCGGTTGTTTCTAACCTTCTGTAGCGGCGTGTAAAGGTACCATAAGGTGTGTCCTAGGCCACTGGCTCAAAAAAGCTACTTTGGACAAACTTGGCACAAGTCGCTCTGTGAAACAGAATCCAGAGAAACCTTGACACCCTTTAACCCCTATACAAGGATCTGGACTTACATTGGGGTATAGTGGATTGCTACCCACAGAAGGGCTGGTGTCCAAAGTTGCGAACCAGAGGCAGAATTGGTCGCCAAGCACAGTCTAAATTGGTAGGTCACGTAAAATACAAGGTTGTAATTCATAACATTAATCAAAAAGCATAAGCTGGGGTCAAAAGAAGGAACAACGATGACAAAAGACAAAACAGACAGGATTGAGCAAGGGACACATTAGAATATAACTGGCAGCTTCCTGCAATAAGCTGAAGTCTTTAGTAGGGTGTGGTGCCTTCTAATAGGCAAGGAAGGAGCTGATGACAGCACACACATCCATTTTGTCAGATAAAAACTACTGCATGACCCAGCCACTCTGAGGGTACCTTTACACGTTGCAACATTGCATGCAATTTCACTTGCAATTTACTGGTTGCAGTGAAATCATGGACACATTGTTCTATTTTGTTGCTGTGTACAAATGTAACAATGTGTCCATGATTCCACTGCAACCAGCAAATTGCCAGTGAAATTGCATGCAATGTTGCGACGTGCAACGGTACCCTAAGGCCATGTGCCAACGCAACTTTTTAGGTGCAGAAATTTTCTGTAGCAAAAATGCTGCTAAACTGCCCCCTTTGCCAGAAAAACACACCACATACGCACTGCGTTTTAGGTGCAGACTTTGGTCTGACATTTTTTCACTATTCTCAATGGCAGGAAGGGCAGAAAAATGTTGCTCCTATGCCAAAAGAATGGTCATGCTCATTTTTTTCTCTAAACAAATAAACGCTGCAAATCTGCAAAGGAAAAAAAAAGCATCATTGGCACAGCACTTCAGAATTCTCATAGACATCGCTGGGGGAAGGATAAACATGTGTTTCTGTGACAAAAGGGACAGAAAAAAACAGCAAAAACGCAGAAAAAAAACACCGTCAGCACACAGTCTATCCTTAGTGTATGAACAGAGCCTGCAATGTCAATAGCTTTCGGTTCTGACAGCCGCAGCTGTGAAGTTGCCGTTTATCCTTTTGACTTTCCCGTGTCTGTCTTTTTTCTATTCCAGTTGTATTAGTTCAGCGGTGGGAATAGCCCTTCTTGCTGGCCTGCTCCCTAGTATGGGCTAAGAGCAGGTTAAGAGCAGAGCTAACGAGGGACTAGGTATCCTGCTCAGCAAAGGGGTAAAAGAGACAACAAGGAACGAAGGGTTCAGTCTTAGGTGAGTTTAGGAGGCGTCCCTTCACCCATTCTCTACTGACAGGGCCCACCACTGCTATTGTGTCCCTGGTGTTCCCTTGCGTGTCATTTTGTGCACCAAGAAACCGTAGGTCCTTGCACCAGTGTCACATGGTATTCTCAGACACACTAGTCCATGTGTGACAGCAAGCGAGTCGGACTTTTCCACTCTTCAATAGACTTACACTGGTGAGTTTGTATTTATAACTGGGATCGAAATTGGACTTGTTTTTGTGTTTTGGTCTGGTCCGCTCAGTCTACAAAAATACATCAACATATGAACAACTCAAAAGACTAATGAAAAACACAGATAGAACTCGAATGTGATAAACTGACATCTGACTGAGCCCTAGCGAATATGGTTCTGATATCGCCAAAAAACAATCTGTAAATAATCACATACATGCAAAGACATCTGGTTACAATGAGAATAACCTTCTCAAGGGAAACGTACTCATTTAGCCATAAGCAAAAATGGAGACTTCATTACAGAATAGTGATATAGTAATTTCCTATCCAACCACTCAATCTCTAGAAGCAGGCTCTATACAACTGGGGACATTTATCAAAGCTGCTGCAATGGAAAAGTGGAGAATTTGCCTCTAGCAACTAATCAGATTTTTTTTAATCTGAAAACCTGGCTTTTAGAAAGTGGAAAGTCTAGGTCTAATTTAGTGACTTCAAGCTTTTTTACGGGTTAACTTTAAAAAACATAACTGGTGTCTATCATCATCTAAAGTAAAGCACATTGGACTGACAGAGAGGTATTTGCTTATATAAGCTCTCCCCCATTATATGCCATCTCTGGCTGACAGAAGTTATCCATTCAGAACATAAAATTGCTAATTAATCTGTCAGGGCCATTCGGTCTCCAACATCCAGAGAAGTATTGCTCCTCCTATCTGAATACTATTAGTGAGAGGACTGGTTAATGGCATATTAAATGACCCATTAATGTTCTCTTTTCATGCAGTCCTTGTAAAGTAATTAGTTTTTTGAAGGCTGCTATCCCCATTTTAATTACTGGAAAAATAATTTGCCTCATTTTGACAAACACTTAAATTGTACAGTCTAATTGCATTTTCCTATGAAAAGTGCAAATTCGTATTAGTCATACTTTAAAAAGGCTTAGTTAGGAAGCTAGGATTACACAATTTATGGTTCAATTTAGAAAATTGAAGTAATTCATTCCTCTGTGTTGACAGGTACAGCATTATTTTCTTAGAGATGTTCTTGGAAAATACATTGAAATGTCTTTGAGACAACCCAAAATTGTGTTGGAAAATGATCTTAAAGTGAGGGGTTCATTGAAGTGTACATCGAGTTTAAGGCAACTATAAGGGCACCGTCACACGATTACATAGGCGACGTAGGGGCATGGCCTATCGGCGGCGACATCGCCCGTACGTCGCCTCATGTAAAGGGGCGATGTCGGCGCCGCCGGAAGGTCGCCTGGTTTCAGAGCAGTGCTCTGAAATCAGGCGACCGATCTGGGGCGATGTGCACACATCACCCCATGTAACCGGCCACCGGCGAGCTGACAGGCGATGGAAGCCATAGGCTCCCATTGTCCTGCATCGCCACTGGGGATTTCAGACACCCCGGCGGTGATGCCGCCTGTCAGCTTGCCCGTGCGGGGCTGGACATGTTGCCCCATGTAAATGGGGGACGGCGACGCTGGCGGGGCGCCAAAAATGTGCACGCACCCGCCAATCGCCGCCGACATCCCCAGCCCCGTCGCCAGGTGTGACGGGGCCTATAGGGTTTCTCCCATGAACAAATTTAATTTTACCATTCATTTTAATCAATAGATTGTGGAATAATAATAATAATAATAATAATAATAATAATAATTTCCACAATTGGATGTGATTAAAAAAATGTTCCTGTACTGAGATCTTTTAAATGTACCCCTGCTGTGAGGGTTGAATGAAAAGCAAAGCCTCCACCTTTCCAACTCTTCAGCAGATAGCCGCACTGGTGTGTGGCAGGTACTGGACTGTTCCGTAGAACTCTCCTCTACAGCTCCAGGTGGCGGGAAGCCTTAGCAATACACAGTTGTATGGTTACAATGTAAAAATGGAACCCTGCCCAAATGGTAAGCAACGTGCCATCATTCAATTTTTTGACAGCAGAAGGTGTCACCCCAAAGGGAATTCATCAGAGAATGCAAGCCTTTTATGGCGATTGTGTTGATGTGAGCACTGTGCATTGTTGAGCCAATAAGTTTAAAGATGTTGAGACGGCTAAAGATGTCTTTAAAGATGTTTAAAGATGTCTGACTTGCATAACAAGGAAGCGCTGTATGTCCTGTGACAGCCACTGAGTTAAACATGCAAAACATTGACAAACTGATTCAGGATGATCGTCGTATCACTCGGAAAGAAATTGCAAGCAAAATTGGCATTTCACAAGAACGTGTAGGTCACATTATTGCTCTGCTTGGTTATCAGAAGATCCGTGCATGATGGGTACCCCGGATGCTGATGTCTGAAATGAAATGCACAGCCTTGAAATTTGTCAGGAATTCCTCTCGCGTATCGAGAATGAACATGACACCTTTCTGCATTTAATTGGGGTAGGAGACGTAACTGGGGTAGACCAATGCAAATCTAAAGGTACCGTCACACGCCTCAATTTTAATGAATGATGTTGTTAGCGATCACATGCACGCGTGATCGCTAACAACATCGTTCACATCGCTGGTAAGCTGTCACACAGACAGACTCACCAGTTAAGTGGACCAGCAAGATCGCTGGTAACCATGGTAAACATCGGGTTACTAAGCGCCGCGCTTAGTAACCCATTGTTTACCATTGGTACGAGCTCCCAGCATAGGCTGTGAGGCGCTGGGATCTCGTTCATCGTTGGTCTCCCGATGTCACAAGCAACGATGTTGAGTGTCCAGAGGGTGGCCAACGATAGATTTGAGGTCCTGTTCTCAAATCAAACGATAACCGACTGATCATTGATCGTTAGTAGTGTCACACGCAACGATGTCGTTTCAACATCGTTCAAGTGTCACTAAACACGTGACTTTTGAATGATATCGGCAACGATATCGTTACTTGTGACGATACCTTAAGACAAAATGGCAGTCACTGGAATATCAACACGAAAGCTGTCCCCAGAAAAAGATTTTCTGCAAATGGTTGCAGAAACAAAGTGTCGACTTCTTCCTTGACGGCTTCAGAAAATGTATTCATCGTTGGCAGAAGTGTCTCCAACTATGATTATGTAGAAAAGTGAATATGGGTAATCAAAGATCACATTCTAAGGATTATTTCTGCATTTGATTTATTAAAATATCTCCATTGAAATCCAAATTACAAAGGTCGAGGTAGTACTTTTCATTCAATTATTGTATGTACAGTTTCATGGCTGTTTTTGACCATGCATGGAACAATGTCTGATCATATCATAACTCTTGGACAGGGGAGGATGAAATATAGTATATAGATTTTAGAGCACAGGATCACAAATAATTATTTCTTAGAGCTAAAACAATTTTTTTTAACGAAACAGGCAGGAAAATGTTTTACCTCACAAAAAAAAAAGTCTGTGCTGTAATGTCTGTTTGCCCTTCTGCTTCCTCCCCGGCCCAGGAGATTTGGTATGATCAGACCATGCCCCTGTACAGTCAGACACATACATTACAAAGTACATAGAAAGTACCGGTACATAGAAAGACACATATATAAAGTATCTCAGTACAGGAACAACCAGTTGTGGAAATTATTATTATTCCAAGATCTATTGATGAACATGAACTTTAAAATCAGCTTTCTTTATGGGCCTACACCTGATTAAAAGAAAAACTGCCAAGAATGCTTAACCCCTTTCCACCTTCCACCATGGCAGATTTTTCATTTTTACACTTTTGTTACTTTTCCTTCCCCTTGTTACCAGAGACAGAACTTTTATTATTTGTGGGAATAGCCATATGAGAGCTTTGTTCTTTTGCAAGACAAGTTGTACTTTGAATTACACCCTTCATTTTACCAAATAGTGCATTAAAATACAGGAAGAAAATGCAAAATGCAGCAAGATGGCTAAAAAATGCAATTCCACCATAGTTTTACATTTTTGTTATAGTGAACTGGCAACATGATAGCCAAGATCAGTATGATTACAGCGATACCAAACTTGCAAAGTTTTTTTTATTAAGTGGTTGAACAAATTTCAGAAATATGACCAAAAAAAGCGGATACAAATGTATGGTACATTTTAATAGCTTTTAATGTTTGCATATATTATTAGGAAGATGTACATCTGAGAGACCAAACTTACATCACTTCATTTCTTTTCATCTTTAAAAGGGAACTCCAGTGAGAGAAAACTTTTTAGTACAGTTCCTGCCCACCTACATGATGAAGCAGAGCTGTACACTGCAGTTCTAGGATCTATAGATCTCTTATAAGTCAATAAAATCATATCTGCTCCTCTGCTTTGGCCCCCACCTCAGGGAACCCAGAATCTTCAGCCTAGCAGCTTCATGTAAGAGCAAAAAGCAGGTGGTGTGTCAAAGGTGTGGCTGCTGGCAGCTGCAGGATCAGCCTAAGTTCCAACCCTCTCACATTTCTGTATAGGGAGGGGGCATGGCAGGGGGTATGCAGAGATTTAGGTTTCATGAGGTGGGGGCTAGAGCAGAGGAGCAGGTATGATTTTATTGATTTATATGAGATCTATAGAACCTAGAACTGCAGTGCACAGCTCTGCTTCATCATGTAGCAGGGAAAGGACTGTACTAAAAACTTTTCTCTTACTGAAGTTCCCCTTTAAGGTGCTTACCATACAGGTTGGTGCATTTTATATATTGATAGATCAGACTTATGAATGCAGCAATACCAAATCTGTCTATATTTCATTTTTAAAAAGGGAAAAGGAGAGTGATTGGAATTGTAATTTTATATTGACGGAATTTATTTTATCTTCTTTATAAAGCTTTTTTGTCTTAAGGGCCCGTTACACGCTACAATATCATTAACGATATCGTTAACGATATTATTGGTATGCCACGGGTTTGGGGCGTCTTAACGACGTTGTTGCGTGTGACACACAGAATCAACCAACGATAAGTCGGCTGATCGTTGGTCGCAGGTTTATGAACCAGACCATAAATCAGCTGTTGATTGTTCATTCAATCTGCAGCATAGGTGTGTGTGACACCTTGATAACGATGTCGTTTAAGACTTCACCTATTCAGAACTGGAGGATGCAGGTGATCAAATGACCGCAAGTATCGTTCGCTTGTCGCGGAATCGTTGCTGCGACGTTCTCTATATCAGTATGTGTGACACCTCACCAGCGATCATTGAATGTCGTTCCAGTGATGTAGGTCAAGTCGGATCATTGGTCGGATCGCCAACACATTGAAGGGTGTAACGGGCTCTTTACTTTTTTAGTCCCCTTGAAGGACCTGAAACTGTGAGCTTTCATTGTTTGCTTGATATGATGCAATACCACATTACTGCAACATATTAAGAAAATGGTTTTATCCAATGAAGCTCAGCCCCTAGCTGGTCTTCACAAAAGGACTAAATTGATGAGAGACCTTCAACAAGCCCCCAGCTGCCATGACAATCTAAAAGAACCCCACTATTGTAATCACATTATTTAAAATGCAATTGCCAAAGATTGATGGTCGCTGCTATTACAGTAAGATGCCAGCTGTATTCGCTCCAAACATGAAAACCCAACATTTAAGATGCTATAACATCTTAGGCTGGCTTCACACTTGCGTATTTTGGAATCCATGGGGATGCAGGAAAAGCCAGCCTGCCCTCGGATTCCCACAAAATGACAAACTGGATGCACTAGCGCCCTGTGCGGGTACATTCATTTGCATATTTTACTAGGATCCATAGAATGCTAAATGACACGCCCCCTAGACCGCATACGCAGTTCATGGAACACAGACCGGAAGTATGGATCCACCGGATCCACAGTCTATTTGAATCTTTGTCATGTGGGCCCACATTTAGATTTCACATGTGGCGCCCTAGATCTGTGTGGATCTGCGGCTTCATGTTTTTTTTCAGAGACCAAAATCACATCAAGATGCAGATTGTCTTCGTGAAAAATCTGTGAAACCCTGCATCCACACAGATCCAGGGACAACTAAACCACAACTGGATACGCAAGTGTCTGTGGCCTCATTGACAGTCAATGGGGCCGAAAACTGATGCAGGTGTATCCAGTTTGTGACACACACACACTGATGGCGAAAAATGCCAGTGTGAAACCAGCCTAACTGTAGATCAGGAAGAGGTAAAAATTATAATGTATACTCACCTGTTATGCTTTTAATATATTTTAGTTTTGCATGAGTCCACAGCTAGTCTCCATATATCCATTACCATTTAGACAAGCTTGTGACTGCTGCAACCAATCACTAGCTGGAGACCAGTGGGGAACTCAGACAGAATTGGAAGTGGAGCAGGAAGGGATGGGTGAGGTGAGTATACTTCAATTTAAAAATTTTATAATCCTGGATATTTTGGGTTACACTCAATTTCCTTAAATTCAGGGGTAGAAAACCCCTTTAAAAACTATAAACAATATCATAATCTGGTGTTTTATTATTCCATAAATACTCATTATTCTGATATTTTGTCTTCTAAACATAACATTATTTTGATAATTATCATTACTGTTATTGCATTGCTGACGTATTGAGGCACAAGTAATCTTGCTGTACCATCCTAACAAGTCATAAAATAATTAAAATCACAAAATATAGCAGAACTACAGAATATTCTTATCCTGATTGTAAACCAAAAGTATATTTTTATGACAATAATCATTATGTTAGATACCGAATACCATTGTACAGTTATAATATGAAGGAAGAGGGACCATGCAGTCAGACAAAAGTTCAGCCGTTAAAACAGCAAGACCATGTACAGTAGGACTCTCTGACCCGCAGGGCTAGACACAAGGTAGAGAACCGCACTCTACTGCTGAACCAGGGTCACTGGCCATATGGTCTCTCACCTTCTCTGTCATGCCTGGTGAAGGGTCTTGTGTACCTGAAACGTTGGGTTATACCCATAAATATACAATTACTTCCATCAGATACAGGTGTGCTGACCCTTTGTTTTATTTCCTTCTATGTGACTGGATGGGCAATGGTCACCCCAAATGGGACTTGCACCCACACTGCTATCTACAAGTACTGGTGAAGTGTGAACACCCTACACAGTTTCTTAATTACCGTATGATAAAATAAATAACAGGGTAGAATGACGACCATCAGCTGATGTAATATATATACAAAAAGAACTGAACAGAATCTGCAGTCTTAAAGCCAATGAAATGCGGTAATCCAGATAATTTCCTGTCTGGGAGATAAATATTGACTTTTTCTGTAATACGCAAAGCTGTTGTTGCAAAATGTCATTTTTTGATATTTGCGAATAAAGCAACACAGAAATGAAAGAAAAATCGATTAACTTACTCTTCTGAACTTTGGAAAGCAAAGGGAGAGAAAGGAAACAAAAAGATGAATATTGGGAAAAATACACACAGTTTTAGATAAACAGCAATCCAGAGTGAGACAGACTCCCTTTATACAAGGAGTAAGGCAACGGCGTCATGGGTTACATTGTCTCAGAATCTGTCACAATTATGATGGATGGACGTATAAAAGATTCTTCGGGATTTATTTTCTTTACCAACCAGATTAGTTCTTCAGACTACTGTATGATGTCCACCAGGTGATACAGGAACCTTACTGAACAGGACCATGGCATGTCCGAGATCTTAGCTCTACAGACAAGAAGATGTGTCATGTGGATATGTTCTGTTTTTTTATAGATATGTGGACATATGGTAGAATAGGGAGAAAACCTCTGGAATTATTGTGCAATGTGATTACTAATGTGTGCTCTATGATCTTGACCACTAAAGAATTAAATGACATTTTCTACTGATGGAAGTGGTCATTCCTGAATGTAGGCATGATAAACCAAATGGCTGGCATGTTTCTGATGTATATCCCAGGAATACCCACTAGCGGTGGCATAACTACAATAGATGCAGGGGTTGCAATCGCACCTGTGCCCTGGATTTTAGGGGGCCTTAAAAGTCCCTTTGGCCTATAAAAAAAACACTATTTCTAGTAAATATTTGCAATAATTGAGGGCTCCATGGGAGCCTAGTAGCCAATATTTAGATAAAAAGGATATTGCATAGCTAGTGCGAGTTCAAAGGGGGGTCACTAAATTATTATTTGACATGGGAGGCGTCTATTGTAATGAAAGGTTAGAAAACTCGGGCTTACTTAAAAAAAAACTGCTGTAGGGGTCATTTCATGAACATAACTATATGCACAGGTAATACATAGAACTGGCATATGATTTTCTTAGGACATTTGGGCTAGGTGACATTTATTGGAGGACAGAAAATTTACACATCTAGATAGGAAAGAGTTTCTGTACAGTCAGAGCAGTCAGACTGTGGAATGCCCTACCACAGGGGTTCCCAACCTGTGGCTCAGGTGCCACGTGTGGCTTGCTGGCTCATGATATGCGTCCCATGACGGTCTGACAGCTTGGCGCCTTAGTATCAGGTCTAGCAAACAGGTATGAAGAGAAGGTCTCCATATGTTGAATTTTGTGAGTAGTCCTGCACAAACAGCAGATCTGGATGTGTGTATACTGGTTATATGATAATATTTTAAGCAAAACATAAGATGATACTGCCTGTTAGAGGGTTACTTGAAGCTGGATGTGATAGTATAGAGGGAGTGCTTGATGCTAGAATACCAAATTGGACAAAGTAGGAATACTGCGTAGAGTGCCTGAAACGGAGGGCACCTCAAGATCTTGGTGTGATTTCTGCAGGGAAGCTTTGGCTGTCATTACAGCAGTAATAGTTGGCTTTGGATGTTACTACTGTTGTAGAGGGGGCACTGGATATCACTACTCAGGAGCTCTGGATGTGACTTGTAACAATCTCTTCAAGCTGAATGTGGCATGTAGGCCACGTGCAAATGTTGGAGTATTTGGTCATTATTTTACCTCAGTATTTGTAACCAAAACCAGGAGTGGATGATAAATACAGACGCGGTGACATGTTTCTATTATACATTTCCTCTGTGTTCCCTCCTGGTTTTGGCTATAAATATTAAGGTAAAAAAACTCATCAAATACTGAACCAGTGTGAACGTGGCCTTAAGATAAGAAAGTCCAATATAGGAAAAAAGAGAAGCGGCACTCACCCTTTTAGATGCCAAATCCTTTATTTTGTCTTGCTCATCCTAGCATAGACAAATCACCTGTTGAAGCAGCAAGAGCTGCGAAACGGCAAGCCGTCGTCCGCCGACCCCTACTCCCTCTCCCCGCTGATTTGTCTATGCTAGGATGAGCAAGACAAAATAAAGGATTTGGCATCTAAAAGGGTGAGTGCCGCTTCTCTTTTTTCATATATTGGACTTAGTATTGTGTGCTTTATTGAAGCGTGCAACGCCCCCTGCCAGGAGGAACTTCCAGGTTGCTTCACACTTGTACCCAGATAACCTGTTGGTGCCCGGTTTTCTACATAACTGGAGACTTAAGATAAGAAAGGTTGAGAACCAATGCCCTACTTCAAGAGGTAGTAATGGCAGATAACATCAACATTTGAAAAAAAAACAAGCTACCGTACTATTGTCATAAGTAATGTTACTGAGAGATAGAGAAAATAATGTTTAATTGATAATAATATTATTCACTTATACAGCGCCATTAATTCCAGGAGCTGTACATACATCAGCACTGCAATCTATAAAGGTTGAACTTGTATCTTTTTTCACCAAATGTAACTATACAACACCTGTGAATTTGTGTCTGTTTGGACTCCATGGAGAAAAGAGTTAATTTTTTCTGGCGCAAACTTGACTTAGGCCCCTGTCACATCAATGTTTTTTGGTCAAAAAGCCGCATCTGCTGCCTAACGGCCGCACTTGCAGCACACTTGCGGCAAGCCCCATGCATTGTCCATGGGGCTTGCGGTAAGTGTGCAGTAAGTGCGGTGGCGGCAGTTGCAGCCATGAAAAAAATGCGGTCAGGAGCGTTTTTTTTTCGCGGCCGCAACTACCGGAACCGCACACTTACCGCAAGCCCCATAGACAATGCATGGGGCTTGCCGCAAGTGTGCTGCAAGTGCGGCCGTTAGGCGGCAAATGCAGTTTTTTGACCAAAAAACGCTGATATGAAAGGGGCCTAATATATGTAAATTACAGAATAACATATGTCTACCTACATCAATTTTAGAAATCCAGTATTAAAGGATTGTTGGGAAGGCAGCAGAATAATCTCCTTCATTGCTCAAATAATAATGCAGCCATGTTCCCTAAATCATCCTATGACAATACCTTCGCTCAGTCATGTTCATATGCCTGGATGGAAAGGAAAAATCTCATCCAGACTCCTTTGAACATCTTCCTGCCTATTAATATTATTATGCTGAGTGCTTACAGAGACAGCTCCCAGCTTTTCGCTTCTGAACTGAATAGTCTCAATTCATCCCGCTGCATGGAAAGTAGATGAAAATAGGAAGCGACACAGGCGTAATTCTGATGGAGGTCTTGTGTCCCAATAGGTGGTCTCCACTGGTTAGCAGAGTACATTGCTAAGCTAGTCACTGGCCTCTTACTGCTCCTTCGTATAAGTCATCATTGGCACATAATATACATGCAAATACAAGATACATGTAAGGAATTTCTTCTATAGCAAAAAAGTTAAAGCACCAAACCAGTGTTTGTAGTTATTTTTTGCAGCACTAAATTAGTGCTATAAATCCAAAGTCCATGCCTTTAGTACTATACTCACCCACCACCATCTTCACCTTTTATCAGCGTTGCTCCTGTCCTGCGGCGTCCTCATGTGACCATAACATGTGACTGGTCGGAAGTCAGAGCTATCTGTCACAAGCGCTAATGTAAGTTCATGAGGATCAGTACGAGTCTCTCATAGACTTACACTAAGTTGTGACTCCCAGGTCACTGGTGAAATCCGGCAGGTTACAACCTGCTGAAGACTGACTGGAGCAGCGGTGATAGAAGGTGAAGACAGCAACAGGTAAGTATAGGACATAGGTCAGGGATCTTAGATTAGAAGCACCATCCCAGGGACGCAATTAAAAAAAATACTGCAGTGGAGTGGTGCATTAAAAAGCTCTCCAGCGAAAACTAATACACTGAATTATGCATAGTATTAGGTTTTCCTATTTACAGTATCCGAATAAGGCTGGAGTCACACTTACTGTGACTCACGCAAGCCGTGCATTGCACCAACCTGCATGGCTGCCCACTCTCAGGACAGGAGCATGTATTTCTATGCAGCTGTACGCACCTGTCAAGAGACCGGGAGGCCGTCCCGGTTGATGCGATTTGAAGCCCCTGCGAGGCACACGCAAGTGCCACTCCAGCCTAAATTAAAACTGCTCATTCCATCTATTTCTTAATGTCTCAGACATTTTAAAGGGGTTGTTTAGGATTAAGAAAATATGTCTTCTTCTAAATCAGCGCTACCTCTGTCCTCATTTTGTGGCTGAGGTTGCAGCTCAACTCAAATGAAGTTAAAGGGGAATTCCGGTGAGATAATTTTTTTCACTGTCCCTGCCCTCCTATATGATGAAGCAAAGCTGGGCACTACAGTCCTAGGATCTATATTATAGAATGCTTTAAATCAATAAAATCATATCTGTTCCTCAGATCTCACCCCTCCCTTGGGGGATAGAGAAATTCAGCCTCATGCTGCAGCAAGCAGGGAGCAGGTGGTGTGTCAGGGGCGTGGACCCTGGATGCTCCATGATCATCTTACATTCCCGCCCACTCACACTTCTGTATGGGTAGGGAGCATGGCGGGGATGTGGCTGCTGACCCAAAGGTAACACTACAATCCTGCCCCTGATATACCTTCCTATGTAATGAATGAACAGGGTTTGTTTCCCTTCAAATGGCAATCATGTCACCAAGCAGATATAAATACACGCTGTGATTTTTTGCGGTTACAGTGATATGATAGTGCATTATGTGTACAGACATGTGTCAGGCTAGGAGCAGAGGCAAGCACTACATTGATTGATTCCATTCAGCACTGCCATGATCTCCCCTCTCCCATATCAACTTGGTAGCTTCCTGTCCCCTGAAACATTATCACTTTGCATTACTGAATTTCTCTGTCCCTAAAGGGAGCGGTTAGAGCAAGAGGAGCGGATATGATTTTATTGATTTATAAGAGATCTATAGATCCTAGAACTGTAGTGTCCAGCTGTGCTTCATCATGTAAGAGGGCAGGGCCAGTACACATTTTTATCTCCCTAGAGTTCCCCTTTAATAGTGCAGAGCTGAAGTATCAGACCAAACTTGTAGACAGTGGAAGGCTGTCTTTCTACAAGATGAGTCTTGTTTTTAATAGATCTAGAGAACTCTTAAAGACAAGGGCAGACAATATACAGCGTTCCAGTCCTGTTTGTGTAACGTGTATACCGGTAGGCAGGTGGAAATAGGGATATTTCAATATGTTACTGGACCTGGTAGCCTATAACAAAAGATGTATTTAGTAAAGGTGTCAGTAATGTGAACTTGTTAAGAGGTGTGCGGTAGAATTTAGAGTGGGTTGTGAGATTATTTTTACCTCTTTGGGTTCGATCTGCAGTGTGGGCTTCAGAAGGTCCCGTAGAGAACAGAGTTGCTTCTTCTCCTCCTCCTGTTTGCTCTTGATCTGACATGCACACACAAAGGACAACATTAGAAGACGAGCTTTCACATTGCTGAGGGTCACTATTTTGTTTAATAATCATTCATGGAGTCATTTTACTGCTAAACAGTAAAAACTATCTCACTGCCCACGGATGCACAGGCAGCTCCCTTGCCATTCAGACATGTCAGCCATCCCAAAACATGCGAGTCATCAATCCTCGGGAAGAGTCCTGGGAGACATTTTCTTTCAACATAAGACAAGCTGCTCCTCATGCTTTATTCGGTTGTCACAGTTAAATTTCAAATATTTTAGCTAAGGCAGTCATCTGTATCATTCAACTTAAAGAAAAACTAACTTTTTTTAAACATTTTTTTGAATTTGGTAATGGAGCAATTTCAGACACAAATGTTGTAAATGTCTTAACAGATCAAAACAAAAGCATAACGGATTCTAATAGACCTTATTATGGACTGAAATCCTAATAGACCTACTGACATAGCTGTGTCAGAGCTTATTTATGACAGAGAAGTCACCATTTTGGGGGTGTATCACCAAGGTACGGCTTGCCTACTTTGGATACATCATAAGAATCCCTGGAGAAGTACATTATAGTAGGAAGAATAGAAGATACAAAGCAATGGGTTGATACTGTCAAGATAACGGCAGAGAAAACCCTGGTGGACCTATCTAGGCTTGCACAAGTTCAATCTTCCTACAGAGTGTTTATCCATTAAGTCGCCATGGCTCGAGATTGAGCTAAAGGACAATAAATATGTTCACTATACGAAATAGATATTGTGATATTTTATAGCTTTAAAGCATAAATGTCATTTCATTGATAAAAAAACCAAACAAACCTGCACTGGTTGTTAATGATGGGTCAGATAGCAGCTAAGATAATGCTTTTTTATGCCATATGACTTATTTACACACATTTTTCTGTTGTGTTTTAAAAGCTACATTTTTGTCTGTGTGGGAGTGGCCAGCATCTGCCAGCAGTGTGTGAGAGTAGGCTGATAGTGAGCTGTGTGGGAGCCAGCAGTCAAGAGGTTAACAGATATTGCTGTCTGGAGATAGATGACAGATCAGAGAAGCTCCTAAAGAAGAGTTTACATCCTGAAATTGATCAGCTCTCTGCTGTATTGTGATATATTGTCTCCTTGTGAGCTGCAGGCACACAGTATAGGCCACGCTCCCTCTCCACTATCTGATCACATACCCCGTATTCACTGTGAAGACGGCTCTGACACAGAATGAACTTCACTCACAGTGCAGTGGGGACAGGTTTATGAATGGTAACCAGTCAGAATTTTCTAATGAACTATATTACAAAGTTTATTATAATCACATGCTCTAACAATTTAAACAGCAGTCATGCTTTAAAATATATGGAAATTGCAATACTAAACAAATGTGTATTTTTAATTTTTAGCCTTAAAAAGGAATTTATTATGGGAAGAAAAAAAATATTCTTTCTAATGTTAATTTTGCAAAGAAAAAAACAACTATTATTTTTTAACAGTTTTTTTGAGTAGTTTGCGAATTGTCCATGCAATCATTTAAAGAGTAACCACATTTTTAAATAATCTTGTCCATCATGGAAAGTTATGAAACATTGCAAATTATCTTCATTCCTGTAAAACAAATTGCATGTAAGTGGCTTCCAAACATCTTGCTTTTCCCCCTTCTATTTGCCTGCCTTTGCATTGGTATCAGAATGTAGGTACCTGCAGTACGGATGAGCTTAGAAGCCACTGGCATGTCATTTTTCTTTTACAGCTGTAATGCCCCAAAGTTGTTGTGTATGTGGATTATATATGCACAAAGTGATGTACCTGTTATGTTCTGGTATTAGGAGGTTGTGAAGGGATAATAAAGCAGCCCTGCTTTCCATTTATAGCAGACATGTCACCTGGTAGAACCACATCACGGGACTCAGCTTTAGGAGACATTTTGTCTGTGTGTGAGCTGCCCTGGAGAAGAGGAGGGATAATGTGGGAGAGCAGCCATAGACCCTATATATGAGAACCCAGAGCCTTGGTTGCAGATTATCACAGGGTCAGGGATTGTGCAGACCAACAGAAAGTGAAGCTAAGGATGCACAGCACTTGATGTGAATCCACATGACTACCCGGAAATGCAACTGTGATTGCTAAATAGGAAATGAGCCTGTGCGCAAGCATCATTCATCTGGATGTACCTATGTAAACTAACAAGTAAATGTGCCCCACTGCCTCTCTGGTTACTAAACTATTCAGAGTGCACCACATAGCACCCCACTGCTAGGACATAAAGGTAAATTGAGTGCACCCTGGCATTGTTTTAGCACTCGTCACCACTATGGTGATTTAGTAACTACCGCACATCACATAGTCCATGGTTTCCTAACAAGGTGATTTACAAAGTTTAATTTCCTTCTATGATGTAGAAGATGTATATATACATATATATATATAAGACCGGAAATCATTTTCTCAATGTTGTCAATCTAATTGTCAGACACTACATTGGGAAAGCAGTACAGCCCCATCCTGTGTGAGCCAGCAAGACTGAAGAGCAGTTACAGGGTCCAGAAAACAGCTGGAAACTGGAGAAGACAAAGATTAGTAAGTAGTATGTTATGTGGTCAACTGACCATTTAATGTGTATGGGGCCTCTCGATATAAGAATAAACATCAGATGGTTGGAATTCAATTGCCTGATCCTTTTGATTGACAGGGAGATAAGCCACCAGATGATTTTGGTATAAAGAACACAAGTGGTTGGCCAAGTTTAGCTTTCCTGTGTATGGGAGTCAATGATATCACCTGAGGAAGACAGCTGCCAGTCTGTCAAAACGCATAGTGACATATAAGGGAACCCTAATAAAGGTTTGGATGCTTTAATATCCTTCTCAGTACTCCATCCTTCCTTAGCGCTCCTAATAGACCGCTTTTGTATTTTCTATATTATGGGAGTCAAGAAAGGGAGCAGTCAGCTTCTGGCCGAATAACGGTTGGGCCATCTAATGCGTGTGGCCAGCTTTACACTGCAATAAAGAGGTTTGTAACTGTAGGGGACACAACAGTGTATAATAATGCTGATATAAACGATGGCGTACTAAGATGTCTACAAGATAATAAAGCATCTGGGGTGTCAAAGCTGAGGATGATACATTTTATACAGCCAGCCGGATCTTGCACAGACCTTGAGTTCACCTGCAGCAGTCTGTGTCTGGACAGTCTCAAGGGAAAGAGTGGAATGAGCTAATTACTGTATATGAAGGACAGATTGTGCGGTTATAAGACACAGCTTTGTGGTCAGACCCACTCCAGCAGGCTGATTTATGCACTGCTTAATGTCTCATTATCTACATAGCATTATACATCGGAAGAACTTTATGTTCCCCACTAACTGTATCTGCTGCCAATTAACCTAAACACAACAAATTTACCATATTCAGTACATTGCTTAAGTAGAAGACTACTAAAAAGATCAGCTTGTCACATTTATACAATGGGAGGAATGTCCTAAACTGGCAATAGATGTAAAGTTCAGCCTCTGGCCAGGTTCTCTGATCTTTCAGTATCAGGACATTATCTGCTTTGGACAATCCATTTTTATTGTCTGGATCCCTAGACTATGAGCGGATCGCAAAGTGTTCCCTGTTGCCCAAAGTCTAGCTGTGTTCTGTGGAAAAACCATGAAGCACATGTTCAATTTCGCTTTAGCGCCATCACAGGGGAAATTAGGCAATAAAATGCCCATTCAAATCAAATGAATAGGCTTTCTGTTGTATGCAAGAGATGACAGGTCCTCCAGAGCACGGAGCTGCTCTTCATAACCAATTTAAGATTGATTTTCTAGATAAATAAGCATGTACAAAAGTAAAATGAGCACGCTACATGGGGCAACACTTAATGGAACTAAACATGATGTACAGAGATAAGGCTTTCACCGTATCAAGTTATGCTAAATGCATCTCACCTATAAAGCCTTCTCTCGTCCTGGGCTTGGCTACGAAGATCTGTCGTAAGGATATACCAAAATGAGCTTTCTGATCAGAATCATATCTAATAAGGAGGATCTCAATCATTGTGTAAGTACTCTTTATTGCAGGTGAAGACATACCGTACAACACATTTTGGAAACAAATTCCAAAATGTGATATGTTGTCACCTTTAATAAAGAGTACTTTTTTGATTGTGAATTGAGATCCTCTTTATTGGATACAACTCCAAGCAGAGAATTCCTTTAGTCATATCTTTATGACTGCTGTTTCCTATATAGGGATCATGAACACGAGAACACCTCTATTGCTCAGAATTTGGTATGTGAAAACGGGTTTCTTTAGTTAACCCCTTTAGAAATTGTATTCAAAGTAAAAAAAAATAAAAAATTAACCATGGAGAACTGCAAGTCAAATAAAAACAAAATGTAATAAATGTCAAAGGAGTAGAAATGCATGTACAAAACCCGTAGGAGAAAGAAACCCCTCTTCCAAATACATAATCATGAATAGTATGTGTCACACTACTTCCGGTGCTTATGTCGTTATCTCACAATCCACCGCGGCACCATTGTGGGATAGCAACAAAAGTGACAGAAGTGAAAGTGACAGACGCCACCGCTACAGCGCCGCTGATATCCCGACGGTAGTCGCAGGTCATCTCCCACCGCACGGAGGTCCGCGGCGACGCAGCCGGGAGATGGCCGGTCATCTCCCGGCTGCTCGCAGCGGAAGTACCCCGACCGCCATATTGGAACACCCAAGTTATGGGTATTACGATATGGCGGTTGGGATTCAAAACCCCCACCAAACCGCACGCCGCTTCGCTGATTGTTCGCCGCACTCAGTGGTTAGCACTGTATGATGGCTCAGTGATTAGCACTGTATAGTGGCTCAGTGATTAGCACTGTATAGTGGCTCAGTGATTAGCACTTAATATGGTGGCTCAGTGATTAGCACTGTATGGTGGCTCAGTGATTAGCACTGTATAGTGGCTCAGTGATTACCACTGTATGGTGGCTCAGTGGTTAGCACTGTATGGTGACTCAGTAGTTAGCACTGTATGGTGGCTATCTCTGGGGCTGGTTCACTATTTTTCATTGAGAGTAGAGAGATAACTGGGACTATTAGGGATTTAGTGGGGACGCCATGAATCTTAGGGCATCATACCTCCACTGCCAGGTAGGGACTACTAAGGTCTATAAGGGTTAGATGTCCTGTTACTTTTCTCTCTACTGTCGTGTTATACATTTGATTGTTCCATACTCTGCTCCCATGTGCATTTTTTTGGAGTGTTTGTTTTGGACTTTTTAACTTATTTATTAAAAGTTATATTTTAAGAGGGGTCTCTTTCTTCTACAGGTTTTGAACTGCAAGTCAATTGGTTTGGAGCTGCGCAAACATTATGCAACATTTGGCGTTCTCATGTCAGTTTCTCCCAACTCAGTCATAATGGCAAGAACTTAGGCGGGATGGGTGGGGGGGAATGATGCAACAGTTCCTCAAATGCAAGACAAGCTGTGGTGTTCCTTACACCAGAAATCTTACTCCAGTCTGTGACTAAAGTAATAATTGTATTGCAGCACATGGAGACAGAAGCTACTTGTCAGGCGCTCCTGAATCATTAAGAGGTCTGCATCTCTTAATGAATCAGGAGCAAATGACTTCAATATGCCCCCCTTATCAAGACTGGTGAGAAAATGGCTTGTCTTCACAATTAGGGGCCATAGTTTTGTAGTTCAATGTCTGAGCAGTTTTCACTGGGTGTCACTAAACTGCCACATGAACACCCTTTCTAAGGAACCCATCACCAAGATGATGCTGAGAAAATTATTCATGACTGGCAGATTACTCAAAATATACAAACAGAGAATAAACTGCCAATTATAGGATGCATCATATATATCATATAATGTAAAATCAATCCAAACTATGCATGCAGCATACAGCTTAGAAATGTTTGGATTTTACATAAAATTGTAATATCAACAGTAATTCTGACATCGAGGATGAACCTGAGTAATATAAAGTAATACTGTAATACTCACAATCTGCAATTCAGTGGTCAGGCCTTCTATGTAGGATTTCAGTTTTTCAGTGGTTTGCAAACATTCCTGCAGAAAGCTACAAATAAGTCATTATTCTGGGGTCATATCACCACTTTGATGTATACATGCGAGGGACTGTTCAGTCTACATACAATTACTAAATGCAGTCCATTACATAGCTGCTGCTCTCCGACTACAGGCTCGACATTTGTGACTCCGGGGCAATTTTATCTCCATGTCCTGTTACACGACAAGCTTTATTTATAAGAATACCTCTCTACTGACCACTGAGCAATCTATCTGCTCTCATTGTAAAAGAGCCATCACTTGTACATCAGAGAGGGTGAATGTCCTTGGGTTTCTCTGTGAAGCAACACATCTACCTTCTGAACACTTCAGAAAATAAATGCTGTCTGAAAGGAGAACAAGATTCTATGTCTTTTATTTGAAGATGAGAAACAGAAGGTGAACGATGAGATATATCAAAATAGCAAATGTATTTATAATTTCATTTATTTAAAAGATAGGCATTTTCATATTGTTAATGAGTCTAAGTCCTGACGAAGGACATCAACACATCTTCATTCAGCCTTTCATTAATCACATAATACTTAACATGTGGTGCTACAGGAACCCCATGCATGGACTTAAAGGAAGTCTACCTTTTATTCAGGGGCATGCCACTTTCCGGTTTATCAGCTCCCTGCAGGAAATTAGGCCACCATCAGATATGGTCTGCCCTCTATCCATTAAAAACATATGCACAGTTGATTGAAATTAGTATGCATATGTATGGGGATTCGGGAAAGATACTATTGGCAAAATTCCCTCCACCACCAACTAAGGTGCAGGTCTTTGTGCATTTGTACTTTGCCTTTGTGCATATGGCTTATACTGATCAAGAGTTTTCAGTAATAACTATAGACAAGGTCAAATAAACTCAACTAGTGTGTGTAGATCAACAAAATATTGGTTTTTAATCAATAGCCGCTTTCACTTCTTTGCAACAACTGCCATACCTATATGGTGACCGTATATTATCACTCTATAGAGTGGGCTCAGGAGCAGAGTTTGCTTCATGCAGCACAGGTAGCGGCTGTGTTTCATAGTTGGGTCCAACAGAAACTGATGCAATTGTAGCTAAGCTCTGATTGCATCAATGTAACCTAGGAAATGCCACAGTCAAACTAAATAGAAGTATTTATAAGTCTTCAAGATGATGGCCATCCCATCTGAAGGCTACCGGCACCAATATGCAATGCCATACTAGGGTGCTATGGCACCTGGAGGCCTTCTTCTGTTGACCTGTATATCTGCCATATGAGAATGCCTTTGAAACCCAGCCAGTGGCTCAGCTTCATAACAGTTTGTCTAATGTAATGCATAGCAGTTCAATATTTCACAAGCTTAAATCCCCTTAAGGGACACATTAAAAGTTAAAAAGATTACATATAAATCACCCCACTCTTTCCCATAACAAATAGTGAACTGTAGAAAATAAAATAATTAACATTTGTTATTAGTGTGTGTTTATTTGCCTGAACTAATATAAAAATATTTAGATAAATAAAGTTTTGAGGTCACCGGAAGCCGAATTCTTCTTTTTAAGATCCTTTATTTAATTCAGAATAAAACCATGAGAACAGGATGGGAACAACGCTGGACGTGTTTCGAGGGGTAACCTCTTAGTCAATATGAATATGAATTCAATATGATAATAACACTTTTTTGAACATGGATCTGCATTAATACTGATCATTCATTGCACATATTTGTACATTGATTGTTTCTTTTTTACAAAATTCAATCACAAACAAGCACAGTTATTTGATTATCACATTTCATATATGTGTTCTAATGTGGATTGTTTGCATACAGCGGAATTCTTATATGGAGCAAGGCTGATTCATACTTCTGCAAAGAGGTCCAGTTTCTCTAACAGTGTTTTAATATTAAAATTAATATAATTTTTGTCTTTACATGTGGGAGAGCTTTTTTCTTCCTTTTTCATATTATGGATAATCATGTGCATATGTATTCTGTGTTTTATGTATTCCATCTCACCTTCTTAGTGTATGTGGAAACTTGTGGGTTAAATTGATCCAATGTCATTATATTGAATTTAGATATGCACGGGGGGGTGGATATTTATGTTTTTCTTTGTGTTGATGTTTTTATTCTTTATGCTGAGGACTAAGAGGTTACCCTTCGAAACACGTCCAGCGTTGTTCCCATCCTGTTCTCATGGTTTTATTCTGAATTAAATAAAGCATCTTAAAAAGAATAATTTGGTTTCCGGTGACCTCAAAACTTTATCTGCATTGTGGATGGACGCCAGCCATTGCACCGGAGCCCGAGTCCATGAGCATTAGTGAGTAGCTCTTATTCTCTCCCCTTGCCCTTATATGACATTATAAAAATATTTAACCCATTACTTAATGATGAAATGAGGAAAAAATGTGACCAATATAGTCCTTTTGGGACTTTGCAATTTCCATAAAGAAATTAAATAAAATGTGATCAAAGCATCAACTATAAAAAAAACAAAAATGAAGAAAAGGCGGCACTCACCGAATTGTGCAAGATGGTCTTTTATTCCATGGCTTCAGGAATGGACAAGGTACAGGGAGGGGGCCACGGAGGGCCAGCGGACTACGACGCCGTTTCGCAACCGGTGTTGCTTCTACGGGTCCAGGTTTACTTTGCTGGTGCTTTGGCTGTGCACCACTGAAGGGAACTTGCCTTAACGGGAGTCATCTCGGACTTGACATCTGGTACCGCTTAGTGCCCTGACTACCTTTTACTCAAAACATCATCTATACCCAACCTGTCAGTTCAGAGTGTAAAAAGTGAGCCCTCACACAGCCCCTTAGACAAAAAAGTTACAGGTCTAAGAAAATGGGGACACACATCTTTTTTTGGCGTGTAAATTTCTCAATCTTCTCAAAGTAAATTTTTTTAATTGTACATTTGGTATCGCCTCAAATGTACTGATCAATGCCGAAACACTTTGATAGTTCAATGAACGCTATGAAAACAAAAGACAATGGGCAACCATTTCATAGAACTTGGAGCTTTTTTCCTGCCTTTCATTACATTATATGGTAAAATGAATGGGGTCATTCAAATCTACAACTTGGCCTGCAAGCAGCAAGCAGTCATATGGCTATAACGACGTAAAAAAGGAAAGAGAAAGTCTTGTCAATTGGAGGAAGGGATAGAAAAAACATACGGTAGACGCAAAAAAAAGGAATCACAGTTTGTAAGGGTTTAGGCTCTTGAGCGCTAATGACACCTCTTGGACTCCTCAGCATCCAAAGTCCAGGGGCGAGTACAGCCTCTGCACCCCTACTGAACCGCTCCGATGTATTCTCACCTTTATGTACATTTAATTTTTGTAAGGAAGCTATAGTTTAGCTACAGTGTTATGAATTAAAAATAGCTCTAGATGACAAGCATACCTTAATCATGCCAAACCACTAACTTCTGAACAACATTTACAGAATACACAGAGATTAATCACAATGATGAAGGGAGGTGTGTGAGTCATAAACACTGAGATCTTACTTGCACTGGGAGGTATAGTGCTTGATAAGGTTCTGGAGAAGATCCACGCCTTTTTTGCTTTTGATCTCATTGACTTTGATGAGGTACTAGAAACAAAGTGAGAAATATTGTTTAGCATGAAATTATTCTCTGCCAATAGGCACAATTCAGGTCCAGGTAATAGATATTGCCTGAGACTGCTACTATTTTTTTCCACTAAAGTCATATAAAAGAATAATTAGGTAATAGAAGATAGCTACAGATAGACCAATCTGAGATAACTAATCTGTGCATGATACTGTACATCAAAGGTGGGTGTCATTTTCTTTGCACTCTCATGACCTCAGTGCTTCTACCTCCAGCTTTTACTTCATCCCTACACTGTGAGCCTGTACATGCAGCGCTCACTACTCATGTAATGAAGGATTATGTTCTGATGTTGACCAGCATCAGGATGTCATTTGTGGGCGGAGTTGAAGTGATACACACTCACAATCCAGTGATGAAGCCATCAGTCGCAGAGGCTCCTTTCCAATGTGTATGCATCCAGCCCCACTGTCTCCTATGTAATGTATGCACCAGCCCCAGTGTATCCTATGAAAAATATACACCAGCCCTAGTGTCTCCCATGTACACATATGTCTCCCATGTACATATATACACCAGCTCCAGTGTCTCCTATGTGATTTATATACAACAGTCCCAGTATTTGCTATGTGATGTATATATACAGTCCCAGTGTGTCCAGTGTAATGTGTATACACCACCCCTACTGTCTCCTAGGTGATATATGCACCAGTCCCAGTGTCTCCAATGTAATGTATACACCATTACCACGGTCTCCTACATAATGTATATACAGCAGCCCCACTATTTCCTATGTAATGTAGATGCATCAGCCCCAGTGTCTCCTACGTAATGTATACACCTGTCCAAGTGCATCCTATGTGATGAATTCCCCAGTCACAGTGTGACCCATGTAATTTATATAAACTAGCCAGTGTCTCTGATGTGATATACAATCATGGCCAAAAGTATTAGAATGATTGATATTGTTCAAAAAAATTAACTAATTTTTTCTGAAAAGCATTGCAATTACACATTTTATCATACATGTCTATTTCCTTTGTGTGTATGGAACAAACAAACAAAAAAAAAAAAAATCAGGAAAAAAAGTCAAACTGGACATAATTTCAAACAAACCCCCCTAAAATGAGCCTGACAAAATTGTAGGCACCTTTCCAAAATTGTGGGTAAATAACTTTGTTTCAAGTATGTGATTCCCGTTCAAACTCACCTGTGGCAAGTAACAGGTATGGACGATATGACAATCACACCTGAAGGTGCCACAATAAGCATGGAGACCATATAGAGGAGACTAGAACTGTCTGATTACTTGAGAACGCAAATTGTTGAAAAATATCAACAATCTCAAGGTTACAAGTCCCTCTCCAGAGATCTTGATGTTTTTTTGTCCATGGTGTGCAACATGATTAACAATTTTACAACCCATGGCACTATAGCTAATCTTTATGGATGTGGACGGCAGTGCTAAACTGATAAAAGGCTGCAATGCAGGATAGTCTGGATGGGGAATAAGCAACCCCGATCCAGCTCCAAAGAAATTCAAACTGTCCTGCAGGCTCAAAGTGCATCAGTGTCAACACAAACTATCTGTTAACATTTTTATGAACTGAAACACTTTAGCAGGAAACCCAGGAGGACCCCACTGCTTACACATAGATCTAAAACTTTAAAGGGATCCTGTCACCTCCAGAACGCCTCCTAAGCTACCAAAACATGTCCCTGCAGCATCCTATCACTAATCTCACACTTCTTTTGTCTCCTAAAAGCATCCTGTGAAAGTGCAGAAAAACATTTTAATACTCACTCATTAGTGATTATAATTAGCAGGGGCTATATTCTTTAGTCCCTAGGGCGTGTTGTTTTGCAGCTCCAGGATCCAGCCCCTCTCTGTCTGTGTTCCTCTGCTTGTGCAGACATTGCCCTCCCCCCTCTCTATCACTCACAGAATGCAAATCATGAGTCCTGCCTTCAGCTCCACATCACAGCAGCACAGACAAAGACAGGGTGGATTATTCGGGGCGTGAAAATGAGCACCTAGGGAGGGCTTAGAGTCTCACAGGGGACGCCCTCTGAGACTTATTTAGAGCCAAGAAGTCTCAGATTTGTAAGTGTATATTCTTGATTATTCCAATGTTACAGAGCGCTTTTTTTACAGAAAAGGACCACTAATAATGATCTATCATTGTGCCGGGACAGGTATTAATAGGGTTGGGGGTGATTTGGAAGGGTCAGGTTCCCTTTAAGCCTGGCTTACATGCTTCAATGGTCGAATGATCCGACCAACGATCCGACTTGACCTACATCGCTTGAACGTCATTCAATGATCGCTAATGAAATGTCGCACATACAGATATCTTTAACGACGCAGCAACGATTCTACAACAAGCGAACGATACTTGCGGTCGTTTGATTGCATTCGTCCTTCAGTTCTGAATAGGTGAAGTTGTAAACGTCATCGTTATCAAGGTGCCACACACACCGATGATGCAGGTTGGACGGACGATCATCGCTTGGTTTAAGGTCCTGATCACAAACTTCCGATGAACGATCAGCCGACTTATTGTTGATCGTTTCTACTTGTCACACGCAACGACGTCGTTGTACCACCCAAAAAGCCGTGACGTACAAACGATATCGTTAATGATATCGTAGCGTGGAATGAGCCCTTTAGACTTCAGTTTGCCAAATTGGACATGAGTAAGAGAAAATCCTCCTAAAAAGCATCTTGTGGGAAGAGGGGGCCAAGGTACAGCATTTTGGTAAAGCCCATTATTCTACAGATTACCAAAAATGGAATAAAGCCTACAAAGAAAAGAACACAGTACCTACAGTCAAATATGATGGAGGCGGTTGTTTTGCTGCTGCTGCCACTGGGTGCCTTCACTGAGTTCTAGGCATCATGAAATCTGAAGATTACCAAAGGATTTTGGGTCACAATGTAGTATCCATTGTCAGAAAGATGGGTTTGCGTCCTAGGTCATATCTTTCAAAGGACAATGACTCCAAACATACTTCATGAAGCACCCAGAAATAGATGGAAACAACGTGCTGTAAAGTTCTTTAGTGACAGCAATGAGTCTGGATTTAAATCCCACTGAACAATGGTGGAGAGATCTTAAAGGGAACCTGTCAGTTGGTTTATGCCCACCAGCTATCAGTATCTGTATCTGCAGCTTCATAGTACTATTCTAATCATCTCTGTCTGAGCTCAGAGTGTAATGTGAAATGTGAAAAAAGCATTTTGTCTGGACCATTTTTGGAGTTTTGTGTAAAATTATGTCTAACTTGCCTTTTTCTCTATTTCTTTCTGTTATTCCAATTTACACAATGGAAATAAACATGTATATAACAAAACAAGGGTAATTGCAATATTTTTCTGGGAGAAATATTTAATTTACTTGAACAATTTTACAGGTACCAACACTTTCAGCCATGACTTTATGTACATTAACCTTGGTGTCTTTAATGTGGAGAAAACAGCAGTGGAATATGTAATGTGTTCTGCAGACCTTCTACTGCTTGAGTTTTATAAATCTTCTCTGACCAGTGATTACGGTACTTTCCCACTTCAGTCCCTACATCCCCCCAATTGATCATGTTTTCTAGATTTCCTTAGTGTTGTATTTGTGATTGAATTAAAAAAGGAATCAGAAAAAGAGAATTTTGTTTACGTACCGTAAATTCTTTTTTCTTTAATCATCAATGGGAGACCCAGACAATGGGGTTTAGGGCACTGCCCTCCGGAGGTCACACTAGGTACTACAAGTTTGTAGACACCGCCTCCTCCGCTTATAAACCCCTACCGCAGGGAACATCCTCAGTTTGGTCCATAAGCTGCGAGGAGGAAATAAACCACACCCGAAACATCGGGAAGAATGCCGTGCACAGACGGTTCAACAACCCGGCAAACACTGTCTCAACAGAGAACAGAACAAATGCAAAACATGCAACAGAACAACTGGGTGGGTGCTGGGTCTCCCATTGATGATTAAAGAAAAAAGAATTTACGGTACGTAAACAAAATTCTCTTTTTTCTGGTCATCATAATGGGAGACCCAGACAATGGGGATGTCCTAAAGCAATACCCCAGGGCGGGAAGAGTTCCTCAACAAGACGGATAACACATGGTTCCCTTTAAAGGTGGGCAACCGCCGCCTGGAGAACCCGCCTGCCCAAACTTGCATCCGCAGAGGCATGGGCATGCACCATATAGTGCTTAGAGAAAGTGTGCAGGCTGGACCAAGTGGCCGCCTGACACACCTGTAGAGCAGACGCTCGATGTCGCAAGGCCCAGGAGGCACCTACAGCTCTGGTAGAGTGAGCCTTCAATCCCACCGGGAGAGGCAAACCAGAAGACCGGTAAGCCTCTGGAATGGAAGCCTTAATCCATCTGGCCAAGGTTGACTTCGAAGCCGCGGACCCCTTACAGCGACCTGTCGTAAGAACAAATAAGGAATCCGAACTCCTAAAGGAGGCGGTCCTGGACACATAAATGCGTACAGCTCTCACGAGATCCAGAGTATGGAGGTCGCGCTCCACCTGATGAACGGGAGCGGGGAAAAATGATGGGAGAACAATCTCCTGGTTCAGGTGAAAAGTTGAAACCACCTTCGGCAAGAATTCTGGCCGTGGGCGCAACACCACCTTGTCTTGGTGAACCACCAGAAAGGGTGACTTGCACGAAAGTGCAGCCAATTCTGAGACCCTTCTCAGAGACGTAATTGCCACCAGAAAGGCCACTTTCTGAGACAGACGAGATAGAGAAACATCTCTTAGCGGCTCAAACGGCGGTTTCTGTAATGCCGCCAGGACCATGTTAAGGTCCCAAGGGTCCAGAGGTCTCTTGTAGGGCGGAACCATCCGTGACACCCCCTGCAGAAATTGACGGACCTTCGGGAGGAGCGCCAATCGCCTGTCAAACAGCACTGACAATGCTGATACTTGACCTTTCAAAGGGCCAAGGGATAATCCCAACTCCAAACCCGACTGTAGAAAAGCCAACAACGTCGGGATGGACAAGGGCCACGGAGACCGTCCACCAGAGGCACACCAGGTAAAAAAGATTTTCCACGTCCTGTGGTACATCTTCCTGGAAACGGGCTTCCTAGCCCGATTCATAGTGGCAACCACTGTAGGGGAGAAACCCCTGGATGTCAGCAGCCAGGCCTCAAGAGCCATGCAGTCAATCTGAGGGCCCTGGAATTGAGGTGGAAGAATGGGCCTTGCGCGAGTAGATCTGCGCGTTCTGGAAGAGCCCACCTGTGTCCGCCTGACATTTGCCACAGGTCCGGGTACCAGGACCTCCTGGGCCAATCTGGAGCCACTAGAATGGCTACCCTGCACTCCGACCTGATCTTCCACAGCACCCTGGGAATCAGAGCTAGAGGAGGGAACACATACGGCAGATGGAATCTGGACCAAGTCAAGATCAGAGCGTCCGCTCCCAGAGACTGGGGATCCCATGACCTCGCCATGTATTGCGGCACCTGATGATTCAGCCGTGAGGCCATCAGATCCACGTCCGGCGTGCCCCATCTGCTGCAGACTTCTCTGAAGACGTCCGGATGAAGAGACCACTCTCCGGCGTCCATCCCCTGCCGGCTCAGATAGTCGGCCTCCCAGTTTTCGACCCCTGGGATGTGAACTGCGGAGATCAGGCAGTTGTTGTTCTCCGCCCAGGATAGGATGCGGTGAACTTCGGCCAGAGCCTCTGCGCTCCTGGTTCCTCCTTGATGATTTATATAAGCGACGGCCGTCGCATTGTCGGACTGAACCCGAATGGGTTGTCCTGAGAGGAATCTCTGAAACGCCAGGAGCGCCAGATAGACCGCCTTGATCTCCAGCACGTTGATCTGCAATGCTGACTCCGCCTGAGTCCAGAGGCCTTGGGCCCTGTGGTGTAAGAACACCGCACCCCAGCCCTTCAGACTGGCATCGGTGGTCACCACTAACCATGACGGTTTGATGAAGGACCGGCCCCGAGACAAGTGGTGTGGCTGTAGCCACCACTGCAGGGAATCTCTGGTCGGTTGGGAAAGGGTCACCAGCCGATTCAGGGAGATCGTCCTTTTGTCCCACCTGCGGAGAATCTCCCGCTGGAGGGGACGGAGGCGAAATTGTGCGAAAGGCACCGCCTCGATTGCCGCCACCATGCGCCCCACCAGCTTCATCAACCCCCGTAGGGATGATTGTGGTGACAGGAGGACTGCTTGCACTCCTGATTGGATCGCCATCTGTTTGACTTGTGGCAGAGACACCAGGGCTGAGGCTGTGTTGAAGTCCATGCCCAAATATGTCAAAGACTGGGTCGGAACTAGCGTTGACTTCTGAATGTTGAGGAGCCAACCGAACTGTTCCAGAGACCGCATGGTCACATCCAGGCTCACTTGACAAAGGTGTTCCGATGGCGCCCTGACCAGCAGGTCGTCTAAATAGGGAATGACGGCATGTCCCTGCCCGTGCAGGAGAGCCATCATGGAGGCCATCACTTTTGTGAACACCCTCGGTGCCGAGGCCAACCCGAACGGCAGCGCTACAAATTGGAAATGTTCTTCCCCCACTGCGAATCTCAACCAGCGCTGATGAGCCGGTGCAATGGGCACGTGAAGGTAAGCGTCTCTGATATCTATGGACGCTAGGAAGTCCCCCTGTGACACAGCTGCGATCACGGAGCGCAGTGATTCCATACGGAACTTCCGAACCAACACGTGATGGTTGAACAACTTCAGGTCCAGAACCGGGCGGAAGGAGCCGTCCTTCTTCGGGACGATAAAGAGGTTGGAGTAAAAACCCCTGAACCTCTCCCCGGAAGGCACCGGGACCACCACTCCGTCTCTGCGGAGTCCCTCCAACACCAAAGAAAAGGCCTGAGCTTTTTCTGGGGAGGGGACCGACCGATGGAATCGGGATATCGGTTTTGACGTCAGCTCTATCCTGTAACCTCGCGAGACCACGTCTCGAACCCACTGATCTGGAACGTGAAGTAGCCACTCGTCCTGAAAGCGAGACAAGCGGCCCCCCACCTGTGGGGAGGCAGGAAGAGAGAGCGAGTCATGTAGAGGCGGGTTTGGGGGTGGCAGCTGCTGCCCCCGCCGCCTTCTTTGGACGACTCTGAGAGCGCCACTGAGAAGCGGGCTTGCCCCCTCGGTCCGTGCGAGCGGACGGTGCTGATGACTGTGAGCTGGACCGAAAGGACCACTGTTTTGGGTTCCTCTTAACGGTATACCGTGGCTTAGGTTTATTCTGCGGTATCTTAGACTCAGCAGAATCCTTAATCAGCTTGTCCAGCTCTGTGCCAAAAAGCCTGTCACCAGAGAACGGAAGATTCTGCAGAATCTTCTTAGATGTGGCATCTGAGTCCCAAAGACGCAGCCACAACAACCTGCGGATCGCTATAGCATTGGCCGAAGCCACAGCTGAGCGAGTGGCAGTTTCCAGAGTCGCCGTTCTGGCGTAGTCCGCATAGGCCCTCGCCCTCTCGGTAAGTGCCAGGACCTCTGGACTGGACCTTGCCAGGTCAGTGATACCATCCAAGCAGGTAGTGATCGCTTGTAATGTCCAGACCGTGGCAAAGTTAGGGGCAAATGACGACCCCACAGCCTCATAGGAAGACTTGGCGAGTTGCTCGACCTGTCTATCAGTAGCATCCTTCAGTGAGGAGCTATCAGAGGCAGAGAAAAGGGAGCGTGCAGCAATCCTGGTCATGGAAGCATCCACCTTCGGGGACTGCGACCACTCCTGAAGCACCTCCTGGGAGAAGGGGAAGCGATTGTCCTTGGGTTTACGGACATAACGCCGCCCAGGATGTAACCTGGGAGCTCTAACCACCCTTCCAAAATTCGTGTGGTCCATGAAGGAACCACTTGGTCTAGCCTCTGGCCGCAGCCATTGATAGACCTCCTTCGGGTGCACCGTCACCTCCTCAGGGGGTGTCACGAGACGTAAGGTCTCGTTGATAGAGGACACCAGATCCTCCACCCCGTCTGGTGGTTCAGATACAGACACAGACCCGAAAGTTGAACCCCCATCATCGTCCTCACCATCAGAGGAACGCTCCTCCTCAGAGAGAGCCTGGAGCTCGGGTGACTCCTCACGACGAGCCCGCTTAAGGGGTCTCGCAGCAGAAGAGGGGACACCCGGGGGTAACTGGACGGAGTAGCTGGGCTATCCAGCCTCCTATTAAGTGCCTCCAGGGATTGCGACATGGAGGACAGCTGGGACAACAGAGATTCATTGATCTTATTCTGAGTCTCCCATGGCCCTGAGATCACCTGAACCTCAGGGTATAGCACCGGAGCTGCTGACTCAGCAGTGCCAGCCCGGGCCTCTGGGCGTCCGCAGTTATTGCAGGACCCCTCCACCAGCGTTCCCTTGCATGTAGCACAGGTAATGGTGGTCTCTGCCGCCTTAGCAGCACGCTTCCTAACTGAGGACATCGCCACAGTAGGGGAAAATAAGCCAAATTGCAGACAACAAAACCGGGAGTCCCGGTGGCTTACCGACCGCAGTAAAGCGGTATGAGGAAGCGGTGTGTGTGTGTGTGACCTCCGCGACGGTTTCCGGTCTCCCCTTTGGAGTGCAGGCGCACGCTGCATACAAATCCCAACCGGGAAGTGAGGGTAAAGATGGCCGCCGACAGTGAAACTGTGGGCGGCGCCGAAGACACGCGGGAAACACACACACACGCCCATCTATGACGTCACCGCACGGGCTGCTTCCCATCCTCCAAGCAGCCTCAGCATGAGGGAGCCGGAGCCCGCAGCGCGGGAAGAAGTGTAAAATGTTATACACAGACTGCATGTACAAAACAAAACATCCGCAGCCTACAGCCTCAGCCCCTGTGACACACAGGGCGGTCAGCCAGGGTGACCCCAGCACAGGGTACACCCGCAGAACCGCGGACCCGAGGGTAACGCGCGGTCTGAGTGTCATGAAACACATAAAGTGCCAGACACTACCCCCAGGCACACAGGAGACACAGAGTGCCTCAGTGCCGGTCCGGTCTGTAAGCACCATTTAGGGAGGCCTCGGACGGGGGTGCAGCACCAGTCCGGAGTGTAAGCACCATTTAGGGAGGCCTCGGACTGGGCTGGCTCCAGTCCGGTCTGTAAGCACCATTTAGGGAGGCCTCGGACGGAGCGGAGCTGTGCAAGGCTCCCATCTCCCACTCTCCAGAGCCCCCCAGAGAGGGATGGAAAGGAGCGCAACAGCGTACCGGGAGAACACAAAGTGTCCAGGCTCTAGGCCCTCCGGTACCTCCACCTGCGTGTTCCACAAGGGTGAGCGGGGAGGCTGTCGCAGGTCCCAACTGGAACCTTTTACCTTGTCTTCAGACGCCATCACGTAAGCTGTGAGAATGCAGTGAAGTGCAAGCAAAGCGTGATCCTCCGAGCACACTAAGTTTAAAACTGAGGATGTTCCCTGCGGTAGGGGTTTATAAGCGGAGGAGGCGGTGTCTACAAACTTGTAGTACCTAGTGTGACCTCCGGAGGGCAGTGCCCTAAACCCCATTGTCTGGGTCTCCCATTATGATGACCAGAAAAATATCACAGATTCTCTCATATGAAATTCTAAGGAAATCTGTTGGGAGCCATGAGGACTTGAGTTGCGAAACATTGCTCTAATCGATACTTATAACAAAGGCCTCCAACATGGTCCACTGTGTAGGCAAACAATATCATACATTAGTCATTACAAATGAAGAACATAGAAAGTTGTATATATTCTTTTCTGACTAATATGTAAACAACTCTTTCCTATGAAGTGACAAATACATCATATACCAAAACACACTATACGTATATGATGGTGGTGAAGTTGATACCAATGGGTCTATTTGCAGCATACACCATAAGTTTTATTGCTGCAAACACAAAACACGTGCAAAAATTATATGTGGCCCATTGCTTACAGTCATCTCTTGCCTGAGCCCATGGTTGTTACAGGATTAAACTGGAGACAAATGCATGCAACATATGGTAAAATACAATTATTGCTTCTTACTTCACACATCTGTAACTGGAACATCCTACGCTCTTTCTCCAGCTCTTCAGCTATTTCTCCTCCTGCCACCTCATTTCTCACCATCCCATACTGCTTAGCCAACTCTCTCTTCTCCTTTTCAATTTTAGTGCTATTAAAATAAATTTAGTTGCCAAAACATTAAAATTAGGATGGATATGCATCATAAAATCAAGCCATCATATAGCACATGGGAATGTTACAAGTAGAATGAATAACAATAGAAGGAAGCGAACACTTACTTACTCTAGGACTAAATTCCCTTGAGAAAGAAACTCTAATGGTACCTTCACACACCACAATCTCGCCCTGCAATCCTAAAGGCGATATGTTGCCCCGGCAATGGCCGTGAAATTGCCTCACAGTTGCGGCGTGTGATTGGGAATTTCGCAGCGATAAATCGCCTCTCGGCTGTCGCCTGATTCCTGAGCACTGCTCTGAAATCAGCCTCAATGTTGAAGGCGATAATTCCGTGTTGTGGCGTGTGAACGGGCGATAGTGATGGAAACAGCGTTGCCTATGATTTCCCGTAGGCGTGCCTCAACCATTCTGTAGTCTACGCCCCGTCTGCGATGATTAGTGTTGACTACTGTGTTCCCACTGGCTGACAGTTGACAGGGCGCCATATTTGAAAAACTGTCCGTTCAGCAACACCTACATCTTCAATTGCGTCATGTATTAGCCAGCCTTCCAGAGCAGGCTGACAAATCGTAATGCTGTTGCGTTGTCCAATGAGCGCGTATGGGGCGCGGTGTAAACCACTGTGGCCCACCAACCTCCTCGCACCGCTGAACATGTACGCCCACATTGCCTTTGGAATTGCGGCGTGTGAAGCGGCGATGGAATGAGGCAAGATTGTTTCTGCTGTAGGTGAGGCGATTTCCGGAGCGACACATCCCCTTACTTTCAGGGCGAGATTGTGCCGTGTAATGTCGCCGTCGGCGATCTGAGGCGACCATGAAAAACGTGCACGCGCACGTTAGATCGTCTCATATCGCCAGCTGATATTGCGGCGTGTGAAAGTACCATAAAGGTTACTTTTCCCAAAAAGATACATATTATATATATAGTACATATGTGCTGAATTTACAGTTGAGCAAAAAGAATTGCAGGACCCTGGTTCTGTGGCCACATGGATGATCACTGGCCAGAGCCCTAAAAACCTCCTTCCCTCTGCCAACATCCCCAGCAACTCTTCTCATTTGAAGGTTTGGTTCGATGTCATGCATGCACCACGATATAAATATATGACGTTGTGTCGGGTCTACCATATTGAAGTGGAGCCTATTAATCGGAAGAGGAGTCAAGGATGTTGGTCGGTATCAGGAGGCTTTCATGTCTCACGTCCGGAACCACAGGTTTTATTGATCTGGCCAATGGACCAGGGTCTTCATCCTTTGCTCAGCTCTATTGTCAATGCTTTTAAAATGTTTGCACTACAATATTGAAAGAATATTTAGCTGTTCTCAACTAAACTAAACTAAACTAAACTTTAAGGCAATTCTCACATCTGCATTGGGTGCTCTACACCATAATGAAATCCCAATGGACACTATTAGAATTAATGGGGTCAGCCATGCGCCAAATCGGGCACTGCTATAAATTTTGTTGTTTTGCTCCTATGAACAGAGAAAAGCAAAATAATTAACAAACAGAGGTGTACTTAGCCTTAGGGTCCATGAACAAGGAAAATGTTGTGTGCACAGCCTTTATAGGGTCTGTATTATGGACCTGTAGTCAAGACACTATAATTTCTCCATTGCAGATTAGAATAATAACATTGGAAAGTTTCAAAAGTCAAATATAAATGGGGCAGTTTAACAAATCCTGCAATAAACTCCTAATGGATCCAAAATTCGTTATGAAAATATATTTTGCTGTGTTAGCAAAACAGAAAATTAAGCTGCAATAGTTCCACTCACAATTTGTTTTCATAGTCCTTCCAAGCTTTATCAAATGGTTTCTTTAAATCCTGCAAAAAAAAAAAAAAAAAAGATGAAAGTTCATGGACCCTAAATAATAATAAGAACAGTTTAGTATGGCCCTTGCTGTGGCCCTACATTGCACTGGTGTCCCCTTGTCGTTTTATTTTTTCTGCAGTTATGCATTTCTTTTTTATGCAGCAGCACGAAGTTGGAGTCCTGTTAAGGTTTCATGCCCATCTTTCGCTTCCTCTGTCTGCTCTGTTCACTTCCCAGCAGGTTTTTGACTTTTCTTTCCTCCTCTGGGGAGGAGCCAACTTGTTTTGTTAAAATCTTTTGTTAGTGTGAGTCCTCAGGTGGTATCAGACTAACTAATGGTTCCTGTATGCCGCCCCCCCCCCCCAAGCAAGACTTAAAAGAAAGAGATTTTACAGGGAGTACCAAAAATATTCATACTTGTGGTCCACCTTTTTAAGTTGCATTACCATTGCTCCATATATCAAAGGGAGCGAGTCAATATTCGTTCAAAAATACACTAGACCTCCATTTCCATTGCAAGATTATCGTGAACATGTGTTGTTAGGCCTGCTTGTTTCACAATAATATTGCAATATAAACAGGCTGCCGATCATCCGACAAACGTATATTTATTGGGTGAAATGATCCTTTAGTTTGATCAAAAGATGATTGTTCTCGGCAGCACATCAACCTGTGTAAATAGTGCGCTGTTGAGAATAATAGCAGCCTATATGTACTGAATGATCAATTATTAATTTTTCAGTGCCCATCTGAAGTGGGGTCATCCTGTGTACACTAACTATTGAATAGCCATTAATCAGGGGATATTCACCGAAAGGAGGTTATCTGCACAAAATCGTCTAGTGCAAATAGACCTTAAAAGGGAATCTAAAGCGCCGCTAATAAAACCAAATAATTAACTAAGGTGCTCACCATGCCAACAAACACGTATAGATATGAAGGAAAAGACCTGGCATTTAGTTATATGCCAAGTCTTTTCCTTCATATGTATACATGTTTGTTGGCATGGTGAGCACCTTACTTAATTATTTGGCTTTATTAGTGGTGCTTCTCACTCTCTATTTAATTCCTCTGTTCCCGGATGAGTCGCATCTCACAAATATAAACAAAATAAAAGGCGGTCTAATGGAGCGCTAAGAAGGAGAGGATTACTAATCTTATATGAAAGCATCCAAACCTTTATTTAGATGTCCCCTATACGCCACATAGTGCATAGATGCTTTCATATAAGATTACTAATCTTCTCCTTCTTAGCGCTCCATTAGACCGCCTTTTATTTTGTTTATATTGGTGGTATCGCTATCGGGAGTCTGGCAGGAGCTGCTGTGGGAAGGAAGATTAAGTATTAACTCCAGAGCCATTCAGCGGACTAAAAGGACCTGTGGTTGCTGGGTGACTGGGACCATTAACAAAGGACCTACGGTGACGTGTTTCCGAGTCCTGGTTCACGTGGGGTCGACTTCCAGGAAAGATTCACTGGAGCGATGGTGCCTGGCGGGATCCGGAGGTCTAAAGCCCTGAGCGTTAACTGGTGTTGTGCGGAGGAACACAACACACCAAGGTGAGCGATACTGCTACCCACCACAGACCAATTTAGTGTCTCAGGTGCTTCTCATTTGCGCCCCTCTGTTTTTGTTTTGGATCAGTGGCATTGACACATGGGTCCCTTCTGAGTTTAGTACACTCCAACTATTGTATTGGAATACTTGATCGATAAATACATTTTTTCGGATCTTTCCCGCACCACTAGTGAGTGGTTAATGGATTGGGATACTAGGGAGAATGGTTGGAAAAACTCCACTTCAGACATTTTTAGTGGTACATCGTCAGTGGCTGTAGAAACTGGCTTTTCGGCTGCCTCTAGGGAACTTACTGCTGCTCAGAAAAAGGGCATACGTGTATGGTATAATATCTGCACACTTGAGGAATATTTAAAAGCCAGCATTATCCCAGGGAACTTGAGAGTTTACATTTTTCCAGGGTTTACTTCATTGTTCCAGAAGCCTTATTAACATGTTGCTTGATTATGATCGCACGGTTCTGGCAGAAACTAAGAACAGAATGAAAGTATTGGAACAAAAACTAAGGCCCCTTTCACATCAGCGTTTTTTTCAAATCGCGGCAGATGCGGTGAAAAACCGTATCTGCCGCGATTACCGCATACCAGCTGCACTTGCGGCACGGTTGCGGCAAGCCCCATACAATGTATAGGCGGGCTTGCGGCAGGTGCGGCAAGTGCGGTTTTGGCACTTGCGGCAGGTGTGGCCGCGAAAAAAAAACGCGGTCAGACACGTTTTTTTCACGGCCGCACCTGCCGCAAGTGCCGAAACCGCACTTGCCGCACCTGCTGCAAGCCCTCCTTTACATTGTATGGGGCTTGCCGCAACCGCGTCGCAACCGTGCCACAAGTGCAGCCGGTATGCGGTAATCGCGGCAGATGCAGCTTTTTCACCGCATCTGCCGCGACTTCAAATAAACGCTGATGTGAAAGGGGCCTAACTGACTTTGACAAAGAGGTAGCAGTTACACCATTCCTGACCAAACTCAAAACGACCTTGGATGAGTACGAGAGTATGGTTATCGAGGGCAAAAGAAAGAAATTCCTCAGGGATAAAGGGGATTTTGACAACAAGAAGGCATTTAGGTGGCGACATATGTGCAATCCCCATAATCCTAACCCATGTAAACCACAACCTGCGCCCAAAGAACCTATACCCTCTGACTCCCAAACGGACCCCTCTGACGACAGCAGTAATTTTTTAGGGTCGGTTTCTGACCCTGAAAGCGAATCAGGAGGGGAGGGAGGAGGTGGAGGAAGAGGAGCAGCGCCCCGATTGAACGAGTGAAAAGGCAGAGGGAAGGGCAGGGGCAAGAAATACCCCAGGTACTGAGGGAGCCTGACGTAACTATGGCTATTTCATCGATGTCCACCTCATCCACCACTAAATTATAGGTAATTAACCTCTCTAATTCTCTAATTATATCTTGAGCCCTGTTGAGATCTCTGTACTTGAGCGTGGCCTAACTTTTCTGTCCTATGAACCAGCTAGATAAATTTACATTGGTCAAGGACATATACCTGTTTTGTCGCAAACTTATTTTTGCTGTCATGTACCACAGACCAGAAACCATTGAGTCACTACCGGAGATGGAACAACGAGCCATGCGTGATCTGTTGGACCTACTTGATGACAGCGGGCCAGGAACAGGAAGGAAGCAGTTCCCTCATCGCAATAGATCCATGAAAATACCCCCGCTATCTACACTTCCTGCGGTGAACCTCTTTTTTGAGGCCACCAAAAGAGATGTAGACAAATTACAGGCCAACACAGCCAAATTTAAGAACATGATGGGGAGTGAAATAACTGCGAACCACCATTTAAGAATGAACCCTGACTTCATCATAAACGAGGCAGACAAGGGGGAAAACATTGTGGTGTGGCCAATAGCTATGTACCTTGAGGAGGCCCATAGGCAATTGTCCAATAATAGATTTTACACCAGACTGCCATCTGACTCTACTTCTGTTTTTCAGAACAAGTTCCTCAAACTTTTGGAGGCTGCCAGTAGATATGGTTTCATCAACAAGAAAGAAAAGGAGTTTCTTTGGGTAGCGGCACCTGTGACTCCAACATTTTACCTACTCCCCAAGGTGCATAAGGACCTGACCAAGCTCCCTAGCATACCCATTGTTTCCAGCATGGGCAGTGAGTACAGAACTTACCCTTTTACACCAGGGATAGCACTGACTATCAAACACATACAGGATCTAACTGCCCCTACTGGGATGCTCATGGTGACATGCCATGTTGAGTCGCTATATACTAATATTGCACACCAAGATGGTATGAGAGCAATCATGTATTTTTTGGACAACCAATCCGTTTCGGATAGGATGCATGACTCAGTCCTGGCAGATCTCCTGAATTTTATGCTAATGCATAACTACTTTATATTAGATCTTACTTACTATCGCCAAGTGTCTGGCATTTCTATGGGGGCCAAGTGCACACCGGCTTTCACTAATCTATTTTTGGGTTGGTGGGAGGATACGGAGGTCTTTAAGACAGATGAATTCAGAGATAAAATAAGTGGGTGACACAGGTTCATTGATAACATCATTTTCCTGTGACACGGCACTGAACCTGAGTGCATACATTTTTAGAACCCCTTAAATCACGAGAACCTGAACATCTTCTTGACCTACTCCATCTCTTTTAAAAAACCACCTTGCTGGACTTGGAGGTTATGATTAAGGGGGTTTCTCTCTCCACTAACCTTTACAGGAAACCCACTGCTACTAATGGCCTCCTTGCTTTCTCTAGTTTCCATCCTCACCATTTGAGAAAAGGGATACTGATTGGTCAGTTTCTACGAACAAGAAGAAATTGCAAATCAAACAAGGACTACAAGAAACAAGTAAGGTCCCTGACAGAGGTTTTCGAATCGCGGCTACCCCAAAAGGATTATCTCGGCTGTATTCCAACAAGCACAATAGCAAGACCAAAACACACTATTACAAGGAAAGATACGCAAAATGGACAACAGGATCAGGATCATTATGTAATACAATAACCAGTGGTCGGAGGTGGGTAACATCCTACAAAAATATTGGGGTTTATTAACTTTAGATCCCAAGACAAAACCACTTGATGAAGAGCGACCGTTACTGACCACATGAAGAGCGCCCAATTTGCAATTGACGGTCAGTCACTTCTCCAGACCAACCACCTCAATCTCTGGGGGTCAGAGACTAAGGGGCTCATTTCCGTGCGGCTCATGTAATGTGTGCCAACACATGATTCCGACAAGGAATTGTTTTCTCCGACCCACAAGACTTGAAAGACATGCCCTTAGGCACTACATTAACTGTAAATGTACTAATGCCATTTATGCTCTTGTCTGCCCTTGTAACAGGGTGTATGTTGGGGAAACTACGCTGGAATTGAGAAATAGCACAGAAACACATCTCGACCATCAACCTTGCCACCTTGGACCTGGAGAAAGGTATTAAATTTACATCATTAGCTGCACACTTTCTTAAATACAATAATGGCAGCCCAAGGGGCTTAATTATAGTGGGCTTAGATTGGGCAAGATTAAATATTCGGGTGTTGATATCAAAAAGCTGCTCTTAGGTATGGAAACAAAATGGATCTACCTGCGTAATTTAATGTATCCAACAGGGCTAAATGAAGACTTCCTTTTCACCAGATTCCTTGGATAAATTGATCGGTCATTGCTGGCTACAATTAGACTTATGACAACGGGCAGACACCTGAATGCCAAAAGTCTCCTTAATGGACAGCTATTTGTATGGACCTATTTAAACAAGAACTTTATATAAAAACACTTGCTGCAATCAACTGCTGACCCCCTCTTTTTGGGCTTTACTATTTGGGCTCTACTTCAGATATGGTCTGACTTGGGGTCCCATCCATTCCCTCCATGGACATACGATCCAAAGCTTTGGTCCTTCTGGAACATTTGTCTACTGCTAGTCTTGTTAACCACTGATAAGATAGCAAATATGGCTTTAATGGTCTCTGAACATAGGGAAACAGCTTGAAATTTATTGGCTGACTGATTAGGGTTCTTGCAAAATCTATATTTGCTTTTGAGTGGAACATATGGGGGGCCCTGAGGTATAAGGAGATGGTATGTGTGCCGACCCAGTAACATTATCTCATCAAACAAGTACGTTTACCAGTTTTATCTGGGCAAATACTTTCTGGCATTTTGTTCAACATACGATACCCATGGTCTGTTTGTCCAATTGGGGACTGATATTAACCCCTTAAGGACCGAGTCACTTTGCAGCTTAACCCCTTCACGACCCTTGGCCCACCGTTTGGGCCATGGAAACAAGTTCGTTCCCGACCCTTGGCCCAGGGGGTGGGCCATGGATTGATCGGGCTCCTGCAGGCCGAGTGAGGGTCTCACTGACCTGTCATTCGGCCTGCAGGTACATGGGGTGTTGTACAACACCCAATGGGGGGTCGATTTGCCCCCACCCCCACCCCCCCGGCTACAGGCGCGGTGATTGGCGCTCAAAAGTGAAAGTGAAAATCACCGCGCCTGTCATGCTTCCCTGCCTGCCCCTGCTCTCCCTACCCTCCGATCTGCTACCCTGGCATCCTCTAAGTGCCCCCCTGTCCCCCACCTCTCTATCCTGCCCCCTCTTCATCTTTTTTACCCCCCCCGCTTCCTGTCCCTGCGCCCGCTTCCTGTCCCTACCGCGGGCTTCCTCTTCCTGCTGCCCGCCTGCTCCTGCCTGCCCCCGCTTCCTGTGAGTGCCCCCCCATCTCCTGTCACCCCCCCTCTTCCCCTGCCTGCCCCCCCGACCACCGGAGAGGCGATCGCTTCTCCCACTCACCCCTCCGGCGATCGCGCTCCATCCTGCTCCACGGCTGCGTCCCGCTCCTCCTCCTCTTCTCTCCGGCCGCTCGCATCTGACAGCTCTGTGCTGGAGCTGTCAGATGACTTCTACAGCTAGATCCTGAGGATCCAGCTGTAGGAAGTGATCTGACAGATCCAGCACAGTGATCCACAGTGACCATTATGTGATCACTGTGGATCACTGTACTGGATCTGTCAGATCACTTTCTACAGCTGGATCCTGAGGATCCAGCTGTAGGAAGTGATCTGACAGATCCAGCACAGTGATCCACAGTGACCATTATGTGATCACTGTGGATCACTGTACTGGATCTGTCAGATCACTTTCTACAGCTGGATCCTGAGGATCCAGCTGTAGGAAGTGATCTGACAGATCCAGCACAGTGATCCACAGTGACCATTATGTGATCACTGTGGATCACTGTACTGGATCTGTCAGATCACTTTCTACAGCTGGATCCTGAGGATCCAGCTGTAGGAAGTGATCTGACAGATCCAGCACAGTGATCCACAGTGACCATTATGTGATCACTGTGGATCACTGTACTGGATCTGTCAGATCACTTCCTACAGCTGGATTCTGAGGATCTAGCTGCAAAAAGTGATCTGACACCCCGGGCGCAGTGACCCACTATGTGCATCACTGCGCCTGGGCTGCCAGATCGCTCTCCGCAGCTCGATCCCCATGCATGGGGATCGAGCTGCAGAAAGCTATCTAACAGCCCGGGCGCAGTGATGCACATAGTGGGTCACTGCGCCTGTGCTGCCAGATCGCTTTCCGCAGGTCGATCCCCATGCATGGGGATCGAGCTGCGGAAAGCGATCTGGCAGCCCAGGCGCAGTGATGCACATAGTGGGTCGCTGCGCCCAGGCTCTTAGATCGCTGCTCTGCAGCCCGATCTCCCTGCATGGGCATCGAGCTGCAGAAAGCAATCTGACAGCCCGGACGCAGTGATGCACATAGTGGGTCAATGCGCCTGTGCTGCCAGATCGCTTTCCGCAGCTCGATCCCCATGCATGGGGATCGAGCTGCGGAAAGTGATCTGGCAGCCCAGGCGCAGTGATGCACATAATGGGTCACTGCGCCCGGGGTGTCAGATAGCTTTCTGCAGCTCGATCACCATGCTGGCGGATCGGGCTCCAGAGTAGCGATCTGAAAGCAAAGGTGATCGAGCGTCGTGGGACCTTCGTTGTGGACTACGTCGGAGACAAACGTCGTGGGACCTTCGTTATGGACTACGTCGGAGCGATCGAGCGTCGTGGGACCTTCGTTGTGGACTATGTCGGATCTTTTTATAATAAAGATGGAGTCCGAATTGTGTCTGTTTTTTTTTCAAATAAAAAGATTTTTCTCTGTGTGTATTTATTGACTATTTACTGTACTAGAGATTCCTAATGGCGGGTCTAACATTGGCCCTATATTATGAATCTCGGGCTTAGTGCCAGCTGCCAATAAAAAGCTGGCATTAACCCCTTTATTACCCAGTTAGCCACCGGCACCAGGGCAACTGGAAGAGCGTGGGTACAGCGCCAGAAAATGGCGCTTCAATGAATGCGCCATTTTCTGGGGCGGCTGCGGGCTGCAATTCGCAGCATGGGGGGCCCAGAACGCTTGGGCCTCTCTATGCTGAGGATTCCAGCCCCCAGCTGCCTAGTTGTACCTGGCTGGACCAAAAATATGGCGGAGCCCCACGTAATTTTTTTTTCTAGAAATATTTCTAGAAATAAAAAAAAAATAGGCTTCGCTGTATTTTTGGTTCCAGCCAGGTATGACGAGGCAGCTGGGGGCTGGTGGCAGTCCGTAGCTGCCAAGTTGTACCTGGCTGGACCAAAAATATGGCGGAGCCCTATGTCATTTTTTTTTCTAGAAATATTTCTAGAAATAAAAAAAAAAATAGGCTTCGCTGTATTTTTGGTTCCAGCCAGGTATGACGAGGCAGCTGGGGCCTGGTGGCAGTCCGTAGCTGCCAAGTTGTACCTGGCTGGACCAAAAATATGGCGGAGCCCTATGTCATTTTTTTTCTAGAAATAATTCTAGAAATAAAAAAAAAATAGGCTTCGTTGTATTTTTGGTTCCAGCCAGGTATGACGAAGCAGCTGGGGGCTGGTGGCAGTCCGTAGCTGCCAAGTTGTACCTGGCTGGACCAAAAATATGACAGAGCCCCATGGGTCCCCTATGCTGCGAATTGCAACTACTAGACTAGTATGTTTTTTCACAAAAAGTTTCTTTATTCATTTATACGTCTCAATTTGTGAAGCACATGGTGGTTCAAAGTGCTCACTGTGCATCTAGATATGTTCCCTGGGGGGGTCTAGTTTCCAAAATGGGGTCACTTGTGGGGGAGCTCCAATGTTTAGGCACACAGGGGCTCTCCATACGCGACCTGGTGTCCGCTAACAATTCCAATTGTTGGCAAACACCAGGTTGCGTATGGAGAGCCCCTGTGTGCCTACACATTGGAGCTCCCCCACAAGTGACCCCATTTTGGAAACTAGACCCCCCAAGGAACGTACCTAGATGCATAGTGAGCACTTTGAACCCCCAAGTGCTTCACAAATTGATCCATAAAAATAAAAAAGTACTTTTTTTTCCACAAAAAAATTATTTTTTCATTTTTACAGATCAATTTGTGAAGCACCTGGAGGTTCAAAGTGCTCACTATGCATCTAGATACATTCCTTGGGGGGTCTAGTTTACAAAATGGGGTCACTTGTGGGGGAGCCCCAATGTTTAGGCACACAGGGGCTCACCAAACGTGACATGGTGTCCGCTAACAATTCCAATTGTTAGCGGACACCATGTCGCATATGGAGAGCCCCTGTGTGCCTAAACATTGGAGCTCCCCCACAAGTGACCCCATTTTGGAAACTAAACCCCCCAGGGAACATATCTAGCTGCATAGTGAGCACTTTGAACCCCCAGGTGCTTCACAAATTGGTCCGTAATAATGAAAAAAGAAATTTTTGTGGAAAAAAAAGTGCTTTTTCATTTTTATGGATGAATTTGTAAAGCACCTGGGGGTTCAAAGTGCTCACTATGCATCTAGATACGTTCCCTGGGGGTCTAGTTTCCAAAATGGGGTCACTTGTTGCGGAGCCCCAATGTTTAGGCACACAGGGGCTCACCAAACGCAACATGGTGACAGCTAACAATTTGAGCTGATTTTTATTCAAATTGTTAGCGGACACCATGTTGCTTTTGGAGAGCCCCTGTGTGCCTAAACATTGGAGCTCCCCCACAAGTGACCCCATTTTGGAAACTAGACCCCCCAGGGAACATATCTAGATGGGTAGTGAGCATATTGAACCCCCAGGTGCTTTACAAATTGATCTGTCAAAATGAAATAGTACTTTTTTTTTCACAAAAATTTTTTTTTAGCCTAAATTTTTTCGTTTTGACATGGCAACAGCATAAAATTCATCCTAAAATTTGTTGGGCAATTTCTCCTGAGTACACCGATACCTCATATGTGGTCATAAACCACTGTTTGGGCACACAGCAGGGCTCAGAAGGGAAGGAGCGCCATTTCACTTTTTGGATGTAAAATTAGCTCAAAAATTCAAATTGCGCTCCTTCCCTTCTGAGCCCTGCCGTGCGCCAAAACAGTGGTTTATGACCATATATGAGGTATCGATGTACTCGGGAGAATTTGCACAACACATTTTAAGATCCAATTTATCCCGTTGCCCATGTGAAAATGAAAGAATTGAGGCTAAAAGAACATTTTTGAGAAAAAAATTAAAATATCCATTTTTTGTTTCCACTTTGCCTTAGGTCCTGTGAAGCACCTGAAGGGTTAATCATCTTCTTGAATATAGTTTTGAGTAGCTTGAGGGGTACAGTTTTTGGAATGGTGTCACTTTTGGGTGTTTTCTGTCATGTACACCCCTCAAAAGGACTTCAAATGTGATGTGGTCACTAAAAAAAATGGTTTTGTAAATTTTGGTTGAAAAATGAAAAATTGCTGATAAACTTTGAACCCTTATAACGTCCTACCAAAAAAATTTTTTTTTCCAAAATTGTGCTGATGTGAAGTAGACATGTGGAAAATATTATTTAATAACTTTTTTCTGTCACATATCTCTCTGGTTTATCAGAAAAAAAAAAAAAAAATGTGAAAATTGTGAAATTTTCAAAATTTTTGCCATATTTTTGATTTTTTCACAAATAAACACAATAATTATCGACTTAAATTTAATACTAGCATGAAGCCCAATGTGTCACGAAAAAACAATCTCAGAATCGCTAGGATCGGTTGAAGCGTTCCAGAGATATAACCTCATAAAGGGACACTGGTCAGAATTGCAAAAAATGCCAAGGTCTTTAGGGTCAAAATAGGCTGGGTCCTGAAGGGGTTAATGACCAGACCATTTTTTGTAATTCTGACCACTCTCCCTTTATGAGGTAATATCTCTGGAACGCTTCAACGGATCCTAGCGATTCTGAGATTGTTTTTTCGTGACCTATTGGGCTTCATGTTAGTATTAAATTTAGGTCGATAATTTTTGCGTTTATTTGTGAAAAAATAAAAAATTTGGCAAAAATTTAGAAAATTTAGCAATTTTCAAATTTTTAATTTTTATTCTGCTAAACCAGAGAGTTATGTGCCACAAAATAGTTAATAAATAACATGTCCCACATGTCTACTTCACATCAGCACAATTTTGGAAGAAAAAAAAAAATTTGTTAGGACGTTAAGGGTTCAAAGTTCATCAGCAATTATTCATTTTTCCAGCAAAATTTACAAAACCAATTTTTTAGTGACCACATCACATTTGAAGTCCCTTTGAGGGGTGTACATGACAGAAAACACCCAAAAGTGACACCATTCCAAAAACTGCACCCCTCAAGCTACTCAAAACTATATTGAAGAAGATTATTAACCCTTCAGGTGCTTCACAGGAACTAAAATAATGTTGAAGGAAAAAATGGACATTTTAATTTTTGTAACAAAAATGTTCTTTTAGCCTCAATTTTTTCATTTTCACATGGGCAACAGGATAAAATGCATCCTAAAATTTGTTGGGCAATTTCTCCTGAGTACACCGATGCCTCATATGTGGTCATAAACCACTGTTTGGGCGCACGGCAGGGCTCAGAAGGGAAGGAGCGCAATTTGAATTTTAGAGCCAATTTTCCTTTCAAAAAGTGAAATGGCGCTCCTTCACTTCTGAGCCCTGCCGTGCGCCCAAACAGTGGTTTATGACCACATATAAGGTATCGGTGTACTCAGGAGAAATTGCCCAACAAATTTTGGGATGTATTTTATCCCTTTGCCCATGTGAAACTGAAAAAATGTAGGCAAAAAGAATTTTTTTGTGAAAAAAAAGTGTTTTTTTAATTTTTATGAATGAATTTGTGAAGCATCTGGGGGTTCAAAGTGCTCACTATGCATCTAGATACCTTCCTTAGGGGGTCTAGTTTCCAAAATGGGGTCATTTGTGGGGGAGCTCCAATGTGGAGACACACAGGGACCCTCCATACGCGACATGGTGTCCGCTAACAATTTGAATGGAAAATGAGCTCAAATTGTTAGCGGACACCATGTCGCGTTTGGAGGGTCCCTGTGTATCTCCACATTGGAGCTCCCCCACAAGTGACCCCATTTTGGAAACTAGACCCCCGAAGGAACGTATCTAGATGCATAGTGAGCACTTTGAACCCCCAGATGCTTCAGAAATTCATCCGTAAAAATGAAAAAGCACTTTTTTTTCCACTAAAAAATTATTTTTTCATTATTACGGATCAATTTGTGAAGCATCTGGGGGTTCAAAGTGCTCACTATGTACCTAGATATGTTCCTTTGGGGGTCTAGTTTCCAAAATAGGGTCACTTGTGGGGGAGCTCCAATGTGGAGACACACAGGGACCCTCCAAACGCGACATGGTGTCCGCTAACAATTTGAGCTCATTTTCCATTCAAATTGTTAGCGGACACCATGTCGCGTTTGGAGGGTCCCCGTGTGTCTCCACATTGGAACTCCCCCACCAGTGACCCCATTTTGGAAACTACACCCCCAAAGGAACATATCTAGATGCATAGTGAGCACTTTCTACCCCCAGGTGCTTCACAAATTGATCTGTAAAAATGAAAAAAGAAAATTTGTGTGGAAAAAAAAAGTGCTTTTTCATTTTTATTGATGAATTTGTGAAGCATCTGGGGGTTCAAAGTGCTCACTATGCATCTAGATATGTTCCTTAGGGGGTCTAGTTTCCGAAATGGGGTCACCTGTGGGGGAGCTCCAATGTGGAGACACACCGGGGCCCTCCAAACGCGACATGGTGTCCGCTAACAATTTGAATGGAAAATGAGCTCAAATTGTTAGCTGACACCATGTCGCGTATGGAGAGCCCCTGTGTGTCTCCGCATTGGAGCTCCCCCACAAGTGACCCCATTTTGGAAACTAGACCCCCAAAGGAACATATCTAGATGCATAGTGAGTACTTTGAACCCCCAGATGCTTCACAAATTGATCCATAATAATGAAAAAATAAATTTTTTGTGGGAAAAAAAAGTGCTTTTTCATTTTTACGGATGAATTTCTGAAGCATATGGGGTTCAAAGTGCTCACTATGCATCTAGATATAATCCTTTGGGGGTCTAGTTTCCAAAATGGGGTCACTTGTGGGGGAGCTCCAATGTGGAGACACACAGGGGCTCTCCATACGCGACATGGTGTCCGCTAACAATTGGAATTGTTAGCGGACACCTTGTAGGATATGAAGAGCCCCTATGTGCCTAAACATTGGAGCTCCCCACAAGTGACCCCATTTTGGAAACTAGACCACCCAAGGAACGTATCTAGATGCATAGTGAGCACTTTGAACCCCCAGGTGCTTCACAAATTGATCCGTAAAAATGAAAAAAAAACTTTTTGTGGAAAAAAACGTGCTTTTTCATTTTTATGGATGAATTTGTGAAGCATCTGGGAGTTCAAAGTACTCACTATGCATCTAGATACGTTCCTTCGGGGGTCTAGTTTCCAAAATGGGGTCACTTGTGGGGGAGCTCCAATGTTCAGGCACACAGGGAGGGGCTCTCCATACCCGACATGGTTTCCGCTAACAATTGGAGCTAATTTTCTATTGAAATTGTTAGCGGACACTATGTCGCATATGGAGAACCCGTGTGCCACCAGAACAAGGGCAACTGGTAGAGTTGGGGTACAGCACCAGAAAATGCCGCCTCTAATGAATGCGCTATTTTCTTGGGTGGCTGTGGGTTGAAATTTGCAGCGTGGGGGACCCACAACATTTGAGTCTCTCCACGCTGAGGATTCCAGTCAGCCAGCTACCAAGTTGTACATGGCTGGCTACAAATACAGCGAAGGCTTTATTTTATTTCTAGAACTAATTCTAGAAAAAAAAAATGACGTAGGGCTCCGCCATATTTTTGGTCCAGCCAGGTACAACTTGGCAGCTACAGACTGCCAGCAACCCCCAGCTGCCTCGCTGTACCTGGCTGCAACCAAAAATACAGCGAAGCCCATTTTTTTTTATTTCTAGAACTAATTCTAGAAAAAAAAATGACGTAGGGCTCCGCCATATTTTTGGTCCAGCCAGGTACAACTTGGCAGCTACAGACTGCCAGCAACCCCCAGCTGCCTCGTTGTACCTGGCTGCAACCAAAAATACAGCAAAGCCCATTTTTTTTTATTTCTAGAACTAATTCTAGAAAAAAAAATGACGTAGGGCTCCGCCATATTTTTGGCCCAGCCAGGTACAACTAGGCAGCTGGGGGCTGGAATCCTCAGCATGGAAAGGCCCAAGCGTTCTGGGCCCCCCATGCTGCGAATTGCAGCCCGCAGCCGCTCCAGAAAATGGCGCATTCATTGAAGCGCCATTTTCTGGCGCTGTACCCATGCTCTTCCAGTTGCCCTGGTGCCGGTGGCGAACTGGGTAATAAAGGGGTTAATGCCAGCTTTTTATTGGCAGCTGGCACTAAGCCCGAGATTCATAATATAGGGCCAATGTTAGACCCGCCATTAGGAATCTCTGGTAAATAGTCAGAAAATACACACATAGAAAAATCTTTTTATTTGAAAAAAAAACACAAACAAAATTCGGACTCCATCTTTATTATGAAGATCCGACGTAGTCCACAACGAAGGTCCCACGACGCTCGATTGCCTCCGACGTAGTCCACAACGAAGGTCCCACGACGCTCGATCGCCTCTGCTCAATCCAGAGACTGCAGCAAGGGATCAAGTGTCCTCTTCCTACAGTCTCAGGGGTCAGAGTTATGGTGCACTGTATGACAATGATCAGTTATACAGTGCACCATGACTATGATCCCAGAGACTATAACAAGAGGACACTTGATCCCTTGTTGCACCCATCCATCCACCTATGCACCCATCATCCACGCACGCACATCCACGTATGCACATCCACGCATGCACACAACCACGCACGCACATCCACGCATGCACACATCCACGCACGCATGCTGACATCCACGTACATCCACACACACATCCACGTACATCCACATCCACGTACGCACACTTCCACGCACGCACATTCACACACGCACATCCACGTACGCACATCCACGCACGCACATCCACGTACGCACATCCACGTACGCACATCCACGTACGCACATCCACGCATGCACACAACCACGCACACACATCCACACATGCATATCCACGTACGCACATCCACGTACGCACATCCACGTACGCACATCCACGTACGCACATCCACGTACGCACATCCACGCATGCACACAACCACGCACACATCCACACATGCATATCCACGTACGCACATCCACGCACGCACATCACCACGCACATCACGTACGCACATCCACCACATGCACTCAGCGCACATCCCCGTACGACATCACGTACGCACATCCACGCTACGCACATCCACGCAGCACACAACCACGCACACACATCCCCACAGTATCCACTAGCACATCCACGTACGCACATCCACGTACATCCACGTGCTGACATCCACGTATGCCACACCACGCACACACATCCACTAAGCACATCCACGCAGCACACACCACCATCACCATCCACACATCACACGGCCATCCACCAATCCATCCATCCACCCATCCATCCATCCACCCCATCCATCCATCACCATCCACATCTCATCCTCATCCATCATTCAATCTCATATCATACTTACCCACGATGTTTAGGATGGGGAGGAGCCCCTGAGAAGAGGAGGAGCCACACTGCAGAGGAGGCCCGACGGTGCGGGCGGGTGCACCGAGCGTGCAGCCCGCCGGGATAGGTGAGTGGGGCTGGGGACCGGGGACCGGGGGCTGGGGACCGGGACCAGCAGGGAGGAGGAGGAGGAGGAGGGGCCCTGCAGCTTCGTCGGCGGGCGCACAAGCCCGCCGGCAGCAAAACAATGCAGGGTGGAGGGCGGGGATGGACGGGAGACAGGGGGGCTGCACAGGGGACGGGGACAGGACACAGGGGGCTCAGGGCACGAGGGGGGGGCTACAGGACACGGGGAGCTGGACACAGGGGGCGGGGACCGCACACAGGAGGGGCTGCACAGGGGACGGGGACCGCACACAGGAGGGGCTGCACAGGGGACGGGGACAGGACACAGGAGGGGCTGCACAGGGGACGGGGACAGGACACAGGGGGCTCAGGACACAGGGGGGGGGGGCTACAGGACACAGGGGGAGCTGGACACAGGGGGCTGGGACAGGACACAGTGTGAGCTGGAGCATCAGCTCATGGCCGGCGGCTGCGGTGCAACCCGCCCGCAGATAAGAGTGATTGCGGTGGGGGAGGGGGGTGAAGGGGTTAACAGGGGTGCCCACACCTCTGCCCCTAACCCTTGGCTGTCACTGACAGCTTTTAGATTTGAGCTGTCACTGTTCGTTTAGGAGCAGTGACAGTTCAAAGCCATGACGAGTATACTCGTCATGATGCGGGAACTGACAGCTTTTCATGACGAGTATACTCGTCATTGGTCGTAAAGAGGTTAAGGTATAGCTCTAGCTATTATATTACTATTTACTAACTTCCTTGTTACAACTGGTATATGACCAGTAATGGGGGCACGTAATGGGGCACGTATTGACATATTATACGTACAATTTTATCAATATTGTGCCCAGGGACATAATGTCCCGGTCTGTTCATATGAATGTGCCTTTATATAGAGTACTTCCTCTAATTTTGCACCATCTTAACATGACTTCATGGTTTGTTAGTACATTTTTTTCATGTGGTCCCCTCTCTGTGGATCTTATATTGATACATGTGCCCTTCGTATTCTTCATGCTTTCAGCATGAAATTGTTGCTATTCAATCAGGTGGTCGCCACCTATACTAACCACTGAATCCCTTCTTTGGGCCTGCTTGTCACATTTGACCTGCCTAAACTTTGTTTGCACTGTTGTATCTTTTCTCTATTATGTTTAATCTTCAACCAATATGTCTCCAAAAGAGGGATCTTGTCCTCTCCTGAGTCTAATAATTGCTGTCATTATCGCTAGTAAACTTCTATTTGTTGCCATCATCACTAAGCAACTTTGTCACATGTTAGTAACGCACTTCCGGTCTCGCGCCCACCGGCACAAGTGGGAGTGGTAACGATCGATCCTATTTATAGATGCACGGGACTACTAAGCGGTCATCCCTTGACAAAGTTACCACCACGGTAGCGATACGCGTGGGGTAGGGTCCTGCTTGGTGGGTCCCCTCTGTATGTGACTTACTGGATGCTCAGATCATCACTGACTTGGACATGGCTGTGGTAGCTATCAGCACCGACTTGACTATATGACTGCTTATACCCCCAGGCTGCAATCACCTTTATGACACTACATGATGTTTTGACCTACGGTTTAACATGTGGTATTGCAATTTACAATGTGTTTGTGCCTGAGGATTTTTTATCTCTAAAGGCTAGGTCTGAGTATCATACCTGACCTGTTCCTGGGCATATTGCTCCTATTTAGATACTTATTATCTGTGCATTATTATACCAGGTTGTGCTTTTGTGAGGTATCATATTATTGGTAGTATGGTACCTATTGATTACCATTACACTATTTTCTTAATATGTGCAAACATATGCCAACCAATATAGGTTATCACTACCAGCAGCACTATTCTATCCAAAAAGGGAGTAGTCACTGGTCATCCGATTTTATTTACCATCTTTCTGTGTCTAACCTGTGTGGCGGACCTGGAGCCGTGTGGGACCCGCCCGGTGCACCTGGTTCCGTCCCAGTTGAGGAGCGGGGGGTGGAGCTGGTAAGCATTGGCTGCCACCCGTGTCTCCAGCATGGCCGGGGAGGAGAGGTGGGGTGGGATCTGGCGCGGAAAACAGGGAGCTTCCCGCGGCTGCACCTCTCCTCTGACACACTATCGCGGTGGACTCTACCTAGGGTCACAGTGGACTATATAACTATATATTGTTGGCTACCCAGCCTTTGAGCCCAATAATCTTTCCATACAAGGAAACAGCAAGTGGTCCCATCTGTTAGTCATAATCTTGATGACGTTTATTGTCTGAACTTTGGTTGAACACTGTATATATATTTGCTTTATTCTGTGCAACTACCCGTACTGCCCATACACTGTCAGGTATCCATGTGATTGTGACAATTCTGTCATTACGAGTATTACATTTGGGTCCCCCCAGCGATTATTTTAATTGTTTTTAGATTGTTCACTGTCTGCTTATGTGTCAATAAAGCTTTTTTCACCTTCAAGTGTGCTCCCGATTTTTGGCTATATGCCAAGTCTTTTCCTTCATTTCTATTCTTAAAAGGGAATCTGTCAGCACATTCTTGCTACTTGATTTGAGAAAGCAATCCAAAATAATTATTCACCAACAGATCTGTTTTAGATCTGGGTGGTGATTGGCTTTTACTTGATTTGAGAGCAGCATAAAATAGGAAAAGAGACCCTGATTCCAACAATGTACCACTTAGTTTTTTGGTAAACTAGTTGTGACAAATTCAGAGTTTTTAGATTTTGCATACAATAGAGCTGAGAAAGCTTTCTCCACCAACACAAGGCTTTCAATGTGCAAGGTTTATAGACAGTGAACTGCTTATGAGAGAAAAGAGGATTTCGGACTAGCTGCTGTAGGTGATGTAGTCAGAGCAATGATAAGGTCCTGGTGCTAAAACAATTATGGCAAGTAAACAACAAACGTATACCTTGACAAGGGAGGCATCTTAGATTTCTTTATTTTAAAGAGAATCCGTCAACATGAAAATACAGTGCAATCTGCAGGCACCAAATTCTAGAGCAGGGGGAACTGAGTAGATTGATATATCGTTTTGTGAGAAAAGATTCAGTATAACCTGTTATTTCATCATTGAAACCTCTGCTCTTTCTGGGATTTTGGGTCCAGAGGGCGGTCCAATCAGTGACTGGCAGCTATCCTTGTATAAGTGTGCATACAGAAACAGCTATCACTAACTGATGGTCCAGAAGGTGGTCCTATCAGTGACTGGCAGCAATCCTTGTATAAGTGTGCACACAGAAACAGCTGTCACTAACTGATAGGACTGCCCACTGGACCCAAAATCCCAGAAAGAGCAGAGGTTTAAATGATGATATCACAGATTGTACTGAATCTATTCTCACAAAACTATATATCAATCTACTCCATTCCCCTTGCTCTACAACATGGTGCTTGCACATTACACTACATTTTTATGGTGATAGGTTCTCTTTAACCCCTTCAGCATGTAATCCCCAGACTACTTTGCAAAAACCTGCTGACAAAGTCCCTTTAAGCTTCCAGTTGCTCCAGAGGAAGAAATTGCCTCAACTGTAAGTGATTGGTCTCCTTTAAAGGATTCTCATGCAGTTTAATTACTACCCAGTGATGTGCCTCAAACATATTACAAGACAAGCTGAACAATGCTTTCAGCATTACTTCTCTGATACTCACCCCTTTCACCTCCTTCAGATCTCCTTTGACCAGCGAGTTTAGAAAGTAATTAATGTTGTGATTAAAACTCTGCAGCTGTGTGAGACAAATACCCAAATTAATGACTGTTAGATAAGTCAAGCAGATAATTTCTCACATACTTTGCTATACTCTAGTCAGCATTCTCACAGTGAATACATTACACATCTAACTGCATTATATAATCCATCTATTTCTGCCATCAAATAATGTTTATTGCAGCCTATCCCCATGAGCTTCCGACATTATCTTATCTTTTTATACAGTGATGACTGCAAGATCCGGTGAGAATAAGATATGCCCAAGAAGTAATAACAAACATGCTAATAAATTAGAAGAATGAATGTAACCTTTTAATTGCAGTAATTAGCAGATCATCAGATTCTGATATGAAGAACTTCTTCATACAGTTATAGCTCATACAGACGTCCATGGATTTCAGTCCGATCTCGAACCGCAATGCACGGACTGGCCGGGGCTCTCAACTAGGGCATGATAGTCTCATAGAAATATGTGAGCTGCAACACTTTGGATGGGAGAGCAGCAGCCTGTCCGTGCGTTGCGGTTAAAGATCAGACTGACTTGTACGGATGTCTATATGAGCCCTTAGAGTTCACTTGCCAGCCACAATAAGGACTGCTGAACAGCTACATGAAAGTCATTTAACCCTTTATTGCAGGACGAGATGTACTTCTGAATGACATCATTCGTTTTACCACATATAAAATTGTATAATGGGGAGAAATTGTGAAAAAAATAACACAATTCTGACATGATTTTTTGGGAATTGTTTTTACAGTGTACATTTTCTGGTAAAAATTACCTCATAATATAATACTCCTTATCAGTACAATTAAGAGGATAAGAAACATCTTCAGTGACATCTGAAAAGTGTATTCACCTTTGTGTGTCTTGCCACTAATTTTACACCTGATAAAGACTAGAATAAAATTTGTGGCTGTCATGTCGCCGTTGGATTCGGTGGCTGGTGTTCCTGCCCCGGCCGCTGGGAGGCGCCGGCTTCCTTTGGCTGGTGGTGTCAGTCATAGGAAAGCCGGATCCTCATATGGCAGGGGTGGGGAACTCCAGGCCTCGAGGGCCGCACACAGTGCAGGTTTTCATGATTTCCTTAGTATTGCACAGGTGATTGATTATACTATCACCTGTGCAATACTAAGGAAATCATGAAAACCTGCACTGTGTGCGGCCCTCGAGGCCTGGAGTTCCCCACCCCTGTCATATGGACTTGTTCCTTTGACAGCTGCCTCTGTTGCTGGACATGGCCGTGTTTCTCCTGTGGGTGATGCTGGTACCAGAGGAGAGGTTCCTGTAGAGGCGTCTGGTAGGCGCAGGCTTCGCTCTTCTATCAGAAGTAGGGTGGTTGGTACCAGATGTGCATCACTATCTGGCCTCGTTCAAGGGGCGGTCTGGATGAGGACATCAGGCTGTGAGCTCCAGCCTATGAGAGGAAACTGTGCCCTTCAAATACCTTGGAGCCTGTCCTGCAGGCCGCCAGATATAGTCTTGGTTTCCCTTTCCCTCTATTGTGTGTTTGTATTTTGACTCTGACCTTTTGCCTGGATTCTTGACCCTTCTACTGCCTGATGATTTTGTACCTTTGCTCCCTCCTTGTTTTGACCCTGCCTCCAGACTACGCTTTCAGTCCTATTTAATATTCTCTTCCTGGCGACCTTCCTGCTCCCGTCCGCTGCTCATCATAGACAGCTACTGCCTGGGCTCCGCCGTAATTCCAGATCCCTGTATAGGGGTAAAGGGTTTCGGGGTTTCTCAGGTTGCTGTCTTACCAGCAGCTCAGCCTCGTAGTGGATGGTCTTCACAATGGCATAAAGAATGCCACAGCTCGTCATGAATTAGACAAATAGGTGTTACCTAAGCCTGTTGTGCCATCCTCTCACCTCAGGTTCACCAACATTTTTGTGCAACTCCACGTAGTGCAAAAATGTTGTGACTTTTCAAAGATTTTTACACTAATTGATGTATAATCTTTGATGAACTGGGGCCATATTCTTAAAGCTTCCCTCCAAAGCCAAAATGGATAGCCACTGTAGAAAAGGGTTTTCACCTTGGTGGTCCCTGCCTTCCATGTGGCATACTACACCACTATTTTACGTATGCAGGGGAAATATCTGGGTAGAGTTTAATTTCTCCAGCAATTATATCAGTTTGCTAGTGGTTTAAATAAGCAGAATATTTGCCGAACAACAGACTGATGGTCAAGCTTGTTCAAGAAAAATGAATATTGGCAGTTAAAGAATACAGGATTCATATGTTAAAAACATTTTAATCTTTCAGGATATTCCTAATCCTGGCATTTAGGAATCTGCCGCTCTACCTTGAGATCATCTTTAGTTTTCTAAACTGAACTGAAATAATAAAAGGCCTTATACAATTATACTATAAAATATAGTTTTCAATTATTGGCCAATGTAAATGTGCAAAACTGGTGAAAATTCACCTTTTTGTCATTAATCAATTTTTTTAAATGACATAAAAATGATAACTTGTCACCTTTATGTTCCCATATGTAAACATGGGGGAATAGCTATTCTCCTTATGGAGAGCAATCTGCCTGCCGGCATAAGGAGACTTATAAGGAGACTTATAGCCGCAATGCTCCTTTGGAAAATATGCAAATTGTCACTTCAGTGAGGAAGTAGACAAAATACTAATGCCACCTAATAAAGGTAGCAATCCTAAAAGTCATAATCGACTCTTTAACAAGCCTTTTAATATGACTTAGGATTTGTGCCAGATGAGAACCTCAAATTGCAGACGCTGCGTTTCAGGGTGATTGCCCCTCATCAGTGCAGTGTATGGGATTCTGATCTTGCTGTTTAGGAGGCTAAGACGAGATCTGAGGAACAGCTATTATCCTTATGTAGAGCAATCTGCCTGACGGCATAAGGAGACTTATAAGGGGACTTATAGCCGCAATGCTCATCTGGGAAATATGCATTTCTCCTTATGGAGAGCAATCTGCCTGCCGGCATATTTCCCAGAGGAGCATTGTGGCTATAAGTCTCCTTAGAGTTCTTCTTATGCTGGCAGACAGATTGCTCTACATAAGGAGAATAGCTGTTCCCCAGACCTTGTCTTAGCCTCTCATACAGCCAGATCAGATTTCCCACACACTGAACTGATGAGGGGCAATCACCCTGAAACGCAGCGTCTGCAGTTTGGGGTTCTGATCTGGCACAAATCCTAAGTCATATTAAAAGGCTTGTTAAAGAGTCAGTTATGACTTTTAGCATTGCTACTTATATTAGGTGGCATTAGAGTTCATCTACTTCCTCACTGAAGAGAAACTTTGCATATGTAAACAGGCATTTGCTAATCACATTGGAAAGACAAGTCTTTACAAGATAGCTGAAATGGTTAAAAACATACAGTAATACACTGCTTAGGGTGCTTTCACACCACGATTTTTAGGGAGCCGATGCTGTCCGATATAAATCGGACAGCATCGGCTCCCTTCTGATGCCTGGAATCGGGTGCCAAATAGGCACCCGATTCCGGCATAAAATCGGCGCCGGGCTGCAAAAAAAGAAAAAAAAAAAAAAAAAGTTTATTCTCACCTCTCCCCGAGCCCCCGCCGTCAACCGCCATCTTCCTCTAGGCTCCTGGTGGCTCCCGCAGGCTGCCGGTGTCAGCAGAGGTGTACCTCTGCTGTACACAGGACCTGCGGTGATGTCACAGTCACGTGACCGCGGGTTCACCATGGTAACCCGCGGTCACATGACTGACATCACCGCAGGTCCTGAACAGCAGAGGTACACCTCTGCTGACACCGGCAGCCTGCGGGAGCCTAGAAGAAGATGGCGGTTGACGGCGGGGGCTCGGGGAGAGGTGAGAATAAACTTTTTTTTTTTCTTTTTAACCCTTGTGCTCCCAGGAGCAGTTTTACTGTACTGAGCATGCTCAGTACAGTAAAATGGGGTCCGAGGAGACATCACATGTTTCCTCGGACCCTTCTCCATAGGGCCCCATGTTAGGGATCGGGTCAGATCGGATGTGCACTAAATGCCATCCGATTTGGTCCGATCCGAGTCTGTCAGATTTTGTCATCGGATGAAAAAATCGTTGCAGGCAACGATTTTTTTCTCCTGAAAAAAATCGGCCAAAATCGGGCAGAATCGGATCGGACCAAAACAGATGCCATTTAGTGCACATCCGATTCGGTCCGATCCCCATAGGGATGCATGGGGCCCGAAAATCGGTCCGATGCTGTCCGATTTTTTTCGGACAGCATCGGAAATGCAAAAATCGTAGTGTGAAAGCACCCTTACACTGCTTATCTTAACAAATTAATCTTCATATTTAAAAGTTGCATTCACATTAGATTAATGTTGGCCAAACTTGCCGATATTGGAGGAGCAAGTTTACCATGTAATGCATATGGGGACTCACAAATCAGTGTTGATAGATTATGTTGGGAGACAGAAGGAAAGAGCATGCAGAATAATAAGGTCCTATGCATTTGCTACAGCCAAAGGCAGCTTATTTTCTACTTTCCAAGAAAATGCAGGAGGTTAAGTGGTTGGAGCAGATGACCCAGGTGATCACTTCCAATTCTATTATGCTATGATACGTGCACACTCTATACATACATCAGTATGATGAGGTCAGAGGAGAGAGCTGTTTGCCAAATAAGCAATTGGATGATCTCTGTGTAAACCAGGGGTGGGGAACTCCAGGCCTTAAGTGCTGCCAACAGGTCATGTTTTCAGGATTTCCTTAACATTGCACAGGGGTTGGAATCATCACCAGTGCAGGCTGTAAATTATCACCTATGCAATACTAAGAAAATCCTGAAAACATGACCTGTTGGTGGCCCTTGAGGCCTGGAGTTCTACACCCATGGCTTAAAGTGTACGGACACCTTAAAGATCTGAAGCACATACCCTGACTAGTAGCTGTATATTAGCATGTAGAAGTCCTCAGTGCTTGATACCTTATAATGGCTATTTTTTACCTTATCAAGTTGTTGGATGAGTGATTTTTTTGCTCAACATCAACTCTAAAAGAGCCACATTTTTGTAATAAATTCAATTCTGGATAAATGCAGCATAAAATTTGCACAAACAAAATAATAGTGCACTTAAATCCACTAACCAAAGTAAAATGACATACCACATTTTTCATAGGCGTTAATAATTCCTTAGAAAGCTCAGCGAAAGCGTTGAAAGCATTGCTCAGAGCTTCTTCTCCATTGTCCCGGCAGTTTAATGATAGTTTTTCCAACGTTGCAATATAAACTTCTAGGTGTGTGATGTGTTCTAAAATGGAGAGATATAGAAGACTGTAATCATTTGCTGAAGCAGGACAGGGGGAAACAACAAGCCATTCATTTTACCATAAGGGCAGACAAACCTCTGCATTTAACCAAACCATTATGAGCTGAACAAAGGCAAGATCTCTATGTACAGAGGCAAGATCATTCTGATTGTCATAAAGGACAATATGCCAAATGTTACCTTAATTCTCCTAACCCCTCATTATTACTTCTCCTCGTTTATGGCCATGCAGAGGCCTTCAAACTGGGGCCAAATCCATCTGTTGCTGGTATACATTTAGTCTGGTATATAGTCACTCTTTGAAATTATTCAACATGTACAGTGGGTGAAATTAGTATTGAACATGTCACCAATTTTTAAGTACCGTAATATAGTATAAAGATGACAAAAGTTGTTTTGCAAACAGGGATGACAAATGTATTAAATATATCCACAAACATAGAGAACAGTAAAATGAAGTCAAGGCTACAAGGAGGTTTTAGAAGGTAATCTAGATTCAAGTCGATACAATGTTGTGGCTGAAAGCCATCCTAGTATAAAAGATCAGACAGACAAATAAAGTGTATAGTGCAACAATATAGCAGTAGGCTTAGGCCAAGTACAATACACAGGTCACTGATACATCTCTTATATTTAGAGTCTAGCACTTCCACAATAAAGGACCTTTCAGGTCTTGGTCTGATCCCTCAAACATGTTAGACCGGATGGATGAAAACCAATGGCATATATTTTTAAATGCTGTCCACTCCTTCACATACCGGTATATGACGACTCAATCTTACAATAAAGTGCTAGTGCATGAAATACAAATAGGTACTGCAAACAAAAACTGAACTCTAAAGCCCAGTGAATGCCAGGTCTAAACCCTGCACAAAGAAGCACTAAGTATTTTTAGTTTGTGTCATTACCGGTAGTCTATATATACACTGGTGGCAATATCACTATACAGAGGATATAGGGTGTGCATTATTACTATATGGAAGTCTATGGGGTGCATTATTCGATCTGAAGAACTATAAGATGCATTATTATATATGGAGGATTATGGTGGTGCATTATTTATTATGGAGGACTATGGGTATGCATTATTCTATATGGAAGACTATGGTGGTGCATTATTATGGAGGACTATGGGTATGCATTATTCTATAAGGATGACTATGGGGTGTGCATTATACTATATTGAGGACCGTGTGGGTGCATTATTTTAAATGGAGGACTATGGGGTGTGTATTCTTCTATATGAAGAACTATGGGGTGTGCATTATACTATATTGTGGATTCTAGGGGGTGCATTATACTATATCGTTGACCCTGGGGGTGCATTATATTACATGAATAACAATGGGGGTGCATGATCATATATACTGTGTGGAGGACTGTGTGGGGGGCCTTTATATTTTCTTATGCTTTTCAAAGAAATTATCTTGCTTGATTATCTTTTGCTGAGATATCATGTAACTAAATATTTAGGGTGACCATAGACTCATTAGCTGTCGACGAAGACTCTTCTACAAGTTTGTTCATCCTCTTAAGGACAGAGCAATTTTTAATTTTTGCCCTTCAACCCCCCCCCCCCCCCACCACCTTCTAGGAGCAGAAGTTTTTTATTTTCCCTCTGACAAAGCCTTGTGGGGCTTGTACATTTGGGGGGCTAGTTGTACTTTTGAATGACATCATCCATTTGCTCATAAGGTTTACTGGATAAGGAGAAAAATATTTGAAATTAATTTAAATTGCCAAAGAAAATGAAAAAACACATTTCTTCTGTTTATTTTGGTGGTGGTGGTGGGGGTTTAGTTTTCTCAGCATTCTATCTGCCATAAAGATGACCTGTAAACATGTTTGTTCAGGTCAGTATGATCACAATGATACCAAATTTGGATTTTATTTATTTATGGGGGTGAAAAAAAAAAGAGAAATTTGTAAAAGAAAACCCAAAAATTAGCTTTCCAAAACTCTAAACATTTTTATTTGTTTGATTGATGGAGCTGTTCGAGACCTCATTTTTTGCCCGATGCTTTTTATTGATACTATAGGGAACAAAAATATAAAAAGCAACACTTTTGTTTGTGCTCCCATTTTTCATGAGCTGAACTTAAAGATCTAAGACTTTCTTAGTATGGAGATGGTCTTTTTCTTTCAAATACGGTACATTTCACAAATTTGTCTACAGGTCCATTCACACTGTGCGTTTTTGGTCTGTTTTTGCTCATCAGTTTTTTTGTAGCCAAAACCAGGAGTGGGTGATAAATACAGAAGTGTTGCAGGTGTTTCTATTAGACTTTTCCTCTGATTGTTCCACTCCTGGTTTTGGCTACAAAAAATGATGAGCAAAAACAGACCATAAACGCACAGTGTGAATGTAGCCTAAATCTGTTTTAGAGAGCACTAATCCTTTGCCGAGATAATCCATCCACCTCACAGGTGTGGCATATCAAGCTGCTGATTAGACAGCATGGTTATTGCACAGGTGTGCCTCAGCACGGCCGCAATAAAAGGCCACTCTAAAACGTGCAGGTTTACGGTACTGGGGTTATCCAGGGGGGTTCACAAAACCAGTCAATATCTGGTGTGACCACCATTTGCCAGTCTGCCACACAGTGAAAACAGGGAGACATCCGTGAACAGAACACCTCTCCAACGTGCTAGAAGCCATTGAATGTGGCTCACTCAAGTTGCCCTGAAGCACGTTGTCTAATAAAGCACTATTATATTCACCCATTGATATCTCATGGAATATAGCAGCGCGGTTTTTATCCCTTCATCCTCCCTACTTTAATTTTCTGAGATAATGACCTTTGGGTTTTCATTGGCTGTGAGCCATAATCATCAATATTAATCAAAATAAACACTTGAAATAGATCACTTTGTTTGTAATGACTCAAAAAACATATATGCATTTCACTTTATGAACTGAATTACTGAAATAAATTTACTTTTTGATTATATGCTAATTTATTGAGATGCAGCTGTATATGGCATGAGGGTCATATGAAGTTTAATAACATAATACCTCGTTATTTCTGATGCGATAGCTTATTTGCAATAAATATGTTTTCTCCATATGTAAATGTGCTATTAAATTATATCGGCTGAAAACAGATCTCCCTGAAAATCTGCGTCCAGAGTTCATTTGAAATGAATGGGGGCGTTACCAGTGTGAGACATGTAGGAGCAGACCATCAGTCATTACATATGTCACACTGGTTAATTCCCCCTTTCATTAAAAATAAGCGTCAGAGACAACCTAAGAGGGTTGATCCCACTGACAGATTCTCTTTAAACCAAAAAATGATTGGGTCTGACTGAGTTACCAATTGTCTAGCCAGCACATACCTTTGGAAGACAGATTTGTTTCATTATTTAGACAATAAAGCCATATTAACCAATGCATTAAAAAATCTATTTAACAAAATTCATCACAGCGAAATGCTACATTGTAGGAGGAAAGTTAGTAATATCACTGACTCTATTCAGTTACCGTTTTTGTAGACTACTAGACATACTCCTTAAAGAAGACATGTCATCTCAAGTACTGCCTTCAGAAACTAAAGTATACAACAATAATATATTAAACATGCAATAATAGCCCAAGCTCGTTCAGATGAGTTAGACAAAACATGTTGAATAATGTTCTTTTAATTATCAGTTAGCTAAAGCTAACGACTCTAGTCTCCCATCCTTATCAGATTTATTGCCTGAAACAAACCAGATTATAAGGATGGAGTAAACAACAGCCATATCCCTAGATGCCTATACATGCTCGACAAACAGATGGTGGGACTAATGCAAATTTACGAAACATGACGGATATCTCATGTTCATTTAGCAGGTTGATAAGTTTTTTGATTAATAGTCTAACTCCTCAGGTGTGACATTACTGACATGTCTTCACAATTAATTCCAGTTCTGAATCTAGTTGTACAGAATGCAGTAAAAAAAAAAGATGATGATAATGTAGACAAACTTCAGATTGTATACATCTTCAAGCAATGTTACACCCTCTGTGACTCTGATTAAAGGTACCGTTACACGGCACGACGTTGAAACGATGTTGGCAAGATTTCGCAGGAGCGCGGTCGTTTCCGACATTGTTTCAACATCATTGGTTATCTGTCACACGTGTAGATATCGTGGATGACGCACCAACGCTATCGCGCGCACATTACACCGAACGATACTTGCTCACTGTTGTGAATGGGCGAAGTCGTGAACGACATCGTTATCGTGGTGTCACACAGAACGATGTAGCAGGTTTGCTGAACGACGCTCGTCTGAATTGAGAACTTGTTCTCAAACCTGTGTTCAGCGATCCAAGGATTTATCGTAGTTGAATCTCTGTGTTACACGCAACAACGTCCTAACGATGCCGTTTGAACGACTCCAAATCCGTGACGTTTAAACGATATCGTTAACTATATTGTGCCGTGTAACGGGGCCTTAAGACTGGCGTGAAAGTCTTCATAAGGCTGCATACTCCCGGTCAGTAGACGCAGCGTCCAAAACGCTGCGTCGTACAGTATCAGCTAAGTGGATGCAATTTTAAGAAATCCCATGCCCACTATGCTTAACCTGACCGCAACATTCTTTTAGCTGCGGAGTCGGAAGCGGCTTCCATCGGGTGACTGCAGGGAGAAGCCGCCCTGCACCCGCTGCACATGGTGAGTACAGGGCGGCTGCAGTCTCCCTGCGGCCACCCGCGGGTTAAGATGAGCTGCATCCAACACGCAGGTCCCCCAGACCGTGAGAACATACCCTAAAAGGTGTGTTGGAGTAAGATGCGCCAAGTCACTAATAGGGGCTGCTGTACGTTTTTTATGTAAGTTACACCACCTTAGTTGTCAACACTATCAATACTTTGTTACCGTGCTCTAATCCCTCTCCAAAGTCTCTGGAACTGATGCAAAAAGACTAAAGGTCGGAATTTTATTTTTTTTTTTTGCAACATTGTGTTGCGCAAAAAAATTGCATCACTTCAAGGAGTTTTAGGCTATGTGCGCACTGGGCGGCGGGTTGGTCGGCGACGGCTGGGCGGACCTGCCAGGAAGCTCTGGAGCCGTCCACCGGCTTCCTGGCGGGTATGTGCGGCGGGTGACGGGCGGGTGACGGGCGGGTTAGCGCCGGCGGTTCTGCAGCGGCTGGAAGCAGTACATGATTCTGCTTGCAGCCGCTGCAGAACCGGCCGGTTTATAGAACATGCTCATTCTTTGCTAACCCGCTGGGAACCCAGCGGGTTAGCAACGGATAAGCATGTGTAAACCGCCGCTGTGTGCACAGCGGGTGTCGGTTTACATAGGTTTCTATGTTAATCCAAACGCCGGTTTGGATTAACATAAATTTACATGAAATTTATGTAAACCGACCGGCGGTTTACACACCTAATCCGACCATATCCCGGCCAGTGCGCACATAGCCTTATACAAGAAAACTGTAAAAAAAAAACTCCTAGATGAATTAGGGTCTGTGTTTTCTATTAACACCCCATTCCTCCCCTTTATTTTGACTACAACAAAAGCAGAAGAATTAAAAATGCTCAGGCATCACTAAGGTCTTTCGTGAGCAGAACCTTTCCAGGAAAAAAAGCCCACGCAAAGCACCATGATAGATACACTAAAACCCGTTTGGTTAAAATTCTATTATTCTACTACTAGAAGATGACATATCAAATTTATGTGTAGCATAAGGGCAACTTCACATAGGCATTTTTTAGTATCAGGCGGAGATCCGTCGCTTTATTAAAAACTGAAAGCAAACCGAATCCGGTTTGTGCCCGTTGATTTTCAGTGGGCATTCCAGCACTTTTGTTTGCATCCAGTTGCTATCGGATACAGCTGAAGCCATTTTATTTTTTACCAAACCCAAAAAACAAAACAAGTAGCAATTTTTGGGCTCGGTAAAAAAACACTTCAAACTGGATCTGGCATACTGCAGCATAATTTATAATGTGTGTCAATGGGTGCTCAATCCGGTAAAACTGGATCCGGCATGACTACTGAGAATAAGTGGTATGATCACACATGTAAAGTTTGGGGACTGTACCGAACACCTGAGTGTTCATGCACGGACCCCAAACAGGGACTTCACTGAGAAGTCCATGATTAACGCATCATACTCGCATGTATCGCTGCAGAGGTCACTTCCAGGTGATGCTCATTAGCCTCATGTAATATTCACTACATTGACTGCTGAACAGCCAATCACAGACGCACATTGTCTGCAACAGGGTCAGTGATTGGCTGTTGTGCCCCACCCACTGTGGTAGCAACCAATCACAGATGCAATGGGTGGGGTGCAACAGCCAATCACAGACGTCACAGAGCCTTGGTGTCTGTGATTGACTGTTCAGCCGGCAGTGCAGAGTGGAACCAGAAGTGACAGCAGCACCAAGATAGGCAAGTATAATTCTTTAATCACAGATGCCTCAGTGAAGTTCCTGATTGGGGTCCTTGCCGAACACTCGGGTGTTCGGTACGAACCCAAAACAGGCAAACGAATCCGGACAATGCCAGAGAGTGCTGGACGGAACAGCACCAGTATTATAACAGAACCGGAAAACTGATCCGGTATAATACTGTTTTTTAAGGGTAAAAAACGTACTGGGTCAGAGGCGGTTTTCGTCTGATCTCCGCCAGATACAAAAAATGCCTAAATTCTTAAGAGGTTATAAAAAAAATACAAAGTTTTCAGTAGAATAGAAGGCTGTTCTCCAAGATGCTTGGAACTGACCAACCAGAATTTTTCCAAAACATCTCAACACTGTAAAAAGCAAAACGTGTGTATCCTGGAGACACATTTCATTTTCCCTTGTTTCTTTCTTGATAGTACCGAAAAGTCTGGACAGAAACTTTTCTCTCTGCTGGAATAAAATTCTGTTTAAAGCAGTGTTCAAATAATTATGTAAATGAATCCCAGTCATTCTAGGAGACAATATATAGATAAGTAAAACAGCTAGAATTGGGATTAATGCCTTAAATCATGGCCAGGAAATAAAGCTTATTAAGAGCTAAGATTGCTGAGTAGCTACTGTTCATTATCTCTTGAGGTTTATGATTAACATACTTTTGATATGGTTTGTAAAACTGCTGTGTGCTTGGAAAACACTTCTACGGGAACGAGTGTGTTATAGATGCTCCTCAATGTTTGAGCAGTGAGAAATGTTCCAAATTGGGGTCTACAGACTTGAAACTGTGTTCTTATATGTAGACCTACTTAATAATAATATAGCAATAAATCATCATAAAATACAAATGAAGTTTGACAAAACTATATGGTCACTGAAATGATGTCTAAAGAGCCACACTGTAATGGAAACTGCATTATGGAGATTACACATTCCCAATTCTGAAGCTGCTTCCCTATGTTCTTTACTCCTGTGCAACTCTTTGAAAGCAAATCTGTTAACAGGTTTTTGCTACTTCACCTGACAACAACATAATGTACGCAAAAAGAACCTGAATCCAACGATATCTCAAATAGATTATTGGCTGCAGCTGTTCTGACACAATCAAAGCATTTAGTTTCAGGAACACAGTAGAGCTGAGAGAGCTGTATCTACCCACACAAGGCTCTCAATAGAGATTGTACATTCACTGTGATGTGTCAATCACAGCAGGGGGCGTGTCACACTGTCATGTGCATGTCAAAATGGTCCTGTAACTGTAATCATAGGGCAATAATACCTTTTGTTTATATAAACAATTGGACACAGCCTAATAAACGAGGCACAGTTACATTTTGTTATTTAGGCCTTGCAGCATGCTTTCCTCAGTTTACATAATAAAAACCTGCTGACAGATTCCCTTTAATTACTTCACTTTTTGGTAACTCATGGTATGTGAACACAATGTCTTTCAGGTGCATTCCAACAGATAATCGCCAAAAAAAGTTGCAACATCTAAACGACTTCCAGGTGGAAGCCACTCAGTCTATATATACACAGTTTAATAAAAAAAAAGTCATCATAAAAGTGTCCAAGAAGACTGTAAAGAAAACACTATAGTTTTCATGCAGCTGCTTCAAATACTCAGTGGGCAGGCAAGTGTCTTAAAGTTGTCCTGTGTACATACCCCTATGTCACAACCACACAGCCGTGCTATGGATCGTAGTTGCATGGACTTGCAATTCATTTCCCCCCAAAAAAGGAGATTCATAAGGATATTGTTCAGATAACACAATGTTTTTTTTTTACTTACCCATCCCAAGCTAAAGTAAACGTTAAGCAATTGCCACTTTGTATTTAATCTAGCCATAGTCCCTGGCGATGCCTGGGATAGTAACTAACTGTTCTTAGCTATAGCAAAATAGAATGGGATAACAAAGTTTTCAGATAAGGTTTAAAGGTAACGAGAAGAAAGCACATGTAGTCCTTTGTTCTCTCGCCTCAAAACATATTAAATTACATTTCTTACACCCCAGTAGTACCAGAATTATGAAATGTAGATTTTCAGAGTCCACACACTGGTGAATGTAAAGAACCATTCTACTTCACTCAGGGGATTCCAGAATCCTAAGAAATACATTTTTGCCCATCAGCATAAGGCAACTAATAGCATTTCAATCAAAGGATAAAATCATAAGCAGAAAAATGATACTAATATCTTTGAACAGTGAGCTTCCAGGTCCAAGATATGGAGGAAAATGAGAAATTGATAACTTTCAAGGAGATCTGTACCTTCTAGAGCAGGAGTCCCAGACACGCGTCCCAAGGGCCGCATGCGGCCACTGGGGCTTCACTGTGCGGCCCGCGGAAACATAGCGAGACATGCCGGCGGTACAGTGCATGAGGGAGCCACGCTCCCCGCTGTGTTATATCTTCCGGCCACAGCACTGACAAGGCTCTGCCGCTCATTAACATCAATGATAGCTGCCAGCCAATGAGAGGCCCACAGGTGACGTCATACGTCGACGACAGCTGCGGGCCTCTCATTAGCTGGTGGTTCGCATTGATGTTACTGAGCGGCAGAGTTTGTCAGTGCCGCGGCCGGAAAATATAACACAGCGCGGAGCGCGGCTCTCTCCTGCACTGCACTGTCTCCCTGCTGCACTTGTTAAAGGTTAGAAAATTGTGAGTGCGAGAGTGTGTGTGAGTGTGTGTGAGTGTATGTGAGAGTGTGAGTGTGAGAATATGAGTGAGTGTGTGTTTGTGTGTGTGTGTGAGAGAGTGTGAGTGTGAGAATGTAAGTGTGTGTGAGAGTGAATGTGTGTGAGTGAATGTGTGTGAGTGAGTGTGTGATAGAATGTGTGTATGTGAGAGTGTGTTTTTGTGTGTGAGAATGTGAGTGTGTGTGAGAGAATGTGTGTGTGTGTGGCTACGTTCACATTGTGCGCCTTTTTGCGTTTTTTTTTGCTGCGCTTTTCCACAAAAGCGCACCTGCGGTCTGTCTGCAAAGTGAATGGACTTACACATTTGCCAGGCAGATGCTGCATAAATATACGCCAGGTTTTTAATGGGAGAAAGCACGTACGTAAAAAGAATTAACATGTTAATTGTTGGCGCTTTTTGCACGCGCTTTCTCCCAAAGGCCCCATTATAACGGCTGGAATTACTCATCGCCATTAAGAAAATGCGCAATTCCAGCACGTATAATGCCAGGTGCAGGAGGAGAAGCAGGATGTGATGTCACGCAGGGGGAGGAAGACTCCTGTGTTACTCCTCCCGTGTGACATGTGTGACATGTTACTTTCGCTTACCAGCGTATGTGCGGCAGCTCCTGGCTGCCTGTACAATCGCTGCTAAAAGAGAAATGAAAAAAGAGCAGAATAAAATAAAAAATATCCTCATACTCACCCCTCTGCAGACATGTCCGATCAGCTGCAGCACCTCCAGGTAATCAGCTGATGCGGTCTCCTCACAGCATCAGCTGATTGTTTAAACCGGCCGGCAGGATAAAGCCGGCTTTTTTCCTCCAAAGGTAATGATCAGCTGATGCTGTGAGGAGACAGTATCAGCTGATTACCTGGAGGTGCTGCAGCTGATCGGACCTGTTTACATAGGTATGTTTTTGGTTTTTTTTACTGACGACAGATCAGCTGACTATTTACCTGCAAACAATCAGCTGGTCTGTCATCTCATTCAGGTCCTTGAACCTGATATTGATCATCTGATCGGTCTGCTGAGCAGGAAACCGATCAGATGATATTGGATCCGGATTGGACATCGTGGGACCCTCGACCATGGACTACGTCGGAGGGGGGGTTCTTTTCTTTAATAAAGATGGAGTCGCTAATTGTGTTCTGTTTAATTTCTAATAAAAATCTTTTTCTCTGTGTTGTGTTTTTTTTTTACACGATTACTAGAAATTCATGGTGGTCATGTCTAATATTGTCATGACCCCATGAATTTCGGGCTTAGGGCCAGCTGATAATACAAAGCTGGCCCTTACCCCATTATTACCCAGTGAGCCGCCGCACCAGGGCCCTGGATGAACCGGATACAGCGCCAGAAGATGGCGCTTCAATGAACAAGCCATTTTCTGGGGTGGCTGCGGACTGCAATTCGCAGCGGGGGGTGGGGGGGGAGGCCAGAAAGCTTGGGTTACTTTGCTCTGTGGATTCCAGCCCCCAGCTGCCTAGTTGTACCTGGCAGGACACAAAAAAAGGGCGAAGCCCACGTAGATTTAAAAAACATTAAAAAATAAATAATATAAATAAGGGCCCTTTCACATCAGCGTTTTTTTCAAATCGCGGCAGATGCGGTGAAAAAACCGCATCTGCCGCGATTACCACATACCGGCTGCACTTGCGGCGCGGTTGCGGTAAACGCCATGCAAAGTATAGGCGTACTTGCGGCAGGTGCGGCAAGTGCGGTTTTGCACTTGCGGCCGCGAAAAAAACCACGGCTGACCGCGGTTTTTTTCGCGGCCGCACCTGCCGCAAGTGCAAAACCGCACTTGCCGCACCTGCCGCAAGTATGCCTATACTTTGCATGCCGTTTACCGCAACGGCGCCGCAAGTGCAGCCGGTATGCGGTAATCGCGGCAGATGCGTTTTTTTCACCGCATCTGCCGCGAATTTCAAAAAACGCTGATGTGAAAGGGCCCTAAGACCTCAAACACATAAAGTGCACCTTAAAAAAATGCGTGGCATTCGCCCTATTTTTGTGTCCAGCCAGATTCAGCTAGGCAGCTGGGGGCTGGAATCCGCAGCACATGGTGGCCTAAGATTTCTGGCCCCCCTTGCTGCATATTGCAGTCCGCAGCCGCCCCAGAAAATGGCGCATTCATAGGATTGCCATCTTCTGGCGCTGTATCCGACTCATCCTGGGCCCTGAAGGCGGTGGCTCATTGGGCAACAACAGGGTTAGGGTCAGCTTTGTATTATCAGCTGGCCCTAAGCCCAAAATTCATGGGGTCACGCCAGTATTAGACATGACCACCATGAATTTCTAGCAATCATATAAAAAAACACAACACAGAGGCCGGCTTCAGACTGCGTGTCTGATCCGATCCGTAGCTGTCCGCTTGAGGCAGACAGCCGCGGACCGGATCAGCACACAGGACTGGGGGCTATTATGCCCTCCGATCCTGTGTGCAGCCGCACGCAGCTGAACCAGCTGACAGGTCAGGACCGCGGCGCCCGCGGTCCTCACCTATTAGCAGCAGGAACTGCGTGCGGCTGCACACAGGATCGGAGGGCATAATAGCCCCCAGTCCTGTGTGCTGATCCGGTCCGCGGCTGTCTGCCTCAAGCGGACAGCTACGGATCGGATCTCAAACGCAGTCTGAAGCTGGCCAGAGAAAACGATTTTTATTACAAATATAACATAACACAGTTAATGACTCCATCTTTATTGAAGAAAAAAAAACTTCGACCTAGTCCAGAAGAGATCTTCCTCAGCTCTGCTATATCTCTACCAGCTGATACACAGGTCTGCTGGTAGAGATGTAGCAGGCACAGGCTGCGCACCTGGCATTGGGAAAGTTCATCGGAGTTCACTCCAGAGCTGCGACAAGCGTGAACTCCGATGAACTCAGGTGAACCGCTCGGCCGATGTGTCACGTGACATCATCAGCTGAGAGTTTAAACCGCCGGCCAGCTGATGAGGTCACGTGACATCAGCCGATTGCTACTGGCCAATCAGATGATTCAGGTCCTTGCACTACGTCACTACAAAAGGGGTCCAGGATGGGGGACATCACTACAAAAGGGGACCAGGATGGGGGACATCACTACAAAAGGGGAATCAGGATGGGGACATCACTACAAAAGAGGACTAGGATGGGGACGTTACTACAAAAAGGGGATCAGTTTAGGGGACATTACTACAATATGAGGACCAGGATGGGGGCATTACTACTAGATGGGGATCAGGATGGGGACATTACTACAAGAGGGCCAGGAAAGGGGATATTTCTACAAAAGGGGATCAGGATGGGGCATTACTACAATAGGAGGACCAGGATTCGATCTTCTTGCGCTATGACAAAAAATCATGACCCTTTGAAGCCTCACATTACCAGTAATGGGTGTCCAGTCAGCCTGTTAAGTGATTGGTGATGGAATCATAATTTGTATATTAATGTGCGATTGTGGGCTTGTTGGTGACTGGCCTGAGGTATATCTATATTCCTAACTGGAACTGGTGGTATATATACATTCCGTCACGTCAAGCACGTGCATAAATCAGAGCAGCTGCGCTCATTTCCTTATCCTCTATCAATACCCTGATTGGCCAGCAGAATAAGGGGGCGCCAGAAAAATGCATGTTTGTGACAGTTGCCTATAGCAACCAAATCAGAAGCTGACCTGTGATTGGTTGCTATAGGCCACCTGATAAATATCCAGGCTAACTATCAAAATAGGCAAGGCAGTATATATTACCTCACAGATACAAACAGTAAATAGGCCTTTTTTTGGTGACTGACTAAAGTATGGGGTTAAAATTCCCCCTCAAAACAGTATATAACGTTCCCGGAGTCAAATGAGGTGGCTGTGTAAAACTTCATGATTTTAAATGCGATGGTGCGGATTCCTTTAGTGAACACACACACACACACACACTCAGCTTTATATATTAGATTTCACATGAACTCTTGTTTTAGAGCATTATTATTCCAAATTTCATATCAAACAACACACATACACACTGGGTCATTTTCACAGTAAATCAAGTCATCTCAGTTTCTTCTTTTGGAGTGTTAAGTTTACCTTTTAATATCTTTTAATATACAAGGATTAAAGGTGAATCAAAAACACATAAAGAAGAACATACCGTACAACATATCAGAGTTTAAGAGAAAAATCAGGGATCAATAGTGGTCTACTACCCCCCCCCCCAAAAAAAAAAAGCTGTCACAATGATGACCAGTTTGTCTTCAGCAGGGCTGAGTGTACACCCCCCCTCAATATCACAATAAACTGTACACCATAAAGGAAAGGGGAACAATCACACCCAATTGGTGCGGTCTGGGGTGTGCGCATGGACTCCGCAGTTCATCAAATAAATTCCAGACTGCACCCATTGGGTGAGATTGTTCCCCTTTCTTTTATGATGTACAGTGTATTAGGATATTGAGGGAGTTGTACACTCAGTGCTTTTAAAATCAATCTAGTCATCATTATGACAGTTTTTTTTTGCCAGGGTGGGGGGGGGAATTAATAAACCAATGTTGACCCCTGATTTTTCTCTCAGTATATGTTGTTTGTCTTGTTGATGTGTTTTTGATTCACCTTTTATCTTTGTATATTAAAAGTTGAGTTTTATTTTAGACGCACTTATCGCTTAGGCTAGTTTCACGCTGATGTTTTTTTTTTTTTTTTTTTAAATCAAGGGGGATGCAGGTAAAACCTACCTCCTGCTGGATTTCCCCTGGAATTGAAAAAAACGATGCACCCGCACCGGTATTATCACTGATCCTGTATTATCACTGATCCATCTCACAGATCAGTGATAGTACCAATGCGGGAGCAGATAGTTGCGTCCGGCTGCGTACCTGTTTCCACCAGATCTATGGACAAATGGCATGACCCCTAGGGGGCGTGTCATTTAGAACTGCATGCTGAGCATGCACCGGATCTGGAGTCCGCCAGATATGGGTTACATAGAGCCCTATTTTAAATCAACCCATAGTTCCCCAGATCCGGGTGATTCCTGATTTTGTCATCAAGACCAAAAATGCACCAAAATGTGTTTTTGGTCTTAGTGGAAAAAAACAGTGACGCCCGGATCAGGGAAAAAAGTACAAAACTGGATGCACCCGCAGGTTCATCTGGCCCCACTAAACGTCAATGCGGCCAAAAACTGATGCAGGTGCCTCCAGTTCAAGCCGGATTCACACAGACGGCGAAAAACACCAGTATGGGACCAGGCTTATCCTGCTTGAACCAGCGAGTTGGGCTGTGGAGTTGACGCTTTCTGCCTCCTACCTATTTTCACTGGTTACCCAGAATACCTAAAGCAAAGTGTTGCACAGGACCCCAGCTACAAATAAACAATACTATTCTGAAAGCTCCTGAACACCCTTAAAATTAGTATGGGGAAGTAGAAGATGTTCTGGGTTTGCAAAACACATTGTAGTATATATTTAGATTTATGGAACAGCTATGTTAAAAAATGCTGTAAACTCAGCAGTTACAGTTACCGGAGAACATGTAGTATACTCCGGTCGTCTATTCAGTCCCATTATTCTTAATAGCACATGGTAGAGGCAATGCAGCTGACTGCAGCACCTTCCCTAATGCACGGATAAGCAATGTCGACAACGTGCCATGCATGCAGGATGCCCTGTCCAAGGTGCTGAAAGCAGATTAGCACCATCACAAGCTTGGGATGCCAAAATGTAGAGGGTTTTTTTCTTAAAGTAAGTTAATAAATGGATACAGATGGCACTTACTCATGAGAGTCTGAAACATAATGATCTGGCATCTGTTTTACAGCCCCAGTGGCAGATGTTACTTTTTTTGTGGCATTGCTACTGAAATATATCAGAAAGCAAATAAATATGGGTGTTCATAATGTTATGTATTCAGAGGGAAAAAGCAGACTCAGCTGGATCTTGATATGTATAGGGTATTAGATACATATATGGAATATATATTTCTAATTTGTATAGATAGGCATAGAAACAAAGAGCATTTAAAGGGAATGGGTCACAAGGTTTCTGCTAACCCATTTAGGTGTAGAGGGCTGAAATCCTGATTTCAATGATCAATAAAAAAGAGGAGGGGGAACAAGAGGCGCAATAGTGCCCTATCACTAGTGACACTGAAGTCTAGGTGATGTAAAGGGAATCCACTCACCTATGTCAGTTGTGAGACCCACAACTGGTTGAAAGGCATGTGATAAGATCCTGATGGCTGCTGCTGGACTTCCACCGTCCACTCACTCGTGGAGACACATCAAGATGTTGCTGGGAAGAAAGGGAACTGAGGAAGGTGCCAGGAGGGCACGGAAATGCGTCGGAGAATAAAGGAGTAGCTGTTTGAATATCACCATTCCGTGTGTTCTTTTGACTTCGGCTTGACCTGGCAGCGCAGACTGTTTTAGGGTGCCTTCACATTAACGTTTGGCGCCGCAGCGTATGCTGCGTTCCCATACGCATTCAAACGCATGCGCACTGCGTTCCTATGTTTAACATAGGAACGCATGGTGCCTGCGTTTGCTGCGTTCGGGTGCGGATGCAGACGATATCTGCTCCTTCCGGTGTCCAGCATCCGCACCCGGGACGCAGCATGTTGCATTTTTTGTGCGTTTGGGGACCTTGGAAGATCAGCAAGCGTCCCCAAGCGTACAAAAAATGCATTGCCGTCAATGGGTCCGCAGTGTTCAGCGCTTGACAGCGCGGGAGAACGCTGCGGACCCATTGAAAAATCTCCCGGTGGCCGCCGGTGATGTCACAGGAGCTCACCGACGGCCACCGGGAGATCAGCTGACCCTCTGCTGTCCTCCTTCTCCCCGCCGCCTGTAATCTCCTAGCGATGTCGGCGGGGAGAACAGCTGATGTGACAGCTGTTTGAATCTTCCCGCGCCGACATCTCCTCACAGTGTCGGCGCGGGAAGATTCAAACAGCTTTCAGATCAGCTGTTCTCCCCGCCGACACGTCCCGGTGCTTACCGGCGGCCGGGGGGCGGAGATCTCCGGCGCTGATCTCCACCCCCGGCCCGCCCCCAGACAGCGCCGATTGGCTGCCGGGCTCCCTAGTGATGTGTCCGCAGGCGGACATTATCCGCTGCGGACACATCATTTGGACCCTGCTTTTGACAGCGTTTGTGTCTGCATGCCATCAGCATGCAGACACAAACGCTAATGTGAAGGCAGCCTTACACCCTTTCTTCCCAGCAACATCTTGATTTCAATGATGTATCACTTACTGGGCTGCTTGCTCTCATTTTGATAAAATCACTGTTTTATCTACTTCGGCTCTACCAGTTCCCTGAAAGCTCTGTATAACCACACCACCACCAGTGATTGGCAGCTTTCTGCTTATGCACATTGTACGTTCAAAATTGCTAATAGGTGGTGGGGTGAGATAATATAGAGCTCATGAATATTCTTAATTACCTGTTCTCCAATGATACTCTCCTGCTGATAAAACAGTCATTTCATCAAAACCACACTAAGGTGCCCAATATGTGACAATGCACTTGTATGGTATCAGGGCCTCTGCTGCTCTTAAATTGAGTGTCAATATCTTGGTGAAGGTTTCCCTTTAGCATTCTGTAAAGCCTCCCGTCACACATAACGAGATTGTTAGCGAGATCATTGTAACATCACAGGGTTTGTGACGTAACAGCGATCTCGCTAATGATCTTGCCACGTGTGACACTTAGCAGCGATCAGGCCTCTGCTGTGAGATCGCTGATTGTTACATACTGCTCTGGGTCATTTTTTGGTCGGTGCGCTCCCGCTGGGAACGCTGCATCGCTGTCTTTGAAAGGGACAACGACCAACGATCTCAATACTACGCCCGAGAGTGACAATTCCCAGCGACCTCTGTATCATTCCGGATCGTTGCTGAAGTTGCTGGTGATATCTAACTGTTTGACATCTCACCAGCGACCCCAAAGTGACGTACCAGCAATCCCTACCAGGTCGCATCGTTGTTGGGATCACTGGTGCGTCGCTATGTGTGATGGGAGCTTTACTGATTAAAACATAAAAGTATAATGGATAGTATAGTTCAATGTATATTCCAGGATAATGAAAAGAAGAATAAGGGCCTTTTCACATCAGTGGTAAGCGCTAATCGCAGCAGTTGCGATGAAAAAAACACATCTGCCGCAGTTACCGCATAACGGTCGCACTTGCGGTTCACCTGCGGCAAGCCCCATGCATTGTCTATGGGGCTTGCGGTAAGTGTGCAGCAGGTGCGGCAAGTGCAGTTTCGGCACTTGCGGCAGATGCGGTCGTGAAAAAAACGCAGCTGACCGCGTTTTTTTCGCGGTCGCATCTGCCACAAGTGCCGAAACCGCAACTATACCGCACCTGCTGCAAGCCCCATAGACATTGCATGGGGCTTGCCGCAGGTGAACCGCAAGTGCGACCGTTATGCGGTAAATGCGGCAGATTCATTTTTTTTCACTGCAACTGCCGCGATCAGCGCTTACCGCTGATGTGAAAGGGGCCTTAGACTAATCATGAAAAATAGACAGACTTAAAAATGTACTCTGTATTAAAAGTACATCTTCCCTGTTTCTACCCAAAACACAGACAAAAAAGACAAGCGAGAGACTTCCTGGTTAGATCGATTTCTAAAAAAAAAAATACTGCAATGTGTGCAGCAGTGTTACAGGTGGTGGGAGGCAGAGGATGGAGACTTTCATTCCATTCAGAAATCTGCTAAATCTTGGAAACAACCCCTGCAGAACTGTAATTAGTATTGTTTGGTCTTCCAGTTTTCCTAGAAGCAGGAATGGTTTGAGACAAGGTGGGGCCCTAAAGGTTGGGCTCTAAGCAAAAGTAAGTAGGGCCCTAAATTCTAACATATTGCACTATCACATAGAGCATTTGTATTACATTTACAATTGCTGATTTCAGAACTTTCAACAATTGTGATCTAATAAAATTGAAGTAGTTCGGTGCTATTGTATCGCCCTCAGGGCTATGGGTTACTCAGGACCGGTCCTTATTCTCTGCTTACAGAAGGATGTCACGGTGGTAGACGTGGACTGGTTTCATGGCCCTGGAGGGAAGGCAATTAAAAAGGGAAAAAATAAATAAAAATACAAATAAGAGTATGTCAGTGACACCACCTGTGGGATGCGGCCAGATATGACCACCGCTGCTCATCTCAGCTTCAGGGGATGATGTTGGGATGCAGCAGGATGATAAACCCTCCACAGGTAGGGCTAGGATGATCCCTGAGCTGGTGATATTAATTGTTATTGGTGTTGATGGGGATGCAGGAATTAGCTCAAACGATAATGTGGAGATACAAGAGTAACAGTCTTTTATTTACCGTTAACACTAGAAGTCCCAGAGATGGGTCATTTGACCTTTTTACCATTGAAAACCAAGGATCCATTAAATTCCGGGACTTCTAGTGTTAAAGGGAACCGGTCACCTGGAATTAAGGCCCTACACTATCACTACCTGTCCCTACACCTTCCTAGCTGCTCCCTATCTATCCCTATATGTGCTAAAATGGCCATATAAAAGATTAGAAAAATGAATTCTAACTTACATAAGTCCGTGAGTAAGGGGACTGAGAAGGCGGTGCCAGGCTCCATGTAGCACTCCTCCATGCGGCTGTGCACGCCCCGCTGGGCGGCATCATAGTTTCTTCCTCTCTGCCCCTCTATTTGGAATCTCCCGCCCTCTGGAAGCTTGTCATGCAAAGCGCGCTACTATAATGACCGGAGGTCCTATTAAGATCCAGTGAGTCACAGACAGAGACAGAGGCAGAAATAAACAACAGTATTTTTTACTGATATGGGGATCAAAGTATGGTTCAGTATAGAATGTATAAGTATCAACATCCCCTTAAAATATAACCAACAACAGTTTCACACACTCAGCGTTAGCCGACATCAATGCACCGATCTCAGTTCCCAGGGTATGTAAATCACACTCAGAACCAGGAGCAAATTTACCTACACGTTAGACTTATCAAGGATTTAACTTACCGTATATACTCGTGTATAAGCCAAGTTTTTCAGCCCAAAAATTGGGCTGAAAAGTCCCCCCCTCGGCTTATACACGGGTCTATACGGTACATGTGCTGTGTGGGGGCTGTGTCCGGGTGCTGGGGAGGCTGGAGGAGGCGGGGGGAGGCTCCTGACAGAGCGGCCCGTCACATGGGGCCGCTCATTAGATATGCACGGCTCCCCCCGGCCATCACAGCGGCAGGGGGAGCCGTGCATACAGCCCCCAGATGTTTACCGGCCCCCAGTGGGGTATACAGCAGGCCCCCATATACAGCAGGCCCCCAATGGCACTCGCCCCCCCACACTGTGCAGAGCCCCCCTCCCGATGCATTACGTTACCATCCAGCCGCGTCTTCATCACCGTCCTCCCGTCCATCCTCTCACGCTGTGTTCGGCTCTCACGTGACCCGGCGCGATGACGTCATCCGACTGCGACCGCCGGGTCACATGAGACCGGGAACGCAGCGCGCGAGGATGGACGGGAGGACCGGCGGTGATGAAGACGTGGCTGGATGGTAAGATAATGCATCGGGAGGGGGGGCTCTGCACAGTGTGGGGGGGCGAGTGCCACTGGGGGCCTGCTGTATAACCCGCTGGGGGCCTGCCTGTGTATACCTCTGGGGGCTGCTGTATTATATACCTCTGGGGGCTGCTGCATTATATACCTCTGGGGGCTGCTGCATTATATACCTCTGGGGGCTGCTGCATTATATACCTCTGGGGGCTGCTGCATTATATACCTCTGGGGGCTGCTGCATTATATACCTCTGGGGGCTGCTGCATTATATACCTCTGGGGGCTGCTGCATTATATACCTCTGGGGGCTGCTGCATTATATACCTCTGGGGGCTGCCTGTATATATCTCTGGGGCCTGACTGTATATACCTCTGGGGCCTGCCTGTATATACCTCTGGGGCCTGCTGCATTATATACCTCTGGGGGCTGCTGCATTATATACCTCTGGGGGCTGCTGCATTATATACCTCTGGGGGCTGCTGCATTATATACCTCTGGGGGCTGCTGCATTATATACCTCTGGGGGCTGCTGCATTATATACCTCTGGGGGCTGCTGCATTATATACCTCTGGGGGCTGCTGCATTATATACCTCTGGGGGCTGCTGCATTATATACCTCTGGGGGCTGCTGCATTATATACCTCTGGGGCCTGCCTGTATATACCTCTGGGGGCTGCTGCATTATATACCTCTGGGGCCTGCCTGTATATACCTCTGGGGCCTGCCTGTATATACCTCTGGGGCCTGCCTGTATATACCTCTGGGGCCTGCCTGTATATACCTCTGGGGCCTGCCTGTATATACCTCTGGGGCCTGCCTGTATATACCTCTGGGGCCTGCCTGTATATACCTCTGGGGGCTGCTGCATTATATACCTCTGGGGGCTGCTGCATTATATACCTCTGGGGGCTGCTGCATTATATACCTCTGGGGGCTGCTGCATTATATACCTCTGGGGCCTGCCTGTATATACCACTGGGGCCTGCCTGTATATACCTCTGGGGCCTGCCTGTATATACCTCTGGGGCCTGCCTGTATATACCTCTGGGGCCTGCCTGTATATACCTCTGGGGGCTGCTGCATTATATACCTCTGGGGGCTGCTGCATTATATACCTCTGGGGGCTGCTGCATTATATACCTCTGGGGCCTGCCTGTATATACCTCTGGGGCCTGCCTGTATATACCTCTGGGGCCTGCCTGTATATACCTCAGGGGCTGCTGCATTATATACCTCTGGGGCTGCTGCATTATATACCTCTGGGGCTGCTGCATTATATACCTCTGGGGCTGCTGCATTATATACCTCTGGGGCCTGCCTGTATACCACACTGCTGGGGGCTGTATACCTGTGCTGGAGTCCACCCTCTGCTTATACACGAGTCAATAGGTTTTCCCAGGTTTTGGGGGCAAAAGTAGGGGGGTCGGCTTATACACGGGTCGGCTTATACACGAGTATATACGGTAACTAAAGGCTATGTACATCAACTGTGGGCGGTCTGATGGGACCTCTGAGATGACACACTGAGTATAACTTATCACAACTAATAACAATACTTTACACTATATCAATGCTGGCTATACACTTAGCACAGGGATACCCGGGTATCTCAAAATTATGGTACCATCAACCTCAAATGTAGCTTTACACCGGTGTATATTCCACGTGGGCTGCAGCAAGTCCAGAAAAAGTAAAAAGAAAAAAAAAAACCTTTTGCGCAAAAGAAAAACGTATTGTAAAAAAAACAGCAAAATTTGGCAGCTTACCAGCCAATGCCAGATTCACATGTCCAGTACTTTAGTTCAGTAAGCTTGGGGTGCAATCTGTAGAGCACTCTTTTCCAGGGCTTGTCAGGACCTTGTCAGGATCCTCCCAATGTGGATGACACGGACGCCAACTCTCCTTTCGCAGTCACTCACGGCCTTCCTGGACGCCAATCACTCGCTCCATCAGGGGGAACATCTCCTCAGCCTCTCCTCAGATCCTGGACACTTGCTCGGTTCAAGATAAAGTCTTTAGTCCACACAACAGGGCTTGCAAACAACTTTAAAGGCCCATATAGCTTGCACTGGCTCTGCTATAATCCTTACACTAGTAATGGCCACCGCAGAGAGAGATCAACAACCACCGGAGCAACTGACAGAGCTGTCACCAAGGCAACCAGAGACTGTGCTTTCACTTTTCTAGACACAGAGCAGTCACCATGGCAACCAGAGACTGTGTTTTATCTTTCCTGGGCCACTACAAAATGGCAGTCTGCTTGGTTTTAGCAGCTTATCAGTTTACTCTCTTACACTACGTCACTTCCGGCCCGGTGCATTATGGGGCCGATCACGTGATCAGCCACAGTGCATTATGGGGCCGATCACATGATCAGCCTGGCTTCAATAATCACATGCACAGAGTCGGGCCGATCATGTGATTTCTACAGCACCAAAGTGACAGTATTCATCCTATACCATTATTGAATCTCATCCCTCTTCATTCTGCCTTCCAATTGTCTTCCGGATGAAGGCTCGTGCCTGAGCCGGAATGTCGGTTTTTGAACACTACACACTTTGCATTGAAAAATAAAAAACCTGAAAAGCAATTACCATTTTCCTTTTTTCACCTCTTTATACTTTACTGTGGGTGTCGGTCTGTGCATGGCCAGCTTGCTGAGTACTTCCCGCTCTTCTCTCCCTAGTGGTAGGTCTTTGCAGTGCAGATTTGTAGCACTCGCTGTGCTGCATCCTCCTGTTTGGAGACCTTCCATCTTTCTATTAGGTGTGCCCAGACTCTTCTGGAATTTATATATTTGTTTACATAAGAGTTCTGCTTCCCTAGCCATCTCCTGCGAGCAGGTACTGCATTGGACTGATCCTCTCTCCACTCTTGTTCTGACCTTTAATTTAGTATACTTTAGTTCAGGTGTTTGCATGTTCTGTCAGTGTTATCTGCCTGTCCTATATTTCATCCTCATCTGTCTGGTGTGTCTGTTTAAGTTTCCATTTTCTCTCTGTTTTGCCCCTCCTGGTTTTGCCATGATTTGCCTCCTGTTTGATCCTTGTTTGTCTATAGTCTGTTGTCTTGTGTCTCGTGGTCATGCCGTACATCTCTTGCATCCTGACAAATTGGTCAGCTGCTGGGGACCCAGGACTGCCCTGGAGTGGTACCTTTCAGCTGCCTGCAGCTAAAACTTAACCTAAACACCAGAGGCTCTAGTGAAGGCCAGATAGTCACTTATTTATGCCTGTCAACACAAGATAAACCCTAATTCCGTGGTGTAGTGGGTCAACCACATCCGAATATGGTGACAGCTGGTGGATGTCGATCCACTGTGTCAATAGCTAAGCTTACCCTGGGGATGTGTAACTAAGTGGCTACCTGGTTTTCACTAGCGCCTCTGTTGGTGAGGATAAGTTTAAGCCGCAGGTAGGCGCCAGGTGCTAATCCAGAGCATTCCCTGGGCATAGCAGAACACTGTAGGGTTAGGGTGCAGGAGAAGTACAAAAAAAAAACAGAGACGTGATCATGAAATCCAAAGATGGGGAAAAAAAACACAGGTAGATAAAACATAGGTGAAGACAGGGGAGGAGAGATAAGAACAAACAGGAGGCAAGCCAGGGCAAAAAGAGGACAGATATAACAGAGAGTTAAAGAGCTTACTTAAATGCAGGCACCTGTGTGGAGAGAGAAGCTGCCTGATGTAAAGAGTGCTGGAAGGGGATAGGCCGGGGAACGAACACTCTGCAGGACACAGGAAGTACAAATTCCTAGAATTGCATAGGAGCTGCTGAAGGTGGCTCTTTTAGTTTATTATTGTCCTCCATTCTGGTCCTCTTTTGTAGCGATGTTCCCCATCCCGATTCCCTTTTGTAGTAATGTCCCAATACTGATCCTATTTTAGTAATGTCCCCATCCTGGTCCCCTTTTGTAGTAATGTCCCTCATCCTGGACTTATTTTATAGTCATGTGTCCCATGATGGTCCCCTTTTGTACTGATGTCCCCAACCTGGTCTACCACCTTTTTACACACACACACACACACACACACACACACATTCACAAACATATACTCACCCTCTCGCTCACACACCCCCTCGCTCACACACTCTCACACACACTTTCACACATACACAAACACACATTCTCTCTCACACACACACACACATTCACACACTCACTCTCACATACACACATTCTCTCACACACTCACTTACATTCTCACATACACACACACTCACAAACTCTCACACTCACAAATTTCTAATGTTTAACATCTTGGCGGTACAGTGACGGAGGGAGCCGCGCTCCTCACTGTGTTATATCTTGCGGCCGCGGCACTGACAAGGCTCTGCCACTCAATAATATCAATGCAATCCACCGGCAAATGAGAGGCCCGCAGAAGTCTGCGTATGACGTCACCTGCGGGCCTCTCATTGTCTGGCGTCTTGCACTGATATCACTGAGTGGCAGAGCCTTGTCAGTGCCGCGGCCGCTAGATATAACACAGTGAGGATTGCGGCTCCCTCCATCACTGTACCACCAGCATGTTTGTCCATGTTTCTGCAGGCTGCACAGTGAAGCCCCAGGGGCCGCATGCGGCCCCTGGGCAGTGTGTTTGAGACCCCTGCTCCAAAGACTATTTCACTCAATCGTACTTCACAGTGAATCCTTCCATGAATCCAGTTGAAAATTGTCTTTCCTCAAATATATTTCACAGATATGAACTATCCACACTGATATGTATTCCTGTCTAATATGTCCAGGATCTATCCTAATTCTCAAGCTTTTTGAACAGCTTTCCTTTCCTTCACTTCCCAGCATGTAATGCACCTGCCAATGTCCAATATCATTCTGCCTTGAGCTCCTCTCTGCTATGTCTGTGTGCAGTTTGACAAATAAGAGAGCAGGAACAGAGAGACGAATACTCATCCCATTTCCCATTTTGACTTCTATGCCGCTAGACATGGATTACACTTGACATATCGAATGTGACCAAGCTACCCAAGTACATTAACCATTTAAAGGCAAAATATCAATTTCTGCTTTCTGTCTCTAATGTTTTTGCTTAGTACTGTGCCGTTTTGCAGACCTCAGAAAAGGATTAGACTAGGAAATGCCGTCACTTTCCAATTGCTGATCTGAATTGTAGGATACATGGGAAAACAAAATGTGCTGCCATGGAAGAAACTTCATCAGGACAAAAAAAAATACATATCTAGTCCTGATGAAGTAGAGTCAGTTGACAACAGGTGCAGGGGTTGCAATCGCACCCGGGCCCCAGAGCCTAGGAAGCCCCAAAAGTCCTTTGGCCTATAGAAAAAGACTATCGGTATTAAAGATTTACAATAATTGGGGGCCCCGTTGGAGCTTTTGCATCGGGGCCCTTGAGCTTCAAGTTACGCCACTGCAGTTGACTAATAAAAAAAATAGTTTCTACCATTTCCGGATTGGCGATTCTTCCACAGCAGCAAGTGTTTTTCCCATTCGTCCTCCCATTTCGGATCATCTCTCCCAGAGGTGCTGCCGCAGTCATATTACATGCTTTGATACTAGCTGTGGCTGTCACAACTACACAAGGTAAACCTTGTCTTCATTCCACGATTCATCTTTATTTCTCAGATAAGACACTATTAGCACTTGTCTTTCCAGTTCCTATCTAGCCATTACTTTCTGATAAGTGGTGATCTCAATGCCATGTCTTTGAATGCTCCTGAAAACAGCAGCACTACAGTCCCTTCATAGTTTTTTTTATAGCTGTACAGCAACACTGTGCTGGATGACACTTTATGCTAGTGGAGTGACATCCATGCAGAGTCATGAGCAACTTAGTCAACTATTACATAGCGTCTATCATTGTGGTGTTAGGCTCAGGACTGTGGAGTCAGTTGTGCAGTCGGTGTCCATTTTGGTAGAGTCAGAGTGGGATTCAAGGAAATGGAGGAGTCAGATGTTTGGCTTACTGACTTTACAGCCATGGTTGTGGAGTTGGAGTCGTTGTCCATTTTGGTGGAGTCACAGTCAGATGTCTGGCTTACCAACTGCACAGCCCTGGTTAGGCTATCACAAAAATAGTAGACATCACTAAAATAGAAAAAAAATTATAATGCATGTATGTGAAATAGTACATTTGGAAAAAATGGCTGCCCCCCTTTATCTGCAATAAAAGATCAGGCAACTCTGCCCTACAGCAATTTTCCAACATGCAGTAGAGAATGCTAAAAAAAAAGTAAACCCCCTTGTGTTCTGTGCTATATTTCGGATTTTCAAGTCTTATCGGGATTAAAGCGATTCATGCAGACCTGGAGATATGACAAAAACAGATATACAAACATATGATTTCAGGTTGAAATGCTAATTAAAGGCCTGTTCATATTAACAACAGAGAACTGTCACTCACTGACATGTCCCCGGGATTTACACTGACAGTACCAATGTCTGCACAGTCATCAAGGCAACAAGCTGCTGGCATCTGAAATGACCTAGAAAGAAACCATCGTCTTCTGCATAGTGCACTGCTGGGAGAGCTGTACAGTATAATTTATATCTTGGCATGCGCCATCCAGTCTCCTAACCCTCCCTGTGCCCATACAGTCACAGCGAACACTAAAAAAAAAAGGAGACACCAGAGCCGCTCAGCAGGGCACATCTGGAGGCTCCGGAGAGTAAGTCTTGTTTGACAAGATATGAAAGGACATCGGGAAAACCGTCTCTCTCACACAAACTGCCAATGAATGGAAAGAGACAGGATATTGTATTCCTCCACAACAAAGCACTGCTCAGATTGTGAGAATGCCAGATACGTGAGGCCGTTCATGATCAATGTCATACACAGCTGGAAGGGATCCAAATAAACCTTATTTTTTCTTGCACGTAGTGTATCCAAAAACTGGCCTAACCAAAACACAAGTTATAGAGGTAGTGTAGCCACATACTGATGCCACCAACTTGACATTTAGGCGACACGGGTGTTCGCAGCACAGAGAGAAGTATGTTTTAAGACCTAAGAGAACATGGATGTGGGAGTTGAAGAAGAGAAAGGGAGAGAAAGGCGGCCTCCTAATCTGCCCATTCAGGTTTAGCGCTATTTAGGTTTATTTGGAGGCACCAGGGCATGCTCAATAAAAGTTAATTACATTTTCCCACCATGCTCTCAAGTCAACTTCTAAGGAAGTCACTATTATAGAAAATGGCATCAGCTAGGCTATGCATTCAATGGAACTGGTCATGCCCCAAAACTATATTAATCTGTAGATACAGGGTTAATCCGCAGGTTAATAGTGTGATTAGGTAAAAAATGCACTTTTCCTCTGACTGTTCCCAATTTTGGCTTACAAATACTGACTTAGAAAAAAAACTTGCCCAATACTCAACATGTGCACGTGGCCTTAGAATGCTATTCAGTCATTTTACTGAAAGTGCAGCTACTGAGAGCTGCCGGCTTTCAGTCATAGATTTGAGCCTGTAGAGCAGTGATGGCGAACTCCAGGCCTCGAGTGCCACCAACAGTGCAGGTTTTCAGGATTTCCTTACATTGCACAGGTGATAATATAATCACCTGCACTGGTGATGATTCCAACCTCTGTGGAATGCTGAGGAAATCCTGAAAACCTGCACTGTTGGTGGCACTCGAGGCCTGGAGTTCGCCATCACTGCTGTAGAGGCTATAGTCCCTTTGGGTATGTGCCCACAGGACGTTTTTGGAGCAGTCATAAACGCAGGAAAACCTGAGGATCCTAGAGTCCTTGACAGGAGAAATGCTAGAATCTTGTCTGCGTTTTTTGCGCGTTTTTACTGCGTTTTTGGTGCGTTTTTGAAGCTGCGTTTTTCCAGCGTTTTTCCCATTGACTGCACCAAAAACGCACAAAAGAATTGACATGTCCATTCTTTGCTATCCGCACCAAAAACGCAGGTATTTGACAGTTCTTGACACTTGCAAAACTAGTGTGTGGGCACAGCGTTTTTGTAAAACCCATAGGTTTTGCTGGGAAGCCCAACCGCAGGAACAGATTAGCATACATTAGCATAAAACCAATGGTTTTCTGCAAGCGGAAAACGCACCAAAAACGCAGCAAAAACGCCCAGTGGGCACATACCCTTAGGAGGAGAGCTCACTCTGCTGGCATTCTGTGAAGTGTAAGCTCTCAGTCAAAGTAAAGAAAGCGGCCGCTCACAATGATGTGACTGTAGGTACTCTGGTCACACGTCTATGACTAAAAAAAGGCAGCACCAGGGGAACTAAAGTTAATTTTCTACCGGAAAGGCACTAAATAGCATTAGAACCCTATTAACCTGCAGATTAACCCTACCTATGCATGTCCCTAAATGCTATTAACCTGCATAGGTAGGGTTAATCCGCAGGTTAATAGCATTTAGGGACATGACAGGTTGTCTTTGCAATAATAATTGCTGGTTGTGTTTTGATTCTTACCTACAGCGTTGGAGTGAAGGTACTTTATGTGTAAATCATTTAACCCCAAAAAAAATTACAATCTCCAGAGCCGTTGTCTGCCCAAACAAATTGTATGAGCCCAAAAGACCCAAACCACCAGGTATATTCACTCACCCTGGCTTCTATTAGTGTATTTGGCAGAAGATTCTCATCTACACACTACAGGTATCCTTAAAGTTTCTTTAGCCCTACAAAGTCAAATGAGTGTCCTCTAGGCACCTGTCGGGCACCTGTCGGGCAAGTACGGTATTCATTGGTATACTGCTAAGCTAACAATAATTGTTATTTCTTCACAAAAGTATCCATTAAACAAAAACATAGGAGTCTGTTAACAGATTAGGTAAATGTTAGTAATTTCTTATGACTACCGGTATATTGTATTACAGAAGCCAAAATGTGACCTGAACAGTAGGGCTATGCAGTTGGTAAGCCAAACCTCTGATGCTAAACTCTGTCTACTCAATTTCCCTAAGCCAGACTCCAGCTCCACCAAAATGGACACAGACTCCATGACTCCGACTGCACAGCCCTGCTGAACGGGACAGTCAATATCCTCGCATGAATCCACATACAAGGGATTAGCATTGTGTTGTCAATATTCTAAGTGCCAATATCAAAAACATAAAGGTCAAGGTTTGAAGACCAGTTAGGCTAGGGCCAGACCTGCGTCTGGCCCTGAGTCTCATGGATTCGGCAGTAACTTAGAAATTTCCTGCCTCAGCGCATAGCATTACCAGCAGGTAACACTAAGCGCTGCAATGCAATAGATCTCTATGGCAAATAGACGCTAGGAGCGTTTTTTGTCTGTTGCCACAAGTGCCAGATTGGCCGGATCACGGCAAAACTGCGAGTGCCACACATGTCTGCAAGTCCTATAGGGAATGCATTAGGTTGAACGCAGTCTTGCCGCAAGTGTTCCGGCTACAGGCAGATAAGGCAAAATTTGCATATTGTTCTTGCCGAAGAACCATCATTTGTTAAAAGGAAGGAGACGATATATGGCCAGAAGAAAGAGGAATGTGTGACCTATGCTGTATCATAATCCAACCAGTCATTAGAAATATATTTTCTTATGAGACTATTTAATATTAATCTAATAATCTGGAAAACACAATAACTCAGCACTAATATGGTATTTTTTATGAGCAAATACAATATCAAAATGTGTTTTAAAAACCTATCATAAAAAGTCATCAAAAAGGGGCACAGTGGATGTTATCTGAAGCCTACCTTCGCCTGCGCTGTTCTTTGCTTTGGCAGCTTTCTTCATCTTGTGTAGAACTGTTCGGTCGGTGTCCAGTGCCTACAAGATAAATTAAGATGAATATGGGCTCAGGATTAAGATTTAGCTCTTTTCCTAACATCTGCATTTTACATTTGATTCCCTGAGCTAAAAATCGATAAACTAAAGTCCAAAAAGTTGTGATCAGCATAAATGCATCATTAAGTCCTTAAATTGATGCATATTACATTCAGCCAAAATCGGAAAAGAGGTAGGCTTGGCTTACCAGGGCTGCCAACTTGACTTTTTACTTTTTCTGGACAGCTTATAAAAAAAAAATCACGGAGAGACAATATTTTTTACGGACACATTGGAAAACTAAAATAAATCCTTATGATCACAAGTGATGCATGTCTACAGCCCATAGTTCTGATATGATGCACCTAACTGCTTTCAGTGCAAACTCTGAAATGATGATAATTACAGTCATAATAATCTGTAGAAATTGCTTCAGTATCAAATAAATGACGGATGCATCAATTTTTTTTACAGACAGGGGAAAAGAGGGCCCAATTTTTACGGACTGTGTTGGCACCCCTGGGCTTTATGTTTAGAGAAAAAAATCTTCTAAGTAGTCATGCAACATTCTTCCTTAGATCTGAGGATTTCTTTGGTTTAAGAAATATTTGCATCCCCCCTTGAAATTACAAATCTGTAATAAATCAATAAATCTATACATGTGCTGTTCCTCTGTTCATCCTCCTAAAATGTATTAAGAAATTAACAAGTGGCCGTTACCATTTCCCCTTATAAAAGCGGTGTGTCCCGTACCAGTCTGACACTCGCAACACTGATTGGACAGTATGAGATTATTCAAGGATACACCCACAATTCGTAACACCCATTTGTCAATTTATACAATTATTTAGGAGGAATAACAGTGGAATGACACATTGCAGATATATAAAACCAAAGAGGCACCAAAAGTGTAATGTCATTAAAAAATACAAATATTAAACAGACTTGTCAGGAGCGGTGACATGTTCCGTTAAAGAAACTGTCCACCAAATCATCATATAGTTAAAAAATATAAGGAAAGTGAATACTTTGTGGCGCAATCCACTGGAAGTTCAGCCCTATTCACTTTGTTGACTAGTGCCCAATGCGTATCTGCTTGTGTACATGCCAACCATCAATGTCCAATGAGTATCTGCTTATGTACATGCAAACCATCAGTCGCTGGTAAGAAGAGGTGGAAGGAAGCAAGGGTGGTACTTCCCTCAAACGTGTATACTCGGAGACAGGGTGCAACAGCTTATACTGAAGGTGCCGCCACGAAAGTAGTAAGAATTACGCTAACTAGGAGAGCAGAACTACTGTGGGTAGGGGATGATAGAAAAATATGTGTATATCAAGAGAATGAGCAAGGCCCGGGATGGGACTCCCGGGTTAAGGTTTAACCCCTAATAACAATCAATCACAAATTATACTTCATATACCATTAGTCATCCGTTACATGTGTGTGAAAAGGGTCCTAGTTGATATTTCATAGGGCGATGTTCAATTTCAATGTGAAACCCTGTTCCCCCCCTTATAGGTACATACATCTATGTAAGGGTACAGAGGACACAGTCGCAAATATAATCAATAACCAGCCACTAGTCGAGTGGCTATCAATAAAATCCTGTCTCCAGTATTCCTACCTACTGTCACCTATTACAGGTCCGGCAGGGAACCAGGATTGTTCCCTGCCGGACCTGTAATAGGTGACAGCAGGTAGGAATACTGGAGACAGGAGTTTATTGATAGCCACTCCACCAGTCCACCCTATGTTGTATTTTTTTCTGCTTTGTACAATTTACACTATACAACCAATAAGTCAGGTCCTACTGTGTGTACCTCAATCACAACTGTGTGGGAAACCAGCTTGTCAAATTGTTACTCTCTAACCTATTTTAAATGTTTTTATTTCTTTTCTCCTCAAACCCCTCTCCTATCCTTGTCCTTATTGTCCTTGTCCTTGCACTTATTTGACCTTCAATAAAAGTTGAATTTCACTACATACATGTGTGCGCCCCTTCATGCAGTAGTTCTGTCCTCCTAGTTAGCGTACTTCCCTCAAACAGACTCATAACTATAAAAATATTGTATTCTTTGCCAGGCTTTATTAACCAAATATAACAATACTTTTTCTATTTGATATAAAAGTGTAACAGATCAGTCATCATAATATGCTATCTTATTAAATAAGAGCTTCTGAAAACTCAAAGTAAAAACAATATATGAACATTTGTACTAAAGAAACAACACAGAGAAAAGCAATTAAAAATGAATCTGTCCGCAAGTGGTATATGGGCGGAGAACAGCATGCTGTAAGGGATAAAAAGCAAAAAGCAACTGTGCTTCTCCTATCAGTGTGTGTGCTATTGTATATGTAATCCAAAGGCCTTATCACCTGGTGATTACCATTACAGGACTATATTTTCTGACTCGCCCTCTGCTGTGATTGACACCTGACTGTCAATGCACATCTATTGAGAGCCTGGTGTGGGCGAGGGCAGCTATCTCTGCTCTTAAACTACGTTATTTGATTGTGTCAGAACAGTTGCAGCCAGTAATCTGATACATCATTGGATTCAGGGTTTCATTGCCTACATTATGTCGCTGTCAGACAAGGTAGCAAGCAGTTGTTGACAGCTAAACGGTAACAGCAAACATACTTTTCTAAGGATAAAAAAATCCTTGTATATTATTAGGACATCCGGCTGTCACAGCAAAGGGTTGCTGGTTAAAAAATGTGAATCTGTAACAAGAGTTGGCCCTAAATGAGAAGAAATCTCCTCCAATATGTAATACATAGTCATCCACTGAATTCAATAGACCTTGAGTAGGAAACAAATGTGTACTTGCCGGAAGCCAAACCCCAGGGCTATCTGCTCATCTGTAGAGGGAGGCTGCTGAATGAAAGGATGCTGTCTGGTTGGGAAACCTTTATATTAGATTTATTAAGCATTTTTGAGCACTACAGTGCGTGATCTAATTGCAATTCATGTACTCAATGTATAAAACATAAGGAATGATAGTGAAACAATCATTTCTGATCAAAGCCATGCTTTTTCATCTCTTGCATTGTCGGTACCCATACACTCTGGGGGTTTCATTTAACAAAACTAAGTCGCTTCTTTTGTGTATATAAAAAAAAAAGTGTAACATTTCACTTTTCACATATGTAATGTCAATCAGAGTTTACAGTCCCATGCGGGACAACGCAAGTGTTGTTTTTTGATGATTCGCTCTTAAATAAACAGCTTGATAGAAATGAAATATGGGGATATTTGTCACATCAGAGGTTAATTTGCTTCTCTGAGACCTCGGAGACTAGAATGACCTTTAAAACAATGTATTTGTCATCTATACTTGATGCATATAGTCTACATGCAGAACAGATGATTTTCTCACGCCCACTGCAGGGTGTTAATGTTCTTAGCTCCCAAGGCGCTGGAATGTGAAGGTTCTGAACAATTACTGCTGCGCCCATTGGAAGACTGGCAGCAGAATAGTGTTTCTTGGGGGATGGGCACGAGAAACAGACTGGGTAAATATCAGAGTTGATGCAATTAAAGACATCCTTTTGGGAGTCCCAATCCAATAACTGGCCCGCTCTGGATTCTAGTGCGTGAGTCATTGCAGGATCACCAGACACAATTCATATTAACCTATCCATTGCTGCAGTCAGCTGTGCACTTTCTCAATGTGTCCAGCCTTGAGTAAGAGGTCTTATATTACAATTTAGAATCAAATTCCAAATTACAGGATAATTAGAAGTCTCAAGACTAAAAGGTAATGCCCAGCAGATAAAATAAACAAAGATTTTTCATGGGGCTCTGTAAGGCCACGGGCACACATTGAGTATTTGATGAGTTTTTTACCTCAGGATTTGTAGCCAAAACCAGGAGTGGATAATTAAATACAGAAGTGGGGCAGGTGTTTCTATTATACTTTTCCTCTGATTGCCCCACTCCTGGTTTTGGCTACAAATCCTGAGGTAAAAAACTCAGCAAATACTCAGCGTGTGCACATGGCCTTAAAAAAATAAAGAAGCAATATTCATGCTCACTGATAACTCATGATCACTGATACCCTTCAGTGCCCATTTCCATTACACGTACTTGGTCACCACTGCTCTCCTCTCCCCAGTCTCATTTCAGCACACCCTTGTTATTGGTTGCCTACCAAATATAGCTTAGTAACAATTATAACAGTGGTCTCCAAGCTTTCGGACCTAGGGAGCCACTTTCAGCTCTGAGAAATTGTTGGCGAGCAATCTTCTATGCAGAAAAAAATTATAGAAGCCATGTAACCAATAGAACACAGGAAAAGGCTTCAAATCACAATACCGATCATGACATGTCATGTAGCAGCCGCATAACCCGATCTTTGTGTTTCACTACTAAAGTTTCCTAAACAAACTTCGAGGGTTGAAAAAATGTCTTTTTTTTTCTAGAACAGCACCACTTTAGTTCAAGGGCTGTGTCTGGTATTGCACTTCTTTCCATATTCAAGTGAAGACAGTCAAACCTGCTATCCTGCACACAGCTAGTTCCATGATTATATTAGCCCCTTCACTGTCTAGGAAGTACTGGAACATCCTAGGTGCCGTCCCTTGCTTTGATGGCGGTTCACACATTGAGCCTGCATATTTCCCTGCACTTGTCGGGCTGATCTAATCAGCCAACATGTGCCTCTAATGGCTATGGGTGGATCAGAGATCCACTTCTGGCTGTTAACAAGTTAGATCCCGCTGTCAACCTCAGACGGCGGAATTTAACATGTGTCTGTGCGGAATGTGCCATTCCCGGCAAAGATCAGTGCTCCCAGTCATCATGGGGAACCGGTGGGTTGTCAGGTCAGGGGTCAGCTGAGGACGCTCCTTCTATGAACACTGGCTATGCCCTGGCATTCACAGGAGATTGTAATTTCTGCTGCACAGAGCAGGGCTTATACACTTTGATCAGACCATCGCAGCTTCAAGTTCCCTAAAGGGAATAGTAAATACCAAAAAAATTTGAAAAAAAAAGTATTTAAAAATATGAAAAAAAAAATAAAAACCACATAAGTTCAAATCACCCCCCCTTTACCCCATTAAAAATAAAGCAATTAAAAACACACATATTTAGTATAGCTGCATACAGAAATGTCTGATCTATCAAAATATTAAAAAAATAATAAATCCGGTCGGTAAACAACTAAAAAAAACATATTCAAAACCCTGCCAGAATTATGTTTTTTTTAGTTGCTGCAACATTGAAATAAATTACAACAGGTGATCAAAACATTATATCTACCCAAAAATGGTATCAATAAAAACATAGGCTCAGGGCGCAAAATATAACAACGCACAGCCCCAAACCCCAAAAAATAAAAATGTTATGATTCTCAGAAAATGGTGCTAAAAGCGATATTAATTATATTTATTTTTTATAAAGTTTTATTTTACAAAGTTTTACAAAGTTCTGAATTTTTTATCACCAAAAATAAAAAAAATTGAAAAAAACCTACAAAAATACAATTGTGGAATTGCACTTCTTATTTGTACTTTCATTGCATGTGGAATTTTTTCTCATTTTCCAGTACACTAAATGGTAAATGAATGATGTAATTCCAAGTACAACATGTCCCACAATAAAGAAGCCCTCATATGTCTATATTGACGGAAAAATAAAAACGTTATGGCTCTTGGAAGAAGGGAAGGAAAAATGAAAAACGGAAAATTGGGGTGAAGGGGTTAAAGCAAATAGTTTGGCCTAAAATAGAAAATAAAATGCACGTAGGTCTTATGTTAAAACTACAGAATATCAAAACTTTTTTCTGGATTTAATACATCTAATTGACACTTGAATTTCCTGCAGATCAGTGAGGATACGGGTTCTGAGACCCTCAAAGATCGCAGAAGAGACCCAAGATAACTGGACAGCTCAGCAGACAGAAGCGCAAACAACTCGAAATACGGAATCAATGGAAAGCATAGGCTATGCCGTCTGTGGCTGGATGTTCCTCCAAACAGGAGCTGTACACCCCTATCTGCTGAGCTGCACATTTCTAAGGCTGGCTTCACACCACGGCGCAGTCCGGTCCGGAGCTGTCAGGGGTGAACCTGACAGCCCCGGACCGGTTCAGCACACGTAACCGGAGGGCCAAATGTGCCCTCTGGTCCTGAGTGCAGCCAGATGGCTGTAATTGCAGCCACAGCTGCTGAGATTTCAAGATCGCTGCTAGCATGGAGTTAGCCGCAGTCCTGAAACAACAGTGGCATGCAGCCGCCGGTATTCGGTTCCCGGATTCGCTTGGACCGGGGCAATCAGGCCCCATAGGCTCCCATGTTAGGGAGAACCGGATTGCCCCGAATCCGGGAGAATCCGGGACAATCCGGGCAAATCTGGGATCTGGCTTTTTGGGGTGATTTTTCTCCCCTGACACAAAAACGTTGCAAACAACATTTTTGTGTCTGGTGAGAATAATCCGAATTCTCCCAGATTAATCCGGAAAGATTGAAACCGGATGGCAGAGAGCTGCCATCCGGCTCCATCCGGCCCATAGGCTACTATTGGCAAAAAACGGTCCGGGGCTGTCGGGTTTACATCGGACAGCCCCAAACCGGACCTTACCATGGTGTGAAGCCAGCCATAGGGGTCTAGTTCACAATAGGTGTGGATGAGAGTCTTTAGGTCCCAACTGATCTGCAGATAGTCGTGTGTGTGTGAAAGATGAAAAATCAAGAAGTTTAGTCATACAAGAAAAATGGAAAACTATATGAATCTGAGAGTCCTCAGTGGTTGAAAGCTTTTAATGGCTAACAGAAACGTTTTCAGTTAGCTATTGAAAGGTATCAAGCACTGAGGACTCTCAGATTCCAATATTTTTCTATCTACTGGCTAACACGGTATACTAAACATTCTTTACCTTAAGAAAAATGGAGTCATTTCACATACCATGAAAATTTGTGCAAAAAAGTACAAAAACGCTTTGACATATACACATACAAGATGACATATAAAATGTTAAAAACAAGCAATTAATGTCTACAGCAATGAATCCAGTTCAATACACATTAACACAATATCCAATATGCTGCTAGTTACATGTAACCTGCAGTAGATCGGTACCGTATATACATGCATCCATAGTCCTCAATGACTCCCCCATGACTAGACATGACTCAGCATTTAGTAAGAGGATATAGACCATGCCCCAGTATACATCTGACTTGACACAGTTAATATATGCCTTTAATAACTATCCAGCTATCACATGTACATATGTATAGCCCGGGAGTTCAATAGGGACAAACAGTAAAAGAACTTAAAACTGCAGTAGTTACCCATCGTTAGTGCTGAAGGACCTGTGACTCTGTGTGATGCTTAGAGCCTGAAACCCCTAGATCTAAAGGTCAAAACCAGACCATCTTTTAAAATCTTTGTTTTCTATAATGCCTAGTGGTCTGGCCACAGTAGAGATTTATTGTTGGGTTTAGATATGCTGATCGTGGCAGTTGAATGACCACTGATAGCTATGTGGTGCCCCTGCGACCAGGGTGGCCACATAGGGAACTGCAGCCAGGCAGATAGGAGACGGTTTGTACAACAAACACCCCACGGACACACATACCCACTAGAGGCAGCACCCAACCCGGAGCTCTAGGCGGGCAAGGGGTGGTGGGTTTAGAGGAAAGTGGGTGGGAAGCATGTAGATTAGGTGACAGAGAGCACAAGTAGAGGAAAAGAGGAGGAAGGAGTTAGTAAGCCAGAGTGAGCCGAGCTATAAAGACACCAAGCAGAGAGTGACACACATCCTGGTGGGGTTGGGCTTAATGGAGATGCAGAATCCACAGAGTTACAGAAACCATGGAGAGAAAGCTCGTCCATAGCCGGCATCCCAGGGGAGTGTGAGGAAAGAGACCGAACCAGCAGTACTGGGTCCGAGGAACACTGCAGCACCGACCAACTACCGGCGGAGTAGTTCTCCTTGATTGTGCTGGAATCACACGGGTTAGATGGAGCCTGGTAGCACCTTGGAAGAGAGGGCTACTGCAGATTAGGCACACAGCAGAGTGTCGGCTCTGGAGGGAACCGATGATTCACCCGGCGTCCCAGACACACCAACGGGGAGCTTCAATTTGAGGTTGGAGTACCCAACACAAGGGTTGGCAGCACAGCAGCAACCACGAGGACCCACAAGGGTCCGAGCTGCTGCTATACAACCCGGAGAAAGAACAAGAGAGAGAACAGCCTGAAAGAAGACTTAGATAGAGTGAGGGGTCTTAGAACGACAGCCTGGCTGCAGTGGGTTCAGTGTTAACTGACTGGGAACTGTGTTAAGAACTGTACTGAGAACTGCTGTAAACTGTTTTGAAGAGCTGACAAGTAAACCCGGTGAACCCTGCCTGAGTGTCCGTGTTTGATTCCAGGCATATTGAACTTTGCATACCTTTTATACTGCCAGGAGCAGCCCGACCCGCGACGGGCTCATCCATCTAGCTGCAGCCCCATCATCCATGCAGCAGCGCTGCGGCGGTGGTCCCATCATTGACCACAACCCGTGGGTGGCGTCACGACAAACATTATCCCCTGTATATATTCCCTTTTACTTGTGAGAACCCGGGCCACGGTCCGGGCCAGGACCTTCGTGACATCCCCAACACTACCCCGGTCCGGTACAAAGTATCCCGTCCCAGTGGGCTCCACAGCTACATACATGCACACAGAATGACTTAATATAAGGCCTCTTTCACATGCCCATGTCTCCGGCACATGTGCTGTCCATGCAGCAACATGCCGGAGCCATGGACATATGGAGACACATGATACTCCATGGCCCTTTCTCACATTCATTTTTCTGCCTGGTCAGTGTCTCTGTGTGGAGCAGATGCGTGACCGTGTGATCCACAGAGACATGTCTGTTTTTGGCCAGCAGATTGAACGCATTCAGGTCAATGGGTCACGTGCACTGACATGAGCCAAGAGTGTATGAGCTTAAGGATTAAGAATTTTATACTCTCCTCTCTCCAGTTCTACCTGCTCTTCTCTCTTCCGGGGCCACTCATTAGTCTCATGAAATATTCACTGCAATGAGAGCTGCAGCGGACCCGGAAGAGAGAGGGACAGCAGCACTGGAGACAAGTGAGTATACAATGACAGGCTGTCCATGTGCTATCTAGATGTCACACAGAGAGCACATGGACAGCACATGCATGACCCACAATGCGTGACACACGGCCACCCAAAAACAGCCTCTCTCACACGTGCGTGTTTTACAAGGTTGTATAAAAGATGCATAAGGCTATGTTCACACAGGTTATTTTTGCTACATTTTTTTGCAGCAAAAATTGAGGTGAGATTATTGTAAACAAATTTTCTGGCAGATGATTCCTGCAGTTTTATATAAGGTTTGGCTGCGTTTTTACCACAATTTTCTAGTTTTGGTTTGCAATTGATATGGCGATTTTCAAGCTGTGAAATTCTTAAACTGAGGGAAAAATGCAGCCAGGAATTGGCATGTGACACGCCCACTCCAGGGCTGGGAAGACTCAGAAATCGGGCGGTTACTCATTGTTTTTCTTCACCTCTTTCGGTTCTTTTCACTGGGACAGACGGGAACTGAGACTCAGTCCCGTGACCCTGGCGGTGTCATTTTAATAAACGGGGTAGATGACGGGGAAAGTCTAAGGGGAAAAAGGGTTATTTGTGACGCCACCTGCGGCATGCGGCCAGGGCGGCCACCGCTGCTTCAGGACCTCTGGGGATCGGCAGCTTGGATGGTTCAGCTTCCCGCAGGTGGAGCACGGTCCCCAGGGCAGCGGAATGGAGGAGTCAGTTCGTAGCTTGGCAGATGTTCACTGGGAAGGCGGTATCCTGGTGTCTCATGCAGCCTCCGCGGTCAGTGATTGCCGCTAATAAAAGTCTCACACACCACTGCTGGAGTTCTGTTACTCAGTTCTTTCAACACGGCCGCCGGGTACATCCCTTGCCAACCTCCGGTTCAACGCTGTCTCCAGTACCAGGTCAGTGCAGTCAAGCGACGGTCGGTGCCCTTCCTGTCCTCTCTAGGTGTTCCTGTCTCTGGTGGTCATTCTCTCTCGCACTATAAGGGGTAATTCTCTTCTGGAGCGAGCGTGACATCACTCTGCCCCCAAGGCTCTCAACGCTCTGCGCAGCACAGAACTCAAGTACCGACAGCCACAAGTGCTTATTTTTGTCCCTACTCCCGAGGCACTGCTCTCTAGTTCGTCCGCCTTCCCCAAGTTGTGTCGGGTGTTCGACCACAGCTCCCATTAGAAGCTTGGGGCCTCCGGTTTAACGACTTGGGCTTGAAGTTTCTGCAACGTGTTCAGGGCCAGGTCCCTGTCCACCAGCCCCTCCAGTTCGTCAGATTTGGGCATACGGGGATCGACATCTCTTCCGCACACTAAGGGCTCTTGTTCTCTCCCACCTGTTGGCTTCTCCCTCTTGTGGACGGTTGTGGTCGTGCTCCAGCCCACGGGAGTCGGCATCGCACTACTGCAGCACTCCCGACTTCCACTCCACTCTTCTCATGATGGTCTCTCTTCTACTTCTCCTACTGCTACTATGTCCCCCTTTTTGACCTGGGTCTTCCCTCGTCATCCACCCACCGTCCCAGGGGCCTACGGTTGTGTGTGTGTGTGTTTTGGGCTTGACTGCACCATCCCAGCAACTGAAGAACAGAGGCACTACTCCACTTAACCGCAGAAGAGCAGTACCTCTGGTGGCGGCCTAACCGGTGGGGTGCCACACATGCTCATTCTTTCAAAAACGCAGTAAAAACTAAGTAGAGTCCAATGTCCTATAGTAAATAAAACCAATGGGTGTGCACAATTTTACCCCAATCACATAGGTTTATCTGGGAATAAAATATGCAGGTTTAGATTACCGTAGTATGGATTTGTACACAGTAAATGCCCTGTTTATACAGCATGTTTTTCAACTAGCAAGCATTTTGCTCATTTGTCAGGTGATTACCTACTAGCAGGGCCTGAAAAGCTACTTTGTCAATATATAAATGATGGAAAATGTGGATATTTTAGAACACACTTCATACAGTGAACAATAGCAGCCAAGTGTTGATCTGGGGTGGGGACACATTGCAGAGCCAACCTCCGCCTGTCAACACAATGTAGCGTATCCCTGAGGTCTACTCATACAGCATTAACTATTACATCAGGCACACGGACACATTACAGGAACAGCATCATTCCAGTTATCGTACATGCTATATTTATACCCAAAAAAGTTCACAGAAAGGATAAGTGCAGCAGCTCATTTATCTTTAAGGCTGGTTTCACATGGCAATTGTTTCCTGTCCATGGGTATCCCGTTTTTTGCAGGACCCCATGGACAGGAAAGGACAGCATCGGATGTGTGTCTCGGATGCCATTTCTGTGTCCGGGTCTGTGATTGTCACGGATCCGGCCACAGAAAAGCCCGAGCCATACATTGCGGAAGTGAAGCAAGGGTTAAAAAAAACATCCTTATCTCTCCAGCACGTCCCGTGATGTGTGCCATGGCATCTACCGTAGCTCCGGGGGCTTGAGGATCTGTGCTACAGCTGACCGGGCAGGACAACCCAATCAGCTGATTTAAATCTCCTGCCCGCCGATCAGTTTTGGCGAGCGGGAGATTTAGACCGCTCAGCTGATGCGGTCATGTGACCGATCAGCTGATCGGGTTGCCCTGCCCAGTCAGCTGATGCACAGGTCCTCAAGCCCCCGGAGCTACGGTAGATGCCGTGGCGCACATCGGGGGATATGCCAGAGAGGTGAGGATTTTTTTTTTATTTTTAACCCTTGCTTCACTTCCGCAATGTATGTATATACATTGCGGAAGTGAAATAACACAGGAACAGAGCAGTTTTAGTGTACTGAGTATGTTCAGTACACTAAAATCATATGGCCAAAAAATGCTATATTAAAGCAGCCTAATCATTAGAAATACTTATGAGTCATCTCACAATTTTGAGACGTTTAGGGAAGATTCACAAACTGTTTTTTACTTTTTTTCAGAAGCTTTTACATTGTATGAAGTGTCTACTGTCTCTAAAAGTGTCTCATACTACTGGAAAAATGTAAAAAGAGCAGGTCATCAGGTTTTTCTACCCCCAAGCTAATGCCATCTTTGTAAAGATCCCGTAATGCTTTTATTTAAAAATGTGGATTTAGATTTGAGAGAAATGAATTACTGAATGATTATAAAAATGAACCATAAGTGCAGGGCGTGCGCCCAGACTTACAATTCGACTGCCGTTCTCAATTCCCACCCGCCGTCTTCCTCCTGTCAGTGACTTGACAGGTCACTCTACTTTCAGTGACCGGGATCTATTGAAGGCGTCATTATTCCTTGGGATAGTGTACACATACCGGTAATAAAGTCAGGATAAAGAAGTTTACAGATCGCAGCACAGATTGACTTTACTCCTGCTGCTTGTCCTAGTGAAGAAGATGGTCAATATGAGGTGCGATCTGCAAACTATGCAGATGACACCAGACACTGATAGTCTTCATAATCAGGACTCTAACTGTGCATGTACCATTGTCATGTGTTGACTGCTTTGCAGTCCATGTATGTTCCTGCTGTGGTTTAAATGAGAATTAATTTCCTTTGGCACATTGAGTGTTAATCTGCAGATGCTGCTGTATTGCTGTGTAGCTCTGCAGGTGGAGGGGTGTGTCAGGTCATTCTGTTCTCCCTCACCCTTTAAGTAGTTCCACTTCCTTCCACCAGGTGTCACAGATAGAGTTCATTCTGCCTTGACCGTGTGTGCTGATGCCTTCTTGCTGATCCCACCTTAAGTTTACCTTCCTTAGAGAAGTTGCTGTTTCCTGGTCTGTGGGTGGAGGTATGGGCTTTTATCCTAGAACCTATCAGAAGCATAGGGCAAGGTTGGTGACACAGACCTCCTCACCACCTGAGGTACGTCTGGGAGCAGGGTGAGACAGGCCCTTAGGCATGTGCGAGTTGTGCGACCGCACAGGGCGCCACGCTCCAGGGGGCGCTGCAGGGAGACAGTAGTCACTTTGATTTGCAGGGGCCAGCACAGTGTACCTCAGCAAAATGAGGATGGTCCATGCAGTACACTGCCCCTCCTCTCTCCAGAACCATCAGGTCTCCTCCTGGCCTCCAGCCAGTGCAGAACGGAGGAGCGTCCCCTCACCCGAGGACTCTTCTATGGAGGTGAGGAGGTCACTGCTCTGAGATAAGAAACATTTAGTGCTGGGAGCTCTGTGCTGGGCCGGTGCAGGATCAGGTTTGTCAGTCACACACAGCACCGACTCAGCACCGAGCTGTGAGAGGAAGGCATCCAGATCCCTGATCCTCATCTCCTGTCACTACTGAACTTCTGAGTCTATGTCCGTGTGCTGTCTCTTCCCCCTGTGCTCTCTCCATTAACCTGTCTTCCTCTGTGCGCTGTCCCGCCCTGTGCGCGCTCTGTCCCGCCCTGTGCGTACTCTGTCCCGCCCTGTGCGCGCTCTGTCCCGCCCTGTGCGCGCTCTGTCCCGCCCTGTGCGTGCTCTGTCCCGCCCTGTGCGCGCTCTTCCCTGCCCCTGTGCACGCTCTTCCTTGCCCCTGTGCGCGCTCTTCCCTGCCCCTGTGCACGCTCTTCCCTGCCCCTGTGCATGCTCTTCCCTGCCCCTGTGCACACTCTTTTTGCTTCCCCTGTGCGATCTCACTCTGCTCTGCCTATGCACTCTCTGCCCCCCTGTGCAGACAGTGCAGAGACAAGGACCAAGGAAGGGGAGGCGAACGGAGCATGCACTGCCCATGTGCTATATATGTGTGTGTGCTATCTGGGTAATATCTGTCAATGTATACTCACCTCCCTCCAATGCTGCCTGTTCCTCTCTCCCGGGGCGCTGCACTCAGAGCAATTAATATTAGATGAGCCTAATGAGCCCCCGGAAGTGAGAGGAGCAGACAGCGCTGGAGGGAGGTGAGTGGAGCATATAGCACTGGAGGAGGTGAGAGGAGCAGACAGCGCTGGAGGAGGTGAGAGGAGCAGACAGCACTGGAGGCAGGTGAGTCGCGGCTCCAAGAGCGCTGATTGGTTGCCGTGGTCGGAGGCGACAATCAGCGAAGCGGAGCGTGGCTTGGCGGGAGAATTGAATCACGCAGTGCTCAGCCAATCAGTGGCACGGGATTCAAATCTCCCGCCAAGCTGCACGCCGCTTCAGTGGTCGCTGCAGTAGGTGGTGACCAATCAGCACTCTTGGCGCGTGATTTAAGTCGCGCTTCGCTGATTTGTCGCCGCCAACAGTATACAGTGCTAACCACTGAGCCACCAGACACAGTGCTAACCACTGAGCCACCAGACACAGTGCTAACCACTGAGCCACCATATACAGTGCTAACCACTGAGCCACCGTATACAGTGCTAACCACTGAGCCACCATATACAGTGCTAACCACTGAGCCACCATACAGTGCTAACCACTGAGCCACCATATACAGTGCTAACCACTGAGCCACCATACAGTGCTAACCACTGAGCCACCATATACAGTGCTAATCACTTAGCCACCATATACAGTGCTAACCACTGAGCCACCATATACAGTGCTAACCACTGAGCCACCATATACAGTGCTAACCACTGAGCCACCATACAGTGCTAACCACTGAGCCACCATATACAGTGCTAACCACTGAGCCACCATACAGTGCTAGCCACTGAGCCACCATATACAGTGCTAATCACTGAGCCACCATATACAGTGCTAACCACTGAGCCACCATACAGTGCTAACCACTAAGCCACCAGACACAGTGCTAACCACTGAGTCACCATATACAGTGCTAACCACTGAGTCACCATACAGTGCTAACCACTGAGCCACCATACAGTGCTAACCACTGAGCACCATACAGTGCTAACCACTGAGCCACCATACAGTGCTAACCACTGAGCCACCATACAGTGCTAACCATAGAGCCACCATATACAGTGCTAACCACTGAGCCACCATATACTGTGCTAACCACTGAGCCACCATATACAGTGTTAACCACTGAGCCACCGTATACAGTGCTAACCACTGAGCCACCGTATACAGTGCTAACCACTGAGCCACCATATACAGTGCTAACCACTGAGCCACCATATACAGTGCTAACCACTGAGCCACTATATACAGTGCTAACCACTGAGCCACCATATACAGTGCTAACCACTGAGCCACCATATACAGTGCTAACCACTGAGCCACCATATACAGTGCTAACCACTGAGCCACCATATACAGTGCTAACCACTGAGCCACCATATACAGTGCTATCCACTGAGCCACCGTATACACCATATAAATCCTGCAACAGCGTACTTTCTGGAGAGAGGACTGTACTATTCAGCGGCTATTTCTACGGCACCTGTTCATTTCACTGCACTCCCGATGCAATAGCATCCGGCCCATTTCTAGTTTTGTATATTTATGGCAGATCTACAGGATTTGGGAGAAACGTATAGTAGATGCTGATCCCATCAATAGAGCCAGGAACAGCGCCGCTCTCAGCCAAGAGATGACACAACAGTCCCATCAATCTTCACAGAGCGTCAGCGCCTCATTCTTCAGATACACATCGCCCTATCGGTGAGATCCACATGTACCACCCATTATGTAATATCCATGGATACAGTATAAATATACACAATTAGGTTATCCTTTTAGTGTAAATTCAGACATAGTCGAATTAATATGAATTTGAGTTGCAGATTCCTGGGAACAAATTTGGAAGAGTTTATTGTACATTTTATGTGAATAAATTATTTTAGAATATAAAAATGGCGTCCTGTTCCCATTTGTGTCCTGGGAAACTGGGTACAAAAATCAATAGGACGGGGGCACCAAAAGGCAGTTTTGCACAGGGCACCATTTAGGCTGAGGCCGGCCATGGAGACAGGGACCCCCAGTCTAAGGGTCAGACTAGCCTCCCTGAAAACCCTTAGCCCATTTTATCATCTTGCTACCGGATTCCCTTACCACTGTGCCACCCCTTGACAACCACCTTGGGGAATAACATAGTTTACACTAGATCCCAGGCACGAGAATAGGTCGCAGAAAGTTACAGTTACCTGTCATTGATTGACAGGAGACAGGTGGCAGGAAATAGGGAAGGCGCAGCAGAGCATGGCCCATACTCTGCACTGTAAGTTTATCTCTATAACAATTTCACAAGAAATGTCTCTAAAACATAATCCCACATTCTAAAATAAAGTTACGGATGTACTTAATATTACAGTACCTTTACATAAATAGCATACATTTGAAGTGTAAAACCCTTATGACAGGGTCTCTTTAATAATGTTACGGCATTGATCAAAATGTGCCTAAAATACACTAAGTCCACAGAACGCAATATTAGTACATCTGTCAGCCAAACGAATAGTTGGGAGGGAATGCTTTCAGGCCAATTTAATCAAACAGCTGCAGATCTAAGCCATGTCTGTATTTGCTTAGCTTATTCCTGCTGTGTTACTAAGTGCTCATGCACACAGTTGCTTCTAGGTAAGAATATCTTTGCACATACAGAGCACAGAATGATGGAGTCAGGAGGTTCGGTACAAGGGAACGGTATTGGTCTACATGCCCTTGGTTCTGCCCAATGCATGAGCAATAAAGCTTATTATTGCAACTTTATGTCATGTAATATTTTGCACTGAAATCACACATCAAAATAATTATCAAGATTCATGTGAATTTCCATACATTTTTCGCTATTTTTGGTGTAGCAGAGAACTACATTTAAACTGAATCTGTCAGCAACTGTGCCTCTCATCAGTGTGTGCTATTGTCAACTAAAGGCTTTTTCACCTGGTGATCACCATTACTGGACTACATTGTCATGCACACTGCAGTCCAACACACCCCCTGCTGTGACTTGACACCTCATAGTCAATGTACACTCTCTATTTAAAGCTTGATGAGGGTGAGGGCAGCTCTCCCAGCTCTGCTATGTTCCTATAACTCAATACTTTGTGTCAGAATGGCTGCAGCTGGTAATCTATGTGATACATCATTGGATTCAGGGTTTCTTCCTACATTATGTTGCAGTCAAATGACATAGCAAAGAACCTGCTGACAGATTCCCTTTAAATAACATTGAATACAGGGGGCCTGGCCTAGCTATGGCTGCTTGAGGACGCTTCTCTTCAGAGGTCCTCTGTACCCAGCTTTCATTACCAGGCACAGAACGACTCCTATCACCCACAGAGCCTCCTACCGTAACCCGCCGGCCCCATAGAGAAGCAGGTAGCGGCTCTTCCAGAGCGGGAGGCCGGAAGCAGGAGATGCGGCTCCCTCAATAATGGCGTAGGCGGCGGTTCTCACCGAACACAGCGTGGCGGGCGAGAAGGTGAGAGGGAGAAATGGTGTGGAGCATATATCTAATCTCTCTGCTTCCTCCAGGGCCTCCCCTACCACAGAAGAACCCGGTCCCTGGGCCCAGGGGGACACAGAAGGTACCAGAGCTGTGGAATAGAACAGGAGGAAGGCAGGATTCTGCAGTAGCATGGGGGGAATCCCCTGGCCTGACAAGATTCCACACACAATCTCAGAGCACACAAGAGAGATTTAAAGGGGCTGCAGCACTGGATTTGTAGGGGGGGGAGCCCTTAACACCATGGCTCTGAACTTTTGTATCTCCTCTAACTCCAAACAGCACACAGAACCTGTATGATTTAATTAAAGCCCTACCTACTAAACAAGATCTGGACTCCAAAGTGGCTAGGTTTGAAGCTTCCCAGGAGAGGGCTCTTTCTTCTTTCCCTTGTGACTTAGATCTCTTGGGTACCAGCACCTCCACATTAGAGGATACCACTTCCTCCCTCTCTACTAGGGTTGCTATACTGGAGAAGAATCTCTCCGAAGTGCAAATCCATATGCAGCAAATGGCGCTGTTACTAGATGACCAAGAGAACTGGGGGAGGCACAACAACATTCGACTGAGAGGCGTCTCAGAGAGTATCCTGGCGAATGCCTTCCCCCGTAAGGTCTCTGAGATCTTCACAATGGTGTCACAGAAGCCCTGCACTCCATCTTCACAATTGGTAGGGTACACAGAGTGTCACGTCAGTCACCTACTCAGGTCTCTGCTCCCCATGAGATCTTGTGCAGATTACACTACTGCACAGATAGAGGGGCCATTCTCCAGCATGCTTGGTCATATGGAAAAATTTTCTTGAGCAATGTAGAGGTCCGTTTCTTCCCTGATGTATCCCCCTGTACCTTAGCCATGAGACGCCTGGTACTGCATCGCATCAAGAAACTACATGTAGATGGGAACACCCTTTCCACCTCATTGTTAAGAGAGGAGATACTCAATTTTTCCATAAAAAACCTGAGGAATTACCAGAACTCTTCCGATTCTTGGATACTGCACCCTTCCAAATTCCTAATCGGCTCTTAATAGATCTCCCACGCCAATAACCACAAGGCGACAGGAGGAGACGCACCTCGCAACCTTCAAGCAGGCGGAGACTGAGATCTGGAGAGGGCCCCACCAAGAGCAAAGAACGCAGACACACCCCCCACCTAACTTTTTTCTTTATGGTCTGCTGGGTCCCGACTTGTGGCCATCCTCATACTTTTTCTTCCATGCTTTACTGTGTGCGCTATACATGTGGACAGCAATAAACCTTTAACATTTTCTACAACCTTCCTCCCTACAATTAAACAATACCTCAATTAGGCCAACCTTCCCAAATTAAATCCCGCAGATGTCACAGCCCTGGAGCGTCTGATTACTGACTAGGAGATAGCTATTGCCATAAAAGCCGCCAAAAACAGGAAGGCTCCTGGTCCAGATGGCTTCTTTGGCCTATTATAAAAAATGTAAAGACCAACTGAACCCCCCCACCTACTTGAGTTCTTTAATGACATGAAAAGAGGACACCACCCCCACACAGACTCACTGAGTGCCTGTATCTCTGTAATCCCTAAACAAAAAAAAAATCTGGCTCAGTGTGCGAGTTACCGGCCAATCTCACTCTTAAATGAGGACATTAAATTATTTGGAAAGATCATTGCTATGAGGCTGATCCTTTGCTTACCGGAGTAATTCATCAGGATCAGGCAGCCTTCATGATGGGGAGGGAAGCCCTAGGCAATACCACCAAAGCAATCAACTTGATCAATTGAGCCTGGTGTGGCAGGGCTCCCTTGCTTATTTTGTCTACGGATGCCAAAAAAGCATTTGAAAGAATTAACTGGAAGATGTCAGAAGAGAAGGCAATTTGTCCAAAGGGAGTGAACAGAAACTTTGCTCTATGCAAAGCCATGTCTTACCAGTTTCTGCACCAATCTACCATTCTTGCAAAGTGCGTTGTAGGTAGTAGTATTTAAAATTGGGAAGGCCCTCACCACCATCTCCCTTAGGTCTGGAAAGAATCGATCAGCTAAGTCTGACTGGCTTTCCCGCCAGGCGTGTTGGATGGATGAGATGGTTTTATAAAAAGCCATTGAGATCTTTATGGGCAACGCTTGTAGCATATGATTCGAGGAAGAACATTCATCTTGAATACATGACATCGCTCAAACCAGAAAAAGGAGACTTTAGTCCAACTGTCAGAGGGCTGGAAAATTACTTTTAGGGTATGAACACACTGGCATGAAAGTCTGTCGACTGCAATGTGAGTCTTTCTCGCACTGCAGTCGGACCAATGTTGTTTAATGTCCGAGCGCACATTTGTGAGTGTCGGGCGTTTTTTTCTCATCCGATAGACTGATGAGAAAGCAGTCGCAACATGCTGTGACAGTATGCGATTCTCGCGCAAGACTCGCCATTGCAAGTCTATGGGTCGACAAAATCACGGACCGCACAAGGACCATCCGAGAAGCATCGTTTTTTTCACTGATACATTATTTTGTAGCTCAGACAACTGTAAAATGTTCCTGTAAATTATTATACAGTAAAGAGCTGCTTAGAAGAAAAAAAAAAAGAATTCCAAACGGACTCCACTTGGATGTGATCTGAGAAAAGAGACAGTCGCATAGCAGTTGGATGCAAAACGGACCGAAAAACAGACAACACTCTTAAGACTCTCGGGAACGACTAACGGACCGCATTTTTACTCGCCAGTGTTTCCACCCTTATTTGCGGTCAATTTGACCCCCAGCTGATTGCTCAATTTAAAGCTGAGGGATGATTGCAGGCAGGTAGTTACCGATTGTGGTACATTAACATTCAGGATTTCTGACTTTGAGAAGTTAGTTTTAAAACTGGAAAGTTGTGAGAATGTTTTGGAATTCTTTCATTAAGTTGGGGAGCGATATACTAGGCTTAGTAATAAAGAACAGAAGATTGTCTGCATACGCTGACGTATAAGAATTCTCTACTTAAATTTTTTATCATAGCAGCGAGGGTGTGTATCTCATAGCTATGGGGTAAAACCTCAGCACCATAAAAACTCACAATGGGTCAGAAAAGTTAATGAATTAATGTATATGGAGGATTTGACCACCTCTATACATGATAACCACGAGATTCTAAAGCATTTGGGCAAGTATGATGGATTTCCAGCAAACAGACAAATATAAGTTAATGCTTGGTGGAGCCGTTGACGCTGGACCTGGCCACTGACATCTCCCTTTTACCCTCCGTACCCTCCCCTCCTCACCTCCTACCTCTCTCCCTCCTCCCCCACCTATATTCTGTTCTCTAAATCCTTATGTACCTCTTACTACTGTCTTTTTCCTCCATTATACAATCGATATTTGGTTTCTCAGTAATGAATGTAACGTAACTTGAAGATCCTTTTGTTAGGTGTTGACTTTATTTCTTTCCTTATTGTTTTATTCTGTTTTACTTTATGACTTCTACAAGTGGGTCTTTTTCGTACTCATATTTGCATATTCAGCAGGAGAAGTTTTATTATTTGGCTTTATTGCATTCAGTTACCTGACTACTCTAATGTCTTGCTTTCTATGTCTTACTTATGCTACTTGTATTTGCAAAATTTCTTAAATAAAAAAATTATAAAAAAAAATAAAAACATTGCATACACATTTAATAGAACCTTACCAGGGTAAGATCCAACATTGAACATGGAAAAGGTCTAAGGCTACTTTCACATCGCGAAATTGGATGTGTGTCTTCAAATGCCATTTCTGTGTCCGGATTAATGATGGTCACGGATATGGACACAGAAAGAGCTGGGAGGAGCCCGAGCCTGCAAAATGCAGGCAAATGGGGCACTTTCACTTTCGCAATGTATATACATACATTGCGGAAGTGAAATAAAACAAAGCAAGTTTTAAAAATTAAAAAAAAAATGATTCTCACCTCTCCGGCGAGTGTCACATGATGTGCGGCATCCAGCACCGATGGCTTAAGGACCTAGATCAGCTGACCGGGCGGGGCAACCCACATAACCACATCAGCTGAGTGATTTAAATTGTGAGCCCACCAAAACCAATCGGCAGGCAGGCAATTTAAACCGCGCTGATGCGGTCATGTGACCAATCAGCTGATCAAGTTGCCCCGCCCGTTCAGCTGATCTAGGTCCTTAAGCCCTCGGAGCTGTGAGGATATTTTTTTTTATAACACTTGCTTTGTTTTATTTCACTTCCGCAATGTTTCTATATACATTGCAAAAGTGAAATACCACGGGAACAGAGCAGTTTCAGTGTACAGAGCATGCTCAGTACAGTAAAATCGGGTCCGGGAAACTATTCTGTTTTTTCTCGGACCCGCGCTCCACAGGCCCCCATGTTATTTGTCGTGGATCACGCCAGATTAGATTGTGTCCGATTTGGTCCGCTGTGCCCAAAATTCGAGCAGTCTCCGATTCTGGGTACAGGCAAAAAAAATAGGACACAATCGGATCTGTGACAATTTGGACACAATCGGATGGCCATACAGGACCAATCCTTGCCCATAGGCATACATGGGGGCCAAATCGGATCTGTGGCTATCCACGCATCCACAAAAATCGTGATATGAAAGCAGCCTTAGAAAGCATACAGTGAATGACAGTTTAGAATACAGAAGGACAAACTGTTCTTCTAAGTGAATTAAACACTTATCATTTTCTTGACTGAGAAGATAAGTGAGTTTTCAACAAACACAAACACTGCAATCTCACTGGTCAGTGAAGCACTACAATTGCATAAATTCTGTTTGTTTTTGGTAAAGGGAATATGTCAGCAGGTTTTTACTATACAATTTGAAGAACAGCATGCTGTAAGGGTCAAAACACAGATTTTAGCAATGCCTTTTTTATTATCAAGGTCCGTGGTGATGTTTACTTGTACGGTTGTACCACTAGTAATACTTGGCACGTGCTTCCAAGACTGACCACTCCCCCTTCTGTGATAAACAGCTCACTATCTATAGACTGTGTACACAGAGAACCTGTTATAGATGAGGCAGCTTTTTCAGCTCTGCTGCATGGCTAAATGTAAAAACTATCACCCAGTAAAGTAAGTGATACATTGTTGAATTCATTCACTCTTTGCATAATATATATATATATATATACACATATATATACTAGATTGTGGCCAGTTTCTAACACATCGGGTATTCTAGAATATGTATGTAGTTTATTTATGAAGATTTAAGAATAATGCAATGCGAAGCTGGGTTTAAATCCCGCGCCAATTCACGGCCAGACTGCGCCTGTCGCTGATTAGTCGCGGGTGGCTGGCGTGACCAATTGGCAACGCGGGATTTCCATTACAGACAAACAGACGCTTATATAGTAGATACCTACAGCAGTGCCAGTGTTCAGTAGTGTCAGTGCGGCGGTGTCTGTGTGCAGAGGTGTCTTTGTTCAGTGGTGTCAGTGTGGTTCACAGGTATGTGCTGGAGAGGCAGAGATCACAGGGATCCGGTGAGAAGAGATCACATAGATCACAGCAGGGGTGCAGTGTCCTGGTAGCCGACCTGCCCGATAGTGTTCCTCCGGAGATGCTGCACCTTACAACCACTTGCGCTGGAGGCAGGGGCTGGCTGGCCAATTTCCTCCTGGGTGGCAAGCACACAGCAGTGGCCTATGAGCAGTTATCCCAGATCAACCTGACAGATGGCTGGGTGGCCCCCAAACAGCTGGTTGACCACTGGCCTTGGGGGCATCTGCCCCCCTGCCACCTGGGCCAGCCAGCCCCTGCCTGGAGAGAGATCCTGGGATCTGACAGTACTTGGAGCTTGTCCAGCTGATCCCAGATCCCCAGGAGTTTTTGTGCTCTCTATCCCAGTATTGTGGCCCTGGCAGTGGAGCAGGCAGGTGCCCCGTCCTCCGCTCTGCTCCTTATGTCCTTCCCCAAATACACAACTCTTCCCATTTGATAGTAAAAAGAATAGAGGGCTGAGTGTAGTGAGTGACAGCGGGGGCAGCCAATCAGGAGGCGGCCCTGACTGGGGGGGCGTGGTCGCTCGGCGACCAATCAGGGCTGGGTGTAGTCAGTGACAGCGGGGACAGTCAATCGGGTGGGGGTCCTGGCTGGGGGGCGTGGCCACTCGGTGACCAATCACGAAGCGGGATTTCGGTTACAGAGAGACAGACAGACACGATAGGGCAATTATATAGTAGATTCAATTATATATAATTGTATTTTGTTATATTAATTTCAATATTTCAGCGAACTATAAATCATTACAAATGATAAAAAAATGATTAATTCAGTACATTTTTAAACTTCTTAATTTATAAGATGTGATTTCACATTGAAGGGCCATATTAGTGGGTGGCATGACTAGTATTATTCACTTTGTACACCAAAGATCACACACAATATTAAACTAAAATCAGAACTTTTATGGAGCTGTAAAGTGTGATAACTTGGCTGAGATTTGGGACAAACTTTATTTTGTATTGAACAACTTCCATAGACAACACAGTCATCCTAATCGGTGTACCAAAGGCTTGGAGACCTCAACTGCCCTGAGAGATCCTGTTAGAACCTGCTACACAAAGTCAACCATCTATCACCATGTAAGAGCCTCCTTCCATATACATTACACAGTGAGCGGAATTGATTGTCGGAAGTTGTAAGTATCTGATGTGTCAGATTTCGGACTGAAGATCCTTCTGTTCTCCCGGTAAGTAGTCGCTGCCAGACATGTCAGGCAGCAGCTCTCTCAGAGAACACAGATGCGCTCAACAGAGCCAACGGTCTCATGTATGTGTTGTTCCTCTGCATCCTTACGATATTTGCTATCTTTCTAATCTGTCTGTTGGGTTGATTTGTATTCAGTTCCTCTCTACTTCTGCATATAATGGACTCCTCAACCATTGGCACCTTTTCTCTGCTGGTTACCCATAGTTCTTTTCCCGAAAACAGCAGTAGCTGTTCTTTGCCATCTGGCCTTCTGTAGGTTACACGGTTAATTTTTCAAGCACGAAACTATTTATCTTGAACATTACTACGCACCGTCAGGCTGCTAGCGTACGTACACAGCACCAAAGGACTGAGCATATACTACTGTAGATTTACAGATCCACTTACATAGGGTCAGAGTATTTTGTTGCTAAGGGCCCTTATTAGTGACACAGCCAGATTAAAGATTATGTTTCATATATAATCACTATAGGCGATCAATAAAAAATATGAATACAAATATTAAAACCAATAAGTGCATTTTCTTCCTTTATGGCTATACGCATCGTGGACAAACCACTATTAACATAGTTTGATCACGTTACTCTATTATTGTAATAGAGCAGGTGTGCATATAGCCATAAAAGAAGGACATACACTTATGTTAGTTGTAAGGCTTGTATTCATATTTGTAATCGATATATTAAACGTTATGTTCTACATGTACTCACTATTGTATCTTGGAGAAGTGAGTTTATTCTGAGAACATTGGTGCACAATCCTGGTGTAACCTGGTGCTTTTTGTGTTTAATTGTTAGTGGGCATAATATTCTATATACGTTTAAAATCTACAGTGCCCCATGCTGACAATACAGTAAAAATGCAACCGGCTTTGAAGACTGACTCAAGCCCTAAAATAAAAAATGGCATAAAAAAAAAATTGGGGTTTGGCGACCGTCAATATTCTAGTTAAGGAGCTGGTAAAACAATCTTTTTTATCGTATACAGAATCTCCTAGGATGAAAAAGCAGATGAAGCAGTTTTGCTTTGCCACCTACTATTGCATAATAACTCTCCTATGACAGGAGTCTAATATGGATAAATTGCTTTTGCTCAGAGCGAAAATATCTCTGAAAGAAAAAAAAATACTTGAAGGGGCAATATAGGAGAAAGATGCATGATATGCCTGGAAAAGTGGTGGTACTTGCACACTTCTCATTGACGTTAATAAGGGTTACTGAAAAATTACCGTATATGTGTGTCATTAATGTGATGTCAAAAATTGTGAAAAATCTCAAAAATCCTATAGGTTGAGTAAGCCTATGCCTAGAATATTGTGTACGGCACAAATTGGTTAAGTGACCTCAGTTGCAATCCAGGATCACAGGCATTATCAAGGTGTTCTTCTCGGCAACTGTTATTTGCTTAGTATATGCTGTCTGCTCCATTTTGCTTCCAGAAATCACACTACTATAGGTTTCCAAGGTAGGACGCAGCATGATGTATTGATGGGGACAAATGCTGGGGCGCAGAGGTAGATAGCTCAACGGGAATGAAAGGCAACAGAAGGATTCTACTGTGAAAATTGAAAGGAATTGTACTTGATAATAGAGATGTTCTGTCATAGTCATGGACGAAAGCGTTGGCACCCTTGAAGTGGTTGCAGAAAATGAAATACCGTATTTTGCGTTTTATAACACTCACCAAATTACAAAGCGTATTCCAAATTTAGAGAAAGAAAATAAGTTAAAAAAATATTTTTATGTGAAAATGTGATCCATTTTATAATCCGGTTATAGCTTATTAAGGTGGGGTGCAGCAGTGGTGGAGAAAGGTCAAAGGAGGCAGGGTTGCTGCTGGCAGGGGTTAGAAGTAAGGCAATACTGCGGGCCCTGGGCTGGGGGAGCGGTGTCCCAGTGATGGTGCAGGCGGTGCGAGGCAGGAGCCATCACAGTGGTTGTGTTCTGGTATATGTAGGCGGTGCAGACTTCAAGGATCTCAGCTCAATAACGAACAGAGATGTCAATCGGTGCATGCGCCACCTCTGGCACGATTAATCTTTCAGCAGCAGGCGTCAGGAAGGTGGCAAGTGCACAGATTGAGATTTATGCTAGTTATTGAGCCGAAATCTCATTTTGCGCATGTGCCACATCTGCTGACATTTACCTGAACACAACCATGAAGATTGCTCCTGCTTCGTAACACCATCGCCCCAATCCTGGCCACTGCTGGCGTCTTCCATGTAACAGCAACCCTGCCTCCTGTGATCCTCGCTGCACTGCACGCCCCCACCAGTAAACTACAACAAGATTATAAGAAGCACCCTACATTCTCCTTTTGGTAAGGAAAAGTGTATCTGATAATCAGAGCTGTAGAGTCAGTAGGCCAAACCAAAAACTCAGACTGCTCAATTTCTCTGAATCCGACTCAGACTCTGTGTCTATGTCTATGTGTGCCACACTAAAGGATGGAGAACAGAAAGCAAAAGTGAATTATCTGAAGAATTAAGAGCCAAAATTGGTAAAAAAATGTCAACAATCTCAAGGTTACAAGTCCATCTCCAGAGATCTTAATGTTCCTTTGTTCACGTTATGCAATGTAGTCAAGGAGTTTACAACCCATGGCATTTACAAAGGGCAATAAAAGGTTAATAAAATATATACTTATGCTCACCTGTTCAGACCCTCTGCTGCCTACCATACTAACAGAATAGGTCAGATTAAACATGAGTCAACAGTGTGGTGCAGCAGCAAATAAAGGCTACTACAATTCTGAAATGTATTAACAGAAGCATCCAGTCTAGATCACGTGAAGTGATTATCACCCTCTACACCTCTTTGGTCACACCTTTATCTGGAATATTGTGTGCTGTCCTGGGCACCACATTTTAAAAAAAGACTAACAAACTGGAGCAACTTCAGAGAAGAGCTACCAGAATGACGACAGGTCTGCATGTCCCATGAAGAATGGTTACAGGATTTGGCAATGTTTAGCTTGCAAAAAAGAAGAGCGAGAGGAGACTTAACTGTCTACAAAAATCACAAGAGCTGTCACACTGTAGATGTAGAGGGATCAGCTTTATTCTCATTAACACAAGGAAAGACTAGAAGCAATGGTATGAAAATGAATGGGAGGAGATAAGGATTAGATATTAGAAAAAACTTTTTGACAGTGAGGGTGATCAATGAGTGGAACAGGCTGCCATGGGAGGTGGCGAGTTCTCCTTCACTGGAAGTCTTCAAACAGAGGCTGGACACACATCTGTCTGGGATGATTCAGTGAATCCTGCTTTGAGCAGGGGGTTGGAATAGATGACGCAGGAGGACCTTTCCAACTCTACCTTTCAATGATTCTATCACCATCCGGTCAGTCTTTGTCGCATATTCTGATCCCTGCCACTCGCACTGAATTCTGCTGAGCCTGGATTGTCAGTTTCATGAAGTCTGGGGGGCACGTTTCTGTGCAAGCATGCAGAATGTGATTGTGCACATGGTGTCATCACACAGTGACCTTCGATCTGCTTGACCTTCAAGCCTCATCATAGGTAGCTGAGGACCATAGAATGATTGCTGAAAAATAAGAAAATGCCGCAAAGACCCGATGGGTGGTGGTGAGTAGCAGAGGGGCCAGAGAGGTAAGGTAACTTAACATATTTTTTTTTTATTACATATTGCATTTATTTTTTTATGGGGTCTACAGACAGAGCATACTAAGGGACATTATAACTGCAGACAACTTCTCCGAGAATTGAGTATCCCAGGAAAAACCACGTAAACATTAAAATTTGATTTTGCCTGATCCACTCATCTCCCATACTTGTTTTAAATTTGTTTTATTTTTTTTTTTTAAAGGAAACTCTGAAAACCCTAAAAAAAAAAGATGATTTTTGTGTACTCACCGTAAAATCCTTTTCTCTTAGCCTCTAATTGGGGGACACAGACCGTGGGTGTTATGCTGCTGTCCACTAGGAGGCGACACTAGGCAGAAATCTGCAAAAGAGTTAATGTGGCTCCTCCTCCGTAGCATACACCCCTGGGCAGGCATTGCCTCACCAGTTTTGTGCTAAAGCAGTAGGAGAGTTAACAGATAATAACAGTAAAACAGATATAGCCAACAAGGTAATAACAGTGTATAAACACGTAAAAGTTAGCAGAGTAAAAGTAGTACAAGAAGGCCTGCGACTAAGCAGGCGTATGAGTAAATTGTGAAGAGTTAACGGAGTAATAACCGTATAATGAGGCCTGTAACTAAACAGGCTTACAGTACTAAAAGGTCTGTAACTAAACAGACACAAGTGTAAACATTAAACAGTTAGAGTGATAACAGGCAAGTATGAGTAGACATGTTAACCATGTAACAGCTGAGAAGCTATGTAAGAACTGTAGAAGAAAAGCCCATAAGGGCAACAGGGTGGGTGCTGTGTCCCCCAATTAGAGGCTAAGAGAAAAGGATTTTACGGTGAGTACACAAAAATCATCTTTTCTCCTTCGCCTCATTGGGGGACACAGACCGTGGGACGTCCCAAAGCAGTCCCTGGGTGGGAAACAATAATGGAACTAATAACACTGAACCTGGTCAGCGAAGAGCCATGCACCAACAGGCGGACTGCTGTCGCCTGGAAGGAGCGTCTACCTAGACCAGCGTGTGCCGAGAACTGAGTGTAAGCACAGTAGTGACTCAATGATGTGTGGGCTGGCCATTTGGCCGCCTACACTCTTTTTGCGTAGACACCTGGTGCCGAACGGCTCAGGAGGCCCCCACGCCCGTATTAGAATGTGCCATGACCCTGCCGAAGGGCATGACCCTGCCGAAGGGCATGAGGTTTGATGGTATAAGCGTCTTGACGTCTTGAATGCTTAGGCAATTCCCCATGGTTAGGGAAGCTGTAGAGACTAACGTGACTATTCCTGCCCTCTGGAAGAGAAGCATCAGATCTCCTCGGAGAGCACTGTGTCGGATACGTAAATGCGTAGGGTCCTGACAAGATCCAGCATATGTAGTTTCTTTGCAGCCGGATAGACTGAAGTCGGGTGCAGCGAAGGCAGAGATATGTCTTCATTTAGGTAGAAGGGGTATACCGCCTTAGAAAGAAAAAAGGATGGAATCAGCCGTAGGGCAATCTCGTCCAGGAGGAAGGCCAGAAATGATGGACTACCTGAGGGTGCTGTAAGTACCGCCACCTCTGCAGGGAAGGAAGTACCACGAAACCAACCACTGTTTGGATGGAAATGCTAAGGGTAATATCCGATAGAGGCTCAACAGGGGATTCTTGTAGGGTCGTGAGATTGAAAGTCAGATCCCACGGGTGAAGTCTTGTTGTATGTAGAATGTAAACGGCAGATCCTTGGCAAGAAGGGATTTCCTAGAAGTCTGGTGGCAAACCTCTTCTTTTTTTTTTTTTTTTTTTTTTCTCTTTCTTCTGAATAAGGTGAACCTGACTGCAACCTGCTGTGTGAGTGACCCCAGGGACAGACCTGAGTCTAGGTCTGAGTGGAAGAGACAGAGATCTTGGTATGAATAGGGCCAAGGGGAATGACCTCTAGAGGAGTCCTAGGCAGAAAGAAAAACAAAACGAATGCACGTGTGATGGCATAAAGTTGATATGGTTGGTTTCCTTGCTGTGATTATGGCCGCTACAATATCCTAGGAAAGAAACTCTTGGTTAAGTTCCAGTTGTCAAAGGCCACGTCATTAAGTTCAGAGTCGATGACTTCTAAAGGAGAACTGACCCTGGGAGAGCAAGTATGGACTGTCTGTTAGTCTTCTTGGTACTGCTGGTGTGGGTTGGACAACATTTGCGTCCAAACACCTCTGGGCCAGTTTGAGACCACAAGGATGATCCGGTGACAATCTTGAGTGACATGTCGCAATATCCCGGCAGTGGGGGAGTGATATAGGGAAACCGTAAACAAAAGGGTCCAGTCTTAGACTAGTGCGACTGTCCTACTGACTGCGGGTCCTAGGACCTGGACAAGAACATAACCTTGGCATTGAGGCGAGACACAGTCAGGTCCACATCTGTAGTTCCCTGGTGGTGTCAGCCTTAACGGAGGACATACTAATATTAGTAATAATAAAGTATTTATATAGCGCCATTAGGTTACATGGCGCTTCACAAATGAGAGGACAGACAACGACAAGTGGTAAAAACAACAAATCAGTTATATGGGTACATTAGGGCGGAGGACCTGTAGCGGAAGGGACCCTTTCCTTGAGTCCGTCTCTTGGTAGGTTAGGAAAAACACGTCCTAGATGAGTACACCGGAATGAGAACAGCTGAAGTACAGTGTTCAAGGATTCCACCCGGGGAAAGACGAGGCGAACGTCTGTCATCACAGGTAGACTGTACGTTCCACCCTGGTAGCGGACCTGTGCCATAGCTGTGGCATTGTCTGGCTGTATCCTGACCTGTTCGACTGCCAGACGGAGACTGAATAATGTCAGTATTAGACATACTACTTGAATAGTAATAGATTGGGGGCATCTTCGAGTAAGGACGAGACTACTGGCATGCATTGTGATGGAATTGCCTTCCGTGCTGTCACTATTCTGTCTAGGAGTCTCCTGACAGTTGTGAAGGATTGAGGAGACAGCTGAAAAAGACTGCGGCGTACCAGCCAAAGAAACCATGCGTTGTCTAGGGAAGGTGGATTAGAGTTGTATATGTGTTGCAGCTAAAGGCCGTTGTCCTATGCTGTTGTCCTATATGGCTGGGACTCCGTATGTGACGCTGCAGCATGTAGCCACCGGAGTACGCAGCTTCGGAGTTGTATTAGACTTGTTCAGGTTAATCCGCCAACCGAGTCTTTCAACGTGAACAGAGAAACTGACACTGTGTTAGTAGTCATTGATAATCCTGAATTAGCCGTTAAAACGTCCGGATATGGGAAACTCCTAAAATGAAGTATAGACAAGGTCAACTTCAGGCTGGAAAAAAACTTGTATGTTTGCGCTTCAGATCTTCCAGTATCTTCCTTTGACTCTCAAGTCGAGAAGAGACTGACGGGGAAGAAGGTTCGGGCTACAGCTATACAGGGGACCGGAGGGCCCCTCCATTGGGTTAACGCAGTCGGGAGTCTGTGATGTCCCGCTTTGGAACAGGCTGTACAGAGTGCTTGTGAGTGTTATCTCAACTCAAGTACCTAATATATGTGCAGTGATGAGATTGGCAGCTGGACACATGTTCTGTGATCCAGAGGCTTGTTTTTGTAGGCTGGGAAGGGAGGCCAGTTAGGCCTTGTGCAGTCACAAACACAACCTGAGTCCCCAACAGTGGGATGTTGAGGAAGGAATATGGCATTATAGCAATCCTGGCTACTGCCCAGCATCCACAACAATGGGTATCTAAGGAGAGAATATGCCATGGGTCGTAGATTTCAGCGACCATTAGCTGAATTACCCGTGCAGCTGCGGATCACAGTGTTTTAGCCTGCGTCTTGTGAGACTGGGCTGTCATCTCCGCCATTCAGAACTCCAGCTGTAGGATCTGGAGAGGATTGACTAACAGTCCTGGGACGCCTTACATTTCGTCGGGTAATTGTAGGTTGCATCAATTTTAACTAGGCTGTTCAATTGTGAGGGGCGAGGAAAGCACCTAACAGCTAAATATGGAGTGAGTCCACTAAAACTCAGTTGTCCCATCTGTGTGGGGGTCTGGGAAGAGGAGTGTTGGACGAGTATTTGAGGTCAGGTAAGGGCGAGTTACCTGATTGCAACCTAGCTCCCAAATTATGGGGGCTCCCCTAACAATGGGGGATGGAGGATCAAGAAAGGAGAACGTCGTCCATCTAGAGCCGTGGTTCTTAATCGGGGTTTGATCCAAACCCCAGGGGTACTATGTATTGGTCTCACGGTTTTAGCGGAGCCTCCACCATGGAGGTCAGCACACTTCCGACGGCTGCATATAGATTTATCACTAAAAGGTTCGTGAACGTGCATATGAAACCGGTGGGTTGAGTACCTCAATCAAGGTTAAGATCACTGATCTAGCGGTATTTTAATTCCAACCCAGGTCCCCTCTGTGGGGGGCTAAGGTGTGTGCTGGAAGCAGTGTGCTAGGGATCAGTGGTGGGACCTGCGTGTCCCTGTACAGCGCTGAAGGCCCCAGCCTGGCAGAGCGAGCACCACCGAGAGTTGAGAACGCTCCGCAGCCCCATAGGGAATAGACAGGAGAGGGTTGAATTGTCTCCTGTTTTAAAAATACAGCGTAGATGGAACATTCTCTGCGATGTTCTGCACTGCTTGTACAGGCGATCTGCAGCCATGTATGACAGAAAACAGGAAGGGATTGAAGTGCCCTCTGTTCTAGGGCACAGCGTGGATGACACATGCTGTGCAAGTGCCATACTGCCTGTGATGACAAAACAGCAAGGGTTAATGAAGTGTGCTTTGCAGTGCTCCCCAGTGGTCCTGATGTGATCTGCACTGCTGATTACTTCCCTTCTGTATTATATGTATGCATAATCACATAATACTTCCATACTGTATCTCCTCCTCCCCTCCTCCTATGCCATGCAGGGGCTTTGTAAGGAGTTCCTGCCCTCTCTGTCATGGCGACCGTGGAGAAGAGGGGGGGGGGGGGGGCGGGCCAGTGAAAAACGCGGTCAGCAAAGGAAAAAGGCGCGCAAGACGCAGTGAGGGCAGCCTGACCCGCCCCCTTCGTGATGCGGCCGGGGCGTGGAGCAGCCGCGCTGACATCACAGAAGGGCGGGCGGTGGGCGTTACCAACGACGCTAGGCCGGAGCCGGGGCCTCAAGTAAATGGTGGCCCCGGGAAAGTGAAGAGGCCGGCGCGGGAAGAGTATGAGCCGCGCCGGTTTCGCTGCGCGGGACCGCCGCCGCTGGTCTGCCCAGGCAGACTAGCCACCCAGGAAGCCTCACTGCTGCCCCAGCAAGGGGGCACAGGCCAGAGGTACTGGGGAGCTGTAGCCCACAGTACTTACTGCTGGGGAATCGCTGCACAGAGAGGAGAGGATAATATGCACAGGGTAAGTGCCCTCTGCTCTATCATGGAAGCAGTGTGTCCTCAACCCAAGGCCCCTGATGAATAGGGGAGATGGGGAGGATGGTGATACAATCCCACTGTTAGCCCTATAGGCTCTGTACAGCAGAGGCTGTGAGCAGCCTTGGGGGTCCTGCAGCCGAGGGAAAAACCCATGCACCAGACAGTACTATGGAGGGTACCTGAATCTGGTGTCTCAACCCAGGTTCCCAGCCAGGGGAATGGGGAGGGCGTCCGCTGATCCCATACCTTCTGTGCAACTCAGATGTCACCTGGTGGTGGTAGAGGAGATGTAAGGCCTTCATTTTACCATGGTAGCCGAGGATCGGGGCCCCTGTTTTTGCCGGTTTTTCCAAGTGTCTTGCTGCTTGCGGTGGGGACATGGAGCATTTCTGCGACCCAGAGCCCCATCTGTGGGGACTGGGGAGGAATGCGGGCCTCAGAACCGGCAGGTCTGGAAATCGCTTTAACCCTGCACCTCCAACAGTGGAGGGCCGAGAAAGGAATAGCCCTTATCTGACAAAAAAGCTCAACCCAGAGTTCCTATGGTGTCTGGGGAGGTATCTGTGGGCGACATGTCCCTTCAAAAAGTATAGATGCAGCTTCAAAAAGTAAAAATAATTGGAGAGAGAGTAAGAACGTGTGCCTCCTTTCAGACACTAAGCAAAAACTGGTGAGGCAATGCCTGCCCAGGGGTGTATGCTACGGAGGAGGAGCCACATTAACTCTTTTGCAGATTTCTGCCTAGTGTCGCCTCCTAGTGGACAGCAGCATAACACCCACGGTCTGTGTCCCCCAATGAGGCGAAGGAGAAATGTCTGTACACATATGGGTACGTGCACGCGTCATTAATTTCTGGCGGTAGAGCCACAGACTTTTTCAGGGTGAAGCCACTCCAGTAGAACACCACCGGTCTTTTTTCCTGAAGCGACATTGGTGGTGATTACTGGTCTTGTTTTCCTCCTTTCCACGACAAGCATGAACAAGCCACTACTTTAACTGCGACCTGGTTTCTGAACCCTGATGTAGTAAAAGAAGTAACAAAAGACTGAACGTGCACAACAATGTTGTTTTTACATTGCTGCGCATCATGTTAATTGTTTTGGCTCTTTTACAAATTTTTGAAAGAAAACCTACTTTCAAATAACCTACTCAGGTATGAGACCATAACGTCTTTTTCAGGCGGGGTCTAGGAAGAATCTATCTGAAAAGGACTCCATGTTAACATACACTAATAGGTTATTTGAGATAGATTTTCTAAAAATATGTAAGGTAATTCTAAACTATAGTTTCTTTTAAAATTTGTAGACTTATAAGCTTTATCTTGGTCTAAGTTTTTTGTGAACAGATTTAACAAAAATCCTATATAAAAAAGGAAGATAGCCAAGAGAAATGTACATACGGTATACACTGTTCAACCCCCCCCCCTAAAATACCACGTCAGAGAGCTCAATGAATGAAATATTCCAGCTGCAAATCGTTATTCATTACGTAGTGAAATGCACTGAGAACAATAAAACATAAAAATGATTAATGTACGGTAAATTAAAATTAATAACCCATGGAGGTCTGGATTTGGAATACTACTCAAAATCAAAGTAGGAAATCAAGTTACAGGCTGATCCAAAATGCCTCAAGACAAAGAAATTAGGTTTAGTAGTGTATGTGGCCTACACTACCTGTATGACCTCCCTACAGCGCCTGTGCATGCTCCTGATGATGGATGTTCTCCTGAGGGATCTTATCCCAAATCTGAATTAAAGCAACAGTCAACTCCTGGATAGACCTTGGTGCAACTTGGCATTGGTGGATGGAATGAGAATGTCCCAGAAGTGCTTGATTGTATTCAGGTCAGGGGAATGGGCAGGCCAGTCCATTGCATCAATACCTTCATCATACAGAAACTGCTGACACACTTCAGCCACATGAGGCTTAGCATTTTCAAGCATCAGAAGGAAGAAGGAACCCATGGCCCTCTGCACCTGCATATGTTCTCACAATGGGTCTGAGGATCTCATCCCAGTACCTAATGGAAATTAGGGTACCTCTGGCTAGCACATGGAGGGCTGTGCGGCCCTCCAAATACATTTCTCCCATACAATTACTGACCCACTGCCAAACCGGTCATGATGGAGGATGCTGCAGGCAGCAGAATGTTCTTCATGGCATCTCTGCACTGTCATGTCAGTCACATGTGCTCAGTGTAAACCTGCTTTCATTTCTGAAGAGCACAAGTTCTCTGTGTGTGTGTTCTCTGGCATTTGTCAATCTCCCAGCATCGCGTTGGGCTGTAAGCACAACACCCACTTGTGGATGTCAGGCCCACATACAGTTAGGGCCAGAAATATTTGGACAGTGACACAAGTTTTGTTATTTTAGTTGTTTACAAAAACATGTTCAGAAATACAATTATATATATAATATGGGCTGAAAGTGCACACTCCCAGCTGCAATATGAGAGTTTCCACATCTAAATCGGAGAAAGGGTTTAGGAATCATAGCTCTGTAATGCATAGCCTCCTCTTTTTCAAGGGACCAAAAGTAATTGGACATTGGACTCTAAGGGCTGCAATTAACTCTGAAGGCGTCTCCCTCGTTAACCTGTAATCAATGAAGTAGTTAAAAGGTCAGGGGTGGATTCCAGGTGTGTGGTTTTGCATTTGGAAGCTGTTGCTGTGACCAGACAACATGCGGTCAAAGGAACTCTCAATTGAGGTGAAGCAGAACATCCTGAGGCTGAAAAAAAAGAAAAAATACATCAGAGAGATAGCAGACATGCTTGGAGTAGCAAAATCAACAGTTGGGTACATTCTGAGAAAAAAAGGAATTGACTGGTGAGCTTGGGAACTCTAAAAGGCCTGGGCGTCCACGGATGACAACAGTGGTGGATGATTGCCACATACTTTATTTGGTGAAGAAGAACCCGTTCACAACATCAACTGACGTCCAGAACACTCTCAGTGAAGTAGGTGTATCTGTCTCTAAGTCAACAGTAAAGAGAAGACTCCATGACAGTAAATACAAAGGGTTCACATCTAGATGCAAACCATTCATCAATTCCAAAAATAGACAGGCCAGAGTTAAATTTGCTGAAAAACACCTCAAGAAGCCAGCTCAGTTCTGGAAAAGTATTCTATGGACAGATGAGACAAAGATCAACCTGTACCAGAATGATGGGAAGAAAAAAGTTTGGAGAAGAAAGGGAACGGCACATGATCCAAGGCACACCACATCCTCTGTAAAACATGGTGGAGGCAACGTGATGGCATGGGCATGCATGGCTTTCAATGGCACTGGGTCACTTGTGTTTATTGATGACATAACAGCAGACAAGAGTAGCCGGATGAATTCTGAAGTGTACCGGGATATACTTTCAGCCCAGATTCAGCCAAATGCTGCAAAGTTGATTGGACGGCGCTTCATAGTACAGATGGACAATGACCCCAAGCATACAGCCAAAGCTACCCAGGAGTTCATGAGTGCAAAAAAGTGGAACATTCTGCAATGGCCAAGTCAATCACCAGATCTTAACCCAATTGAGCATGCATTTCACTTGCTGAAATCCAGACTTAAGACGGAAAGACCCACAAACAAGAAAGACCTGAAGGCTGCGGCTGTAAAGGCCTGGCAAAGCATTAAGAAGGAGGAAACCCAGCGTTTGGTGATGTCCATGGGTTCCAGACTTAAGGCAGTGATTGCCTCCAAAGGATTCGCCACAAAATATTGAAAATAAAAATATTTTGTTTGGGTTATGTTTACTTGTCCAATTACTTTTGACCTCCTAAAATGTGGAGTGTTTGTTAAGAAATGTGTACAATTCCTACATTTTCTATCAGATATTTTTGTTCAACCCTTCAAATTAAACGTTACAATCTGCACTTGAATTCTGTTGTAGAGGTTTCATTTCAAATCCAATGTGGTGGCATGCAGAGCCCAACTCGCGAAAATTGTGTCACTGTCCAAATATTTCTGGCCCTAACTGTACCACCCTCATGGAGTCTGTTTCTGACAGTTTGAGCAGACACAATGATGATAGTGGCCTGCTGGTGGTCATTTTGCAGGACTCTGGCGCTGATCATCCTTGCACATAGGAGAAGGTAGCGGTCCAGCTGCAGTGTTGTTGTCCTCCTATGGTCCCCTCCACGTCTATCTCTTGGCATCTGCTCCATACTCTGAGGTTTGTTCCATTTGCACGACAGCAGGATAAATTGATTCCCAATCAGTGATGCTTCATAACTGGACAGGTAATTTCATAGAAGTGTGATAGACTTAAAGTTACAAAGTGTTGTTTAAGTGTTCACTTTATATTTTTGAGCAGTGAATATTACATACATACACAAACACACTGCATTATTACATAGCTTACAGAGAAAGATAAGGTCAAAAACAGAGTGAGTCACATAGAAAGGAGAGGCGACATAACAGCGGGAGGAGAAGCCAAAGAAAAGGAGTACAATGCATTAAAAATATAAATTGGCTATGTGCAATACATAAACTCAACCAGTTTATTTAGCCAACGAAATTATGAAAAAAGAATATACCATTAGTTAGAGCTACTAGAAGTATTTATGATTGAATGAATGTATACATACATACTTCTAGTAGCTCTATGTAATGGTATGTTCTTATTTCATCATTTCTTTGGCTATATAAACTGGTTGCGTTTATATATGGTACACAGCCATTTATACTTGTAATGCCAAATACTCCTTTTCTTTTTTTGGCATCTCCTCTCACTGTTGTGTTGTCTCTCGTTTCTGTGTGACTCACTCAGTTTTTAATCTTATGTTTGTAAGATATGCTAATATAACATTTGCCATTTTATATATTGATTTTTCTTGGCCATGTACTTTTTATATATCAGATTTTTTTTTAGTCTTTTGAGATTAGTAGTAGGGATGGGCGAGTATACTCGCTACTATTCGGCACTCGCCGAATAGTAGCGGTATTCGTGTACTCGCTACTCGCCGAGTAAATTAGGATTACTCGGGAGTAGCAAGTACCGAGTACTTTTGCAGTGTATCAGTAGATACACTGCAAAATTCCTGTAAAAGAGAGAAAAAGTTGTTAAAAAATAAAAAAATCGGATACTCACCTTAACCGACGGCTGTACCGGGACCGGCCAATGCACGTCTATTCATGGAAAAGGACCTTTCCCTCTCTCAGCCAATCAGATGGCTGGGAGAGATCTGGCCAATCAGATGCCGCCACGTCACAATGACGTAATCGCTAGCAGCCACCTGATTGGCCAGATGGAAAGGTCCTCTCAGGTACACCGAGGACCTTTCCATCTGACCAATCAGGTGGCTGCTAGCGATTACGTCATTGTGACGTGGCGGCATCTGATTGGCTGAGAGAGGGAAAGGTCCTTTTCCATGAATAGACGTGCATCGGCCGGTCCCGGTACAGCCGTCGGTTAAGATGAGTATCCGATTTTTTTATTTTGTAACAACTTTTTCTCTCTTTTACAGGACTTTTGCAGTGTATCTATTGATACACTGCAAAAGTATTCGGAATCACTATACTCGCAACGAGTAGCGAGTACCGAGACCTACTCGTTGCGGGTATAGCGATTCCGAATAGTAAGGTATTCGCCCATCCCTTATTAGTAGCAATTTACTATTCCATGTGACTATAGTAATATATGGCCAATTATTTGAGGGGCTACTTTTATCCTCGTTTCATCTTTTCCATACTTTATATTTCTTGTTACTTAGATGCTATTTTGAGTGCATAGATAAGTAGTGAATAACTAAAATACTGTCAGACGTTTTGTATGAGAAGAGATTAAGTGGTCCAGAAGATGCAATGCACCATTATTGACACAGATTTGTGTGACTCTCATGGGTACAAGCGAGAGGGAGTAGACCCACTGGGCCAAAGAACAGATCTCGGCCTGGAGGGCCGTAACTAAGAAACTACCTCGTCTTCACTGGAACCTCAGATGGTTAGGTTAGGCTTGTGCTGGAAGGTAGCCACCAGGTGTTACTCCAGGGAATCTAGGTACCTCAACAGCTGGGAATAGGGTCGGGGGATGCAGGTGTGGCGCCCCACTGGTCAGGCGTCACAAGTGAGGTACTGCACCCAAAGATGAGCGTGTGTTTGTCCCTGTCACAAGTAGAATGCAGAACACTGTGGAAGGATCTGATCCCAAAACACACCCACCAATACAACCGGGGGAGGTCCCAGAGTTAGTGAGAGTGGAAAGTGTGAGAGGAGCAAGGTGGAACACACGGGGAGTCTTCAGGAGTGTCTTCCCCGAGGAAAGACGGAGAACGGGAGCTTACCCAAGAGAGAAAGAGAGCTTCAAAAGAGGGCTAGAGATAGACATAGCCTAGACAGAAAGGTCCTGACTTGTACACCCGGAGTGCACGGGTCTGACAACGCGGCCTGGAGTTTTCACCCTCCGACCGTACTCGTCCCGGCTCTGAAGACATTCTCAGGGTGTTTATCCCCTGGGACGTACTGCTGCCCAAAAAGCAGACCACGAGAAGAGTGAGAAGGGACAGGACGGGGTAGATCCAAGAAGGTACCACCAGAGACTTCCACAGATTCTGCATTCTGCTGCGACTACCCGTCCTCCGTCCTGCTGGAGTACTGTGAACTTTATCACCATCTTGTTCAGTTTCCTCTTACAAGTAAAGTACCTGGAAGAGTGAAGTGCCTCTGTGTCTCTGTCCTGCTTCATTGACTTTTCTCAACGGTTTGCATCGCGCCAGCATTAGGTAAGACTGCCCCGGAGGATTAGCTCTACCTGTAGGGAGCTCCTCCACCCTCCGGAAGACTGTGGCGGTGCTGGTGTCTAGTCACCAGGCACTACAGGTGGCGTCACGAGATAAAGACTTCAACCCCTTAATTGGCAGCTATCTCCCCCTCAGGGCCACAGGTCTGGGCAGGCCACCAGTGAGATCCCTCACCGAAGCTGAGGGCCCAGACATCCGAGTTCCTATACCCTGGGGCGGTACACAGGCACAGGCATTTAAATGTTGGTGCATTCAGGTACAGACTGGATGGCTGGTGCAGCTGGTATGTCAGGTATAGTAGGTATGGCAACACAGCAGGTTCTGGATGTTGAAGCAGGTATGGCAGGATTTCTGGTTTACGCAGGAGCAGCAGATATTGCAGGAATAGCGAGTACTGGAATAAAGGCAGAGTAGCAAGTACAGTATGAACACAGGATACAGGGAACAGGACTTAACAACTAGGTGTTTCAAGCGAAAGACCACATAGCCCAGGCATCTCCCATAGTGGGAAGGTGCCTTAAAGGGATCCCGTCATCCCCAAAACACCTCCTAAGCTATTAAAAGATGTCCCTAGAGCATATTCACACTTATCCTACACTCCTTTTAGCTCCTAAATGCATCTAGTGAAAATGAAGATAAACGTTAATAAACTCACTCATTAGTGATGTTAATGAGTGACTACTGTATGCATAGTCACCCAGGCAGGCTCTCTCTCTTCCTAATATCACGTCTCAATAGGCGTGATCTTCAACTCTCATTCAAATGCGTGCCTCCCCGCTCGCCTCTGCCGGCCGGGCGCTGCAGTGTGCGGCTGTATGACGCGAACCGCGTCATTTCCGGCTTCGGGTGACGTATGTACACCCGCGCCGCTCTGTTAGCTTCAAGACCTGCACTGCGCATGCAGACGCAAATGCAGTCCATACTGATGTGAACGCAGCGGAGAATCTCCGCATGCGTTCACATTAGTATGCAGCCCGGCCAGCCGATCAGCTGTCTTGGGGGCGGCCGGGAGGAGGAGATCAGCGGTGGAGATCTCTTCCTCCCGGCCACAGCTGATCTCCCACCGGTGTTAGCGCCGGAGATCTGAAGAATCAGCTGATCTGACAGCTGTTTAAATCTCCCGCGCTGACACCGAATAGGGTGATATTGGTGCAGGAGATAAGAAACAGCTGATCGCTGTTTCAAATCTCCAGAGCAGACCTCACTTATTTGGTGTCGGCGCGGGAGATTTAAACAGCTGTCAGATCAGCTGTATCTTCAAATCTCCTGCGCCGACACCGGCGGGAGATCAGTGGAGGCTCCAGCTGATCTCCCGGTGGCCGCCAGGAGAGATTTCAATTACATCCGCAGCGTTCTCCTGTGCTGTCATGCGGAGAACACTGTGGATCCATTGACCTCCATGCATGGTTTGTGCGCTTGCAGATAAAACAAGCGCCTGCGAACGCACAAAAAATGCAACATGCTGTGTTCGGAGGGCGCACAAATTGTGCGCATCCGAATGCAAATGCACCCGAACGCAGCCAAGCCCAGGCACGTGCGTTCCCATGTTAAACATAGGAACGCATGTGCACAAGCGTTTGGATGCGTTCGGTGCGCTGCGTTCCAAATGCAAATGTGCAGGCATCCTTAGTAACACCCCATGCAGTGTAATATATTAACATCGATCACTGAACGATTCTGCTAGTGGTAAAGGACCTGTATAGTGATGTCACAACAATGTGACCTTAATGGGTGGCGCTAAGCAGGACCCAAATCAAAAACTCTTTGGGCTTAGCCCATTACAGACACATCACCTGCTCGTGACATGACCACAGACAGGTCCTTTCACTTCATGTGTATTTCTGCACTTAGGGATGTGAATATATTACAATGCAGGGGGTGTGACTACATTTTAATGACTGGTTGACTCAAGTGGATTGATGTGACTATTACCATCTGAAGAACCACCTGATGACTGTTCATGCAGGTACATAATGCAAACATACAAGCATTAGAAGCATCTAAAGTACTTTTTTAAAATAAATACCGGTACATGATTTTTTTAAAACCATGTTAGTGATGCACAGTGGACGTGATAGGTCTCCTTTAAGTAGATGTTATGTGAAAAAAACAAACAAAAAAGAAAAAGGACAAACCATCTATGCCAGCCGTGTTGCGTCCTAGTGCCATACATTTTTTACGGCTAATGGAAGAAACTTGGAAACTTTTTTTCTCAACATGCAAAATAAATGGATCCCGCTCCAATGGTAAAAATCGCCTAATGGATAAAATCTTGTTATGAATTGGATAAAAATTCTGATCAAAAATCGATTTGATTTTCTCGTACACAAAAAAATCCTGTCTGGTGAATGAGCCCATGGCTCTAAATTTTACCTTCATGATTATCACTTTTATATGTTGATAAAGAAAACTCTCTAGGAAGACTGTGGCAAGTAGAAAGGTTCCTTTGTGAAGGATCCATACTGAACAAAGCAAATTAACTCAGCAGAAGTCAGGAGCTGAGAGTAATTGCTATTTGCTTTCCAAGGCTTTCTCATTATTATTCGGAATCTTGTCTCCTTGGTAACCGCTTCCTCCAGCTGCCGAGCTCTTCCTAAATGATTGACATAGAGCCATTATGAATCTTTGCTGAAGGTGTATTTGCTATCAGTGACTCCATCCAATGCCAGAAGACTCGCAGCTTCTTCCAGTTTATCTTGTAAAGGTTGCAAAAGAATTCCCCCATGTGTGGATATAGTAAAGAGAATCCAACATGAGCTAGGCAAGAAAAAAAATGACGTGTTCTAACCTGAATGTATGCACATACCCTGTCCATATATAACGATGTACACATATATTGCTAACTAAATACACATTGGGTAGATTTATCAGTCACATAGGTCGCCTGCAATACCTAGTTCAGGACGGGGCTATTTTCCCACAACACATTTTCAGACTTTATAGTTAAAGCGCTTTCAATGGCTCCAACCAAATTTATTCTATTTTGGATATTCAAATCATTTTTGCCTTTTTTTTGTGAAATATGGGTGCTAAAGGGAAACTAACAGGTCATTTGTGCCCCCAAACCCACAACCAGTTGTGTCCACATATCTATATTCTCTACCTAAGAGTCCCTTTGTAGCTGAAAACATAAACAGATCTATAGAAAAAATATTTTACATTTAAGAGATGCAAATTGAGGCCTTCGATGGGCCGTTAGTTCCCCAACTGATTGGCCCACTTAGCTTGTTACCGCGCCCCTGTGGGCATGATAATATGACTTACAAGACCCGGCGTCCTCGTCATCGCCATGGAAAGCTGCTTTCTTCCCTCACAGCATTGAGTTTCTGAAGCTGGGTGTTCACTTCCCAGCTTCAGAGAGGCGCACTGCACATCACCAGAAGTGCAGATTACTTTCAATTAGCATGGCTATAATGATGACATTAAATATGTAAGCCCTTCTTTGAAATGTAGACATTTTCCTTGGCAGAATATTGATAGTCATGGTATCATATCAAGAGCAAAGATCACTAGGCCGAGTGAATGAAGTCCTAAAGAACAACTTTCAGATGCATTAACTGTAGAAAATCATTCGTAAGGCACTCCATGTGCCAAATCCTGTTGTCTAATATGGTCCCTTACGTGGCACAGTAATGCTGTAATTCTAAACTTCTGTATGTGAAATACAAATTAGGCAGGGCTAGTCAGATTGTGTGTTTCCTCCCCCAGTCTAACCACGCCTCCCTGGGTATGATTGACATTCTCCAAACAATCCTCGTCTTGGTAGGACTGCTGGAAATCTCACATAGGTAAGCAATGTGCTGACAGCCCCACCAAGACTGGGGATTGTATGGAGGCGGTCAATCACACCTTAGGAGATGCCACCCCAATATAGTCCTGCCTCATTTGCATATTGAGAGCAGATTAAAACTTAATTAACCAAAAGTCAAATATGTAAAGCACCCCTCCAGTGTTTTATTGTATTTTAGTACTGGAGTGCCACTTTAAATCTAAGTCCCTGCCCTGTCTTATACTCACCTTCTTGTGGCTTCACCTTTTATCGACACTGCTGCTCTTATCTGGTGGTGCCATCTTGTCACTTATTAGCTTCTGATTGGTCATAAGTCATAAGTTACATCACAAGCTCTTAATATATTTCTGTGAGACACAGAACAAGGATCTCTCAGTAATGTATTGAGTTGTGACCTCCAGCGTGCTCAGTGAAACACCGAAGCTGTCGGTAGGTCCTAAATAGCCAGAGACTGATGGGAGGTGCAGCTATAGAAGATGAAGCCGTCGGAAGGTGAGTATAGGGCAGGGGATTTAAATTTAAAGCACAACTTCAATGATACAATTAAAAGAAAATGCTGAAGTGGTGCTCTAAAGCAGGGGTCCCCAACCACCGGTCCGCGGACCAGGACCGGGCCGTCGGGGTCTTTGTGCCCGTCCACGGCGAGCTGCCGGCTTCCCCGCCCCCTGTGTGTTCCCGCCCACCGCAACCCTCACCTCCTGAACTACAGTATGCCGCTCTGCCTCAGCTGCGTGCATATGTATAAAGGGAGCTGTCGGTCAATCAGTGCAGCAGCCGTGCCCTGCCGCACTGTTATTGGCCGACGGCTTCGCTCATACAGCAGCAGCTGAGGCAGAGACGTGGCTGAAGTTTTTTGTCATATCTCGCGCTATTTCCAAGCACATCAGTGATGTGTGCTTCACGTGATGCGCTTGGAAATAGCGCGAGACATGAAAAAAACTTCAGCCACGTCTCTGCCTCAGCTGCTACTGTATGAGCGAAGCTGGCAGGAGCGGTGAGCATCTGTGTGTGTCTATTTCAGGGGCAATGCCTGTGTGTGGGGGGTGGATTGTACTGGGGGCAGCATGTCTGTGTGTGGGGCATTCAGGGGTCAGTGTGTGTGAGGGGTATATACAAGGGGCAATGTGTGTGTGTGTGTGTGTGGGGGTGGAGGTAGTTACACAAGGGGCAGTGTGTGTGTGTGTGGTTGGGGGTTACACAAGGGGCAGTGTGTGTGTGTGTGGGGGTTATACAAGGGGCAATGTGTGTGTGCGGGGGCTATACGGGGGCAATGTGTGTGGGGGGAGAATTTATGCTATATGGAGGGATGCGACGCTGCATTATATTATATGGAAGGATATGAGGTTGCATTATACTTTATGGAGGGATGTGACGCTACATTGTACTATATGGAGAGCTGTGAGGCTGCATTATATAATGTGGAGGGCTGTGACGCTGCATTATACTACTGTTTATGAAAATAAGATGTAGCGCATCTTTTGAGGAAACAGGGCAGTAAACTCCACCCCTTCTCCATAGCCCCGCCCCATAAGTTCAAAGCCCCACCGGGCCCCGGAAGGACGGTCTTGCATGAAGCCGTTCCCCGGTGCAAAAAAGTTCTTTAGACCCCTGCTCTAAAGAACTATCAGCTGAACAAAATGTATAACCACCACTAATGCTATTGATTTAAGGCAAACATTCAACTTTCACAGTCTGCTGTTCATATAAGGAGCGATTAGAAGAGATTAATCAGACTTTGCATTCATTACTGCACATATATAAATTTCATCCGCTTGTACTAATAACGTATCAAAAGGTCACATCTCAACGAGTTTGTAACTCGCGTGTGACTCACCAGGTGGCAGGGCTGCATCAGATCCCAAAATGGTGAGTATGCAAGAGAAAGCATTTTGGGTTTTAGCGTACGAGAGGTGTAAATGAGTTGTTATTGTGCAGAGAGCGTTCTGAAGACAATATGAAAGTGACCCACCTGGTTACCAGAGAACTCAGCAGTAGTATCAACAATTAAGTACAAATTTAATTTGCCAGCAACAGTGGATGATCTCCTGGACCGCATTACTGCCGATCTAACGATCATCGACGGGGACATAATACAGCCTGTTTGGGTCAAATTGGATTACGACATAGATGTGTGTCATATGACAAAAGGAGGACACATAAAACATTTGCAAACATTATGTGCTAAACTTGAAAGTGTGTGTGTGTGTATATATATATATATATATATATATATATATATATATATATATATATATATATATATATATATATATATATATATCTACATATGCACATATACAGGGTGATTATGAAGATTATATCTACACAAATACACACACAGCACAAAAAAAGAATGAACACTTAAACACCACAATGTAATTCTAAATCTATAACACTTTTGTAAAATCAACCTGTCCAGTTATGAAGCAACACGGATTGTAAATCAATTTCTCTTGGTGTTGTGCAAATGGAACAGACAACAGGTAGAAATGATAGACAATTAGCAAGACACCTCTATAAGTGATTGGCTCTGCAAGTGGTGACCACAGACCATTTCTCTGATCTCATCCTTATTTGGCTGTTGTTTTGGTCCCTTTTGCATTTTCTCATTGCTCTCTCCCTTAGAGATAGCATGAGGCTGTGTCTGCAACCCACAAAAGTTGTTCAGGTAGTTCAGTTAATCCAGGATGACGCATCAGTGTGAGTTGTGGCAAGACATTTAGCTGTGTCTCTCAGCAAAGTGTCCAGAGCATGGAGAATATACCAGGAGAGAGGCCGGTACACTAGAAGACGTAGAGGGAGCAATAGGAGGTCAACAACCAGCAGCAGGACTGCTACCTCTTCATTTATGCAATGAGGAACAGGAGGAGCAGTGTCAAAGCCCTGCAAAATGACCTCCAGAAGACCACTAATATCCATGTCTCTGCTCAACTGTCAGAAACAGACTCCAAGAGGGTGGTGGGAGGTCTCCACAACCACAAAAGGGTGTTGTGCTTACAGCCCAATACCGTGCAGGGCGAGTGGCATTTGTCAGAGGACACCAAGATTGGCACATTCGACATTGGCACCCTGTGCTCTTCACTGGCGAGAGTAAGTTCACATTGAGCACATGTGACAGAGCCTGGCGATGCCAAGGAGACTGTTCTGCTGCCTGTAACATCCTCCAACATGACCATTTTGGCAGTGGGTCATTAATGGTGTGTGGAGGGATTCCTTTGGAGTGCTGCACAGCCCTCCATGTGCTAGCCATAGGTACCCTTACTGACATAAGGAACAAGGATGAGATCTTTAGACCCAATGCGAGACCAAATGCAGGTGCCGTGGGCCCTGGGTTTCTTCAGATGCTTTACAAAGCTCTGCAAACCTCATGTGGCTAAAGTGTGTCAGCAGTTCCTGCATGATTAAGGCATTGATGCTATGGATTGGCCTGCCCACTCCCCAGTCCTGAGTTCAATCAATCACATCTGGGACATCATGTCTTGTCCCACCAACGCCACATTAGACCACAGACAGTCCAGGAGTTGACTGATGCTTTAATCCAGATCTGGTAAGAGATCACTCAAGAGAACATCCACCGCATCATCAGGAGCATGGCCAGGCATTGTAGGGAGGTCATGTAGGCACGTGGAGGCCACACACACTACTGAGCCTCATTTCCTTTCTTGAGGCATTTCCACTAAAGTTGAACCAGCCTGTAATTTGATTATCCACTTTGATTTTGAGTATTATTCCAAATACAGATTGCCATGTGATATTAATATTGATTTACATTGCTGATTTGTATGTTTACTGTTCTCAATGCATTCCACTACGTAATGAATAAAGATTTGCAATTGGAATATTTCATTCATGGAGATCTAGAATTTGATATTTTAGGGTTTCCTTTAATAATATAGCGCCATCATATTACGCAGCACTTTACAAATCGGTTTATTTTTTAAGCAACATATACCGTATATACATAAAAAAAAAAATGGTATGAGGATGTTTGTGGTTTTCAGTTTAATGATCTGCTAAAATCCAACTGTAAAAGATCTAGCAACAAAACAACATGGCAACAGATGGCGGAAAATCAGTGTGAGCACGGCTTGCTGTGGAATTCTGGATAAGAACAGGAGGAGCATTTCCAGTAACATTTGGAGAAAAATGCTCATCATGAAAAGGGAAAATTATTCTAAAGGAACGTCGCAAACCAAGTTCTTCAATATACTGCAAGTAGGTTTAGAAATTCAACTACACAAAGAGGAAGCAATTTATGAGCAATTTGTATATTCTCGTGGATGAAATAGTGAATGCTGGTAAAAGGTGCCCAATCACATGAGCGAGCTTGTTCAACTAACACGTATCTCTTACGACTACTCCATAAATATTCAGACGAATGTTCATGTCTATTTAATAGAGAGAGGATAGAAAGTCTCTTCTGTGACTGGCTTATCTCTATGAGAACAAAAAATGATGAGATCTTTACAATTAAACTCTTCTTTCTTTTTCCTGCCATTATGTGGCAGAGAAAAGTTGGTGACACCATGGCTTTCAAATCGGTCTTCTGAAATGAATAGGGCTGCCCACTTTTAAAGCGGATCTGTCAACAGGTCAAAATTAGGCCCCTTTCACATCAGCGTTTTACGCTGATTGCGGCAGTTGCGGTGAAAAAAACGCAACTGCAGCATCTGCCGCCTAACCGTCACACTTGTGGTTCACCTACGGCAAACCCCATGCAATGTCTATGGGGATTGCGGCAGGTGCGGCAAGTGCGGAATAGTTGCGATTTCGGCACTTGCGGCAAGTGCGGCCACGAATAAAACGTGGTCAGCCGCAAGTGCCGAAACCACAACTATACCGCACTTGCTGCAAGCCCCATAGACATTACATGGGGCTTGCCGCAGGTGAACCGCAAGTGTGACGGTTAGGCGGCAAATGCTGCAGTTGTGTTTTTTTCACCGCATCTGCCACGATCAGTGTAAAACGCTGATGTGAAAGGGACCTTAGACAGTTTTTTGCTAGTCTTTTATTCATTTACTTATTTACTTCCCTGAGAATGAATATCGCCCCTTTGGCAATAAACATGTAAATCAGCACCAAATGAAAAAGCCCACACAACTGCAACCGTATGCCGAATTTAAAATAACTAAATAACTCAGAGTAGTAGCAAGTAGAAATAAAGAGAAACCACGGCCACTTATAGCCTTGTGACAGGTTCTCAAAGGATGGAAACACACTATCCTACTTACATGCAAGTCTCTCAGACGAGACTCTGATCAGCAACCCTGAACGGCCTCTCCCTCTCTGGACGGGAGTGTGATGCTGCACACAAACACAAGCAGCTGACACTCCCATCCAGAGAGGGAGAGGCCGTTCAGGGTCACTGATCCGAGTCTCGTCTGAGAGACTCGCATGTAAGTAGGATAGTGTTACCACAGCATTATTTTGGTCAGTCGACCATTGCACTCATGCAAGGTGCAGCTTTGCCTTGATAAAAAAGGAAAGGCATTACTAGTGCAGGACACCAGCCTCCAATTACTAAACACCTCCTTAATCTTGGAGGGCAGCGACCACTGGCTGTCCTGCACAATTAATAGGATTAACATAGGACGCTGTTCACATAGGTTACTGCAATATGTGCGCAGCCTCTTACATTAGCCCCTATCTCAGTCGGCGGGCTGTTTCTGGCACTACAACACTGCTATCTGCCAGAACAAACGTCCCATATGGCCTAGCTGTACCCTGCAATATAAAGAGTGCAAAAAACAACAACTAACAATTCAAGAAATTGTGGGGTATTAGTTTGTCTTTTGGTCCAAAACATGTAAGCTTGTGACCCACTTCACGGGTCCCCATTTATCACAAGTCCTAGCCACTAAATCCTTTCCACTAAATCAGTATCCAAAGTCTGCCAATGACAAAATTAGAATTTTTTTTCCTTTTCTTACCACAGCATTATTTTGGTCAGTCGACCATTGCACTCATGAAAGGTGCAACTTTGCCTTGACTTTGCCTTTACTTTGGACACTGATTTAGTGGAAAGGATTTAGTGGCTAGGACTTCTGATAAGTGGGGACCCGTGAAGTGGGTCACAAGCTTACGTGTTTTGGACCAAAAGACAAACTAAAACCTCACAATTTCTTGAATTGTTATTGTTTTTTTATGCACTCTTTATATTGCAGGGTGCAGCTAGGTCATATGGGACGTTTGTTCTGGCAGATAGCAGTGTTGTAGTGCCAGAAACAGCCTGCCTACTGAGATAGGGGCTAATGTAAAAGGCTGAGCACACATTGCAGTAACCTGTGTGAACAGCGTCTTATGTGAATCCTATTCATTGTGCAGGACAGCCAGTGGTCGCTGCCCTCCAAGATTAAGGAGGTGTTTAGTGATTGGAGGCTGGTGTCCTGCACTAGTAATGCCTTCCCTTTTTTATCAAGGCAAAGCTGCACCTTGCATGAGTGTGATGGTCGACTGACCAAAGTAATGCTGGGGTAAGAAAAAACTAAAAATTTCTAATTTTGTCCTTTGCGGACTTTGGACACTGATTTAGTGGCCAGGATTTAGTGGCTAGGACTTGTGATAAGTGGGGACCCGTGAAGTGGGTCACAAGCTTATGTGCTTTGGACTGAGTAGGATTGTGTTTCCACCCAAAGAAATGAAAATATTGCATTACATAAAAGCAACAAAAATTATCCCCACCTTTCACATTTAGTGTTTATTTTTGAAAATATAAGTTATCCTTCAAAGTCCAATTTTTTTTTATTCTTGGATGACCATTGTAACATGAGGCCAAATCTCTATGGAAAACTAGTAATTGGTTCCAAAGCAGTAAAATGTTAATCCCCCAAAAAATGTGTGAAAACCAAGAAATTCACAGCTCCCAGCTGCTCAGACTACCTGGGTTTGTGCTCATTGGGACCCGTGCCCACGATCAGTGTTTGCAGCCTTTTGGATGCAACGTCCGTTTCCCAGTTGAAACCTACCACCAAATCGGTAAACTTATACCAATCAGCAGTCGTCTGAAGACCAACGTAAACAATGCAGACCTTAAGGTCCATTTACACAGACTGATTGGTGGCACGGTACAATCACCATTTGGCAAACGTTTACCAATCTGTGCTCATTTAAAAGCCAATTTGAACAGGCAAAGGAAATGATGCACATCTATACCAGATCATTCCATACACATAGGCTTCTATTGTTATTAGCATTGCGAGTCCTCTTTACAAAGGGAGATGCACCACCAAAAACTATGATTTTTTAATGCGGCAGAAAAGATTATTTAATGAATAAGTATTTTGCTCGTTCATTGAGAGATTGGCAACATGTTTACATGGCAAGATAATCATGAAAAGAGGGTTTAAACCAATTCTTTCACAAATATCTTGCACTATAAATGTAGTTTAAAGAGAATCTGACAGCAGGTTTTTGTCATTTATTCTGAGAGCAGCATAATATAGGGCACAGGAGCCTTATTACAGGGATAAGTCACTTATGAAGCTGTGTGTTATAGTTTTAATGCAATCAGCATTTTCCCAGCACAAGATTAACAATACTACAACCCTGGCAAAAATTAATGGATCGCCTGGTTTGGAGGATGTTCATTCAATTGTTTAATGTTGTAGAAAAAAAAGTAGATCACAAACATGGCACAAAACTAAAGTAATTTCAAATGGCAACTCTCTGCCTTGAAGAAACACTAAAAGAAATCTTGAAAAAAAATGTGCTAGCCACTAACAGTTACTTTTGTAGACCAAGCAGGGAGAAAAATTATGGAATCACTCAATTCTGAGGAAAAAATTATGGAAACACCCTGTAAATTTTCGTTTCCAAAACTAACACCTGCATCAAATAAGATCTGTTTGTTAGGGTACAGTTACACGTTGCAACATTGCATGCAATTTCACTTGCAACTTGCTGGTTGCAGTGAAATCATGGACACATTGTTCTATTTTGTTGCTGTGTACAAATGTAACAATGTGTCCACGATTTCATTGCAACCAGCAAATTGCCAGTGAAATTGCATGCAATGTTGCGACGTGTAACGGTACCCTTAGTCTGCATCTAAAAAGGAGTGATCACACCTTGGAGAGCTGTTGCACCAAGTGGACTGACATGAATCATGGCTCCAATACGAGAGATGTCAATTGAAACAAAGGAGAGGATTATCAAACTCTTAAAAGAGGGTAAATCATCACGCAATGTTGCAAAAGATGTTGGTTGTTCAGAGTCTGCGGTGTCTAAAATCTGGTCCAAATACAAACAACATGGGAAGGTTGTTAAAGGAAAACATCAAAGCGTCAATACCAGAAACTTAAAGCAATATGTCTCCAAAACAGAAAATGCACAACAAAACAAATAAGGAACAAATGGGAGGAAACTGGAGTCAATGTCTGTGACCGAACTGTAAGAAACCGCCTAAAGGAAATAGGATTTACATACAGAAAAGCTAAACAAAAGCCATCATTAACACCTAAACAGAAAAAAACAAGGTTACAATGGGCTAAGGAAAAGCCATCGTGGACTGTGGATGACTGGATGAAAGTCATATTCAGTGATGAATCACAAATCTGCATTGGGCAAGGTGATGATGCTGGAACTTTTGTTTGGTGCCATTCCAATGAGATTTATAAAGATGACTGTCTGAAGAGAACATGAAAATTTCCACAGTCATTGATGATATGGGGCTGCATGTCAAATAAAGGCACTGGGGAGATGGCTGTCATTACATCTTCAATAAATGCCCAAGATTACATTGATATTTTGGACACTTTTCTTATCCCATCAATTGAAAGGATGTTTGGGGATGATAAAATCATTTATCAAGATGATAATGCATCCTGCCATAGAGCAAAAACTGTGAATACATTCCTTGAAAAAAGACACATAAGGTCATTGTCATGGCCTGCAAATAGTCCAGATCTCAATCCAATTGAAAATCTTTGGTGGAAGTTGAAGAAAAAGGCTCCCTCCAAACTGCAAAGCTGACCTGGCAACAGCAATCAGAGAAAGTTGGAGCCAGATTGATGATGAGTACTGTTTGTCACTCATTACGTCCATGCCTCAGCGAATATAAGCTGTTATTAAAGCCAGAGGTGGTGCAACAAAATACTAGTAATGTATTTGAGTGTTGTTTTGTTTGTTTGTCATGATTCCATATGTTTTTCCTCAGAATTGAGTGATTACATAATTGTTCCCCCTGCTTGGTCTACAAAAATAACCGTTACTGGTTAGCACATTTATTTTAAAAATTTCTTTTAGTGTTTCTTCAAGGCAGAGAGTTGCCATTTGAAATGATTTTAGTTTTGTGCCATGTCTGTGATCTGCTTTTTTCTACAAAATTAAACAACTGAATGGACATCCTCCGAGCACAGTGATTTCATAATTTTTGCCAGGGGTTGTAGTATATAGCTCAAGTGCCATGGCAGTCAGGCAAATTGTGTAGCCCCTCCCACCACCACTGATTAGCAGCTCACTGACTATGCACAGTGTACACAGGAAGCTGCCAGTCACGGGAGTGGCTACCATTATATCTTCCAGTAAATAAGATTTCTAAAACTGACAGATTCTCAGTCTAAAACAAGACTGAACTGTCCCAAAACTCTTCCCCTTATCGTCCATTAATGCTGTAGACTAAAAATAGGTGTATAGTGGGATGAAATAGAAAATTGTGTGCTATAAAATTGCGTGAATGGAGCCTTATTCTGCAGCATCATTAAGAAATAAAGTACCGTAACCCAAAAGCACAAAGTATGCTACATTTGCCAATTCCAACAAACCCCTCATCACACTGTGGGGCTTCCAGATTTTAAAAATAATGCATCTGGAGCATGGGACATTCCCGTGGTGTTCTACTTAATTATCCTACAAGGCTGCCTCTTTCACTTATTGTGGCTGCCAAGCTAAAGAAAAGTTAAAATAAACTACTCCCACTCCAACCATGATAATACAGATGAATTCATTTTGAGTTCTGTAGAAATAAAAATATCCAGCAGAGAATACAATGACACGTGGGAGGCCAGGAAATGACAAATATATTGGCAAAATATTACTAGAGACATAATAACGAAATTTGCATCCTGCAAAGTTTTCTCAAATCACCCCTCTCAAAATTCAGTGAAAACTTTTCCCCCCTTAAAGAGGTATTCCAATTTCCAAAATCCTATCCCAATATGTAATAGGTGCAATAATAAGAAGAATAAATAATAATAATAATAATAATAATATTAGAAAATCAATCCAATTAGAAATGTAGTGTAGTTCTCCTGATATAGTCATGTCTGTTACCTCATGGGTGGGGCATTGCAGCTTAGGTATCCATGGTTACGACCACGAGCAACTAAATGTCACTATAGGATTGGTCGCAACCATGGTTACCTAGGCTACAATGCCCCACCCATGAGGTAAGTGATATACCAAAAAAAAGTGAAAATAGCCTTAAAGGGGTATTCCCATATTCAAGATCCTATCCCAATATGTAGCAGGTGTAATAATATTATCAACTAATACCTACAATTAGAAATGTAGTCTAGTTCTCCTGATTAGCCATGTCTGTTACCTCATGTGTAGGGCATTGCAGCTTAGGTATCCACGGTTATGACAAATCCTATAGTGACATTTAGTTGCTCATGGTTGTAATGATGGATACCTAAGCTTCAATGCCTGCACATGAGGTAAGCGGACATGGCGAATCAAAAGAATTAAACTACATTTCTAATTTGAGGTATTTGCTAATAATATTAATTTATAAAACCTACTGTACATTGGGACGGGACCTGGAAGATGGGTATACCCTCTAATGCCATTTTCACATGTGTTTTTGCTGCGTTTTTTTTTCCGTAGCCAAATATATACCATCAAGTATAGACTATGTTCACAAAATCTGACTTTTGAGGACGCTCGAGTAGGTAAAATTTATGTTTGTTCCATGTTAGCCAGTAGATAGAAAAATATTAAAATCTGAGAGTCCTCAGTGGTTGATACCTTTTAATGGCTAACTGAAAAGATAGTAACAAATGGCAAGCTTTCCAGACAACTCAGGTCTCTTCTTCAGGCTAGTAGACAAAATCTGATGTGCCACACATAACATGGAATACTGCAGTTCCCAAGATAAGTGAGGTGGAGCAGAACAGGAATTAGATGGGGTGAAACTTTATGGCAGTAAATATCGGAAACGTTCACTGATAAGAAGTGTGAAAGTTTTATTGTCCTCTAATTGGGGTCTATTCAAAGATAAGATGCCCCCAAAATGCCCTTTCAATTGATGTAAAAAGACATGAATCCATGTGAAATATTAATTTCTGCCCCGAATGTGTCAAAGGTCATCATTAGGTTATTCGGACGAAGTACCTTTATGTCCGCGCTGCTGTCAGACCGGTATACCAATGACACTGGACGTCTAGGTATTGGAGATAGATTTATTTCCTTATTTCCAACGCGTTTAGGAGCCACGTGCCGAGCTCCTTCCTCAGGATGTTCCCTGAGGAAGGAGCTCGGCACATGGCTCCGAAACGCGTTGGAAATAAGGAAATAAATCTATATCTCCAATACCTAGACGTCCAGTGTCATTGGTATACCGGTCTGACAGCAGCGCGGACATAAAGGTACTTCGTCCGAATAACCTTGTGATTTGAGCACCGCATCCTGTGGAAGTACGGTCCCTGCAGCAGCTGTTTTTTCTGAGCGATTACGCTGGTTGTGTGCTACACAACCACATCAGGTGAGCAATACCAATATTCACATTATACATCTGTCTAAAAAAGATAAGACCCTATTTGTGCATTCTCAATCCTTTAGATATAAAGGTCATCATTGGTTTGTATTACCAAATTCTTCTCTCTCTGAAACTTGAAACTTTCATACGAGCAGCTTCATGTCTATTGTATTGTGATCAGAGCTACAAAAATGCTTGGCTACAGGTAGAGCCATACGTCTTTCTTTTATTGTGTGTCGATGAAAATTCATTCTTGTTCTAATTTCAATTGATTAGGGCTTGTTCAGACAACCATTTTCAGCCTGATTGCCAGTGGTGTAACTTCAAGAACAGGGGCCCCGATGAGAAAGCTCCAACGGGACCCCTAATTATTGCAACACTTTAATAGTATTAGACTTTTTCTATAGGCCAAAGGAACTTTTGGGGCCCCCCTATGCTGCAGGGCCGGGTGCGATCGCAACCCCTGCACCCATTGTAGTTACGACCCTGCTGATTGCTATCCATAAGAAAATCAGAGAGCACTCGGACCAATGTTTCTCAATGGGGAAGTACAGGTTAATGATTTTTTTCACTGACCGAATCTTTGAAAAAACCACAGCATGCAAAATCATATGAGATTCACCTATTGAATCCATGAGTGTGAAAGAAAAAATTGGATGTCGCAGTATGGCATGCAATTTTTACAAATGCATTGCAATTCAGTAACACAGGAAACAGTAAATGGTCCTGTAAATAATTAAAAGCTGCAGAGTAAAAAAAGGAGATTTTTGTGTACTCACCGTAAAATCCTTTTCTCTTAGCCTCTAATTGGGGGACACAGACCATGGGTGTTATGCTGCTGTCCACTAGGAGGCGACACTAGGCAATATCTGAAAAAGAGTAATTGACTCCTCCTCTGCAGAATACAACCCCTGGCTGGGCCCTTACCCGACCAGTTTTGTGCTAAAGCAGTAGGAGAAGACGACAGTGACAAGAAATATGTCAGAAAAGGGTGACTATATATGACGCCAAAGGACCGTAGAGCTTAACAGAAAGACAATATGAAGCTCAATGAAAGTAAAGCCTAAAGAAAAGGCATGTATACAGGAAAGCATTTAAAATAGAAACAATACCCACAAAGCCTGATACGGACAACAGGGTGGGAGCTGTGTCCCCCAATTAGAGGCTAAGAGAAAAGGATTTTACGGTGAGTACACAAAAATCTCCTTTTCTCCTTCGCCTCATTGGGGGACACAGACCGTGGGACATCCTAAAGCAGTCCCTGGGTGGGTAGAGAATTATGTTATACACACTTTAAAAAATGCACTACCGAGGTGGAAAATTGCCGCCTGGGGGATGCGTATACCTAGATTTGCGTTTGTTAACGCTTGAGTATAGACGTCAAAATGATTACCGAAAATAAAGACTAACTCAGGTGGCAGGCGAGCACACCTGTTTGTACATAGACCTGGCGCCAATGATCCAGGATACTCCTTTCCTAGGAGTAGAGAGCCTTGGTATGCAATAACCGAAAACGATACCATTTCTAGCCAGCAGTTCTAAGGCAGTAGACCTGTGACCAGGGTACCTGGCATAGTCCCTTGGTATCATTCTGAAGGAAAAATGACCTAAAAAGAGTTCGGCCTCTGCATGTGTGGAAATGTCCATGCAGGAACAAAAGGTGTGACAGAGAACCGAGCGTACCCAACATCACTCACTGCACCGGCGCGAGGCACAGGGATGGTAAGAAAAAAGACTTGCAGATGGGATGAAACGACCATCTTCATAAGGGTGCCCACGTTGGTCAAAGCACCCTCTAAGGTGGAGGAAAGGCTGCTAATAGGAAACGCCACAGCCGAACAGTATGAACCGGCAATGGAAATGTCTCCAGAAAGACATATAGTTGTGGGAACAGCGTATGGAAATTTCTTGAGAAAGTCAACAAGATTTTTGAAAATAAAAAAGGGGATAACTGAAGCTGGAAGCATAAGAGGACGCAGAACCAGCATCTAAGGTGCATACTGCGATGGCAGCCGGAAAAAACTCAGGTCTCTGGCAATAGGACCAAAGTGAGAATCACCTATAAACACCTGTTAACGAACCGGTAAGGGTGGCTAAAAACCAAGGGCATACACAGGAAGGAAGCCACTATGCGTGGAAAACCACTGCGAGTGAGAAATAGGCCCTCCCTCATATACACACACTATATATATATATATATATATATATATATATATATATATATATATATATATATATATATATATATATATATATATACATACACACACACATATATAATAAACATCCATGCTGCAATAGATGACCAAATGTACTGAATATGAGAGACAAGACCCCCGAACTTATGGGGTGTGTCGGCGAGGACAGGACATCAACCGTCTGGCAGTAATGAACCATGAGCAGTAACTCTAGACAGAGTACAAGGTGACATCTGCTGTCAGTGACACGTCGAAGTAGGTCAAGCCCCTGGACTGTCTGGGTGGAAAGTGGGCCCGAAGGAGAGAGGGCACTTCGTTGGATGTGATTGTGCGTGCTTCCTGTAGGGTATGCAGATAGAAACATGCAATGGAAAAAACTTTATTCAGGAGCGGATTATCATATCCGTCCTCAACCTAGAGAACTCGAGGAAGCCAAGATCTGTTCAAAAAGAAAAAAAACACTAATCAACGACAGTCCGACAGGATAAAGACGGCTCCACTGGGGAAAAGGTTTGCCCAGTGTATCACATGACTGTTGAAGTTGGCTACCTGGTGATTAACATGTGACAACTAAGATGTATTTAGTTTCGTCAAATGGAACTGATGAACCATCCATAGTCCGGGAAAAACATAGGCGAGAGGCACTATGACTGAAGATTAGCAAGATGCCTGTACCCGGTATGAACCGGGCACCTTAGCGTTGGTAGGCAGCTGTGCTTACCACTAGGTCACAGCACCTAATAAATCGTTTTCAATCAAGCGTAACATCGTAGCTCCAGTGGATAGCTCTTCAAGCAATCTGGAAAGAAAGAGCCTCTCTGCCTAGGTTAAGGCGTATAGAACACAGCTGGTTCTGAGTGGCGTGCCAATATCCTGCTCTTTTCCCGGGTGGCAGAGCTGTACTCTGTATGCCTGATGTGATCCAGCTGGTTTGGGGATCGTTAGTGCGCTACAACCCAGGGGGCATTGGCGGCTGGGGAGACTGCAGTAGTATCAGGAACTGTGCTATTTAGCCTGTGGCATTGATTCAGCTGCTGTGATGGCCCTCAGTATGCTGCAACCCAGGAGCCGAAGGCGACTGGGGAGACTGAAAACTGGCCCAGAGCTATGACATCCGCAGTAAACTCAGATATCCATTGTGAGGAGATTGATGTTGAGCGTCTGTGGCAAGCCGTCCTTATGGGAGATCGGAACGCACAGGAACCGTCGCCCAGGACTTTAGTCATCGTGGCAGGGGGAGATCGGAACGCATAGGAACCGTCGCCCACGACTGCATCCATCCTGGCAGGGGGAGATCGGAAAGCATAGGAACCGTCGCCCACGACTGCATCCATCATGGCAGGGGGAGATCGGAATGCATAGGAACCGTCGCCCACGACTGCATCCTCGACTGCATCCATCATGGCAGGGAGAGATCGGAACGCATAGGAACCGTTGCCCAAGGCTTCATCCATTGTGGTCGGAGGAGGTACGAGGAGATAACAGCCTGCGTTTCCGCTTGTTGTGGTTTGCGGGAAATCAGTACGCCAAGGTACCATCGCCCTTAGTAGACGCAACTTCCGGGAATGGCGAGACAACTGGGTGAAAAAAGGCCGTTGTTAGGGGTCATAAACCCTATGTTCCACGGGGAGAATAGACGGTTAGGCAGTGCAAGGGAGAAGCTCCTGCATCCTGAAGCCTCAGTGTGCCTACAAACAAAAAACCCGCGATGGATTCCGTAGGGGCAGGTTCTGCCTTACTAATGTGTGCCAAGCGCCCATCCTGAAGGTAAAGCTTTTGCAATCATTACGGCTGTATAATGTTTGCTGCATGAATGAGGGCGTGCAAGCTAGATTTAGTAGATGTAGGACCAGGCCTCGCTCGCGTCAGGCGGTGTGCTGAAGGAGAGAGCGACCCAGTTGTGCTGTGCAACTGTTGAAGGGACTTCCGAGTGAGGAAGAACGGGGACCGTACTCACGGCCATGCCGAGTACCGGACGACCCACCTGAGATTCATGCGACCAGAGTTGGGTCCGTGTAGATTACGGAGACTGGTAGATCCTGCTTGAGGTCGGACCTTGCATAGCACTTGCACCTGTTTGCAGAGGTGGGAAGCCTGGAACTTAAAGAACCGGCGCCTTAAAGCGCTCGGCTTAGCACCTGCTAGAGCGGTGCTGCTATTCAGAGCCCCCATCCTAGTTGCGGTCCATGGGCAGCGGCTCCGGACGGTGCAGATTCAACACCGGAGAAGGTGAAGAAGGGGGCGTGGTAAACAATGTAGAAGGTCTCGCGGGGAGCGAGGAGCACCAAATCACAGGCCCGCCTCCCGCATGACGCGCTCTGCGATGTAATCCTGGGGGCGTGTGGGGGGCGTGCCGGCCAGCGCTAGGCCGAAGCCGGGGCCTAGATTAATTCTCGGCCCGCAAAAGTGTGGATGACGGCACGGAGGACTAAAAAAGTCACCGCATTAGCCGCAGAGGAAAACAAAGTGAAACACAGTTCCCAGAGGGGGGTCCCTGATGACATAGGCCATAAGGGGGCTGTGGATGCATTAGGCAGGGAAAAGTAGGGGAAACTTACAGGCGCATGGGGGGGAAAAAACGGGGCAGCAAGGACCCCTTTCTTGATCTCTGTGCGCTCCAACCAGAAGCCCCGCACTCCCTTTCTGTGACCGGATCCCTCCGGTCAGTAAGCCTGCTGCAGCCTCCGGAGGCCTCTGTGGCAGGCCAGTAACCCTGCAGCCTCCGGAGGCCCCTGTGGCAACATAGCTGGAACCTCGACCCGAGACTGGGGAGGTTAGCTCTCCCATGAGCTATCCAACATGGTCCCCATACCATGTGCCAGATGAGGAAGAAGTATGAAGGAACAGCCTCGGCTCGCATCCAGAGAGTTACTATCTGGCGAGTATGGAGGCTGCAATACTCCTCCCAATGTAATGTCCTCCTGAGAGGAAAGTAAAAAAGTAAAAAGTAAAGAAAAAAGTAAGAGAAAAAAATAAAGAGGTCTGCACTCCTAAGACACTAAGCAAAAACTGGTCAGGTAAGGGCCCAGCCAGGGGGTGTATACTGCAGAGGAGGAGTCAATTACTCTTTTTCAGATATTCCCTAGTGTCGCCTCCTAGTGGACAGCAGCATAACACCCACGGTCTGTGTCCCCAATGAGGCGAAGGAGAAAATGGATTGTATATGGACTGCACATGAATGACAAGTAAGAAAAAAATTGCCCCTGGATGACAATCAGACTGATTTGTTTATATATACACGCGCGTGTGAACCTAGCCTAACATGGACTCCTCTTCTTAAATGTACAGTACTACTATGATCTAAATATAATCTACATCAAAATCCAGCATTGATCATTAATGAAGCATAGGCAGAAAATTGCCTGAAATTGTTAGGCTACTTTCACACGTCTGTTTCTTTAAATCTGGCACAAAGCCATTTTTTATGCTCATTCACTTTAATTGGTATCCAGTAGCATCCTGTTGTATCACGTTGCTACCAGATGCTGTTTTTTAACTGGTGCAAAAAATGTTTCATGTATTGTTTTTTTGGACTATTAAAAAACCACAAAAAAAAAAAAAGAAAACGAAAAAAGTATCCAACCGGATCTGGAATGACCTGGCATCAATTATGTAAACTAGTTTTTATTAAACCAAGGCACAAAAAATTCACATAATAATGTAACAGACATTACAATGTGGTTGGGTTCAAATAGGCAGCTCAGTATGTCAGGTAGCGGGTACCACCACTATTAGACAAATATGACCAGTTCCTTAACAAATCGCAAGACAGTTTAAAGAAAGTTAACAAGAAACTAAGTAAGGAAAGCGATGTTTTGGTACCGACTTAATACGGTGTTATGTCTGTGGAGGGTATCACTCCATCGCCTTTTCAGAGAAGAGAGTATATAAAATGTATAACTAGGTACATTAGATAGAAAGAAGGGTAAATACCCCTCCTCAGGGCACACTGCTCGTTGGATCTTAGTGACTCAATATCGGAGTCTTTCTCATGAGTCCCTAATAGAATGTGTTTTGATAAGCATGGTGAGAATAGAATGGTCAAAAAAGTAAAGAAAAGAAGGAGAAACATGGGAGGCGCTAGGGTGACGTAAGAGCATATAGAGGGGAGAGGTATAAGAGAGAGGGAGAGAAGGAAAAACAGAAAAAAAGGGGGAGGCGGAAGAGGGGGTAACCCTCCCACAGCACCCCCCTCATGCATATTATGTTTAAAATTTTCCTGCAGTGTCACTCCTCTCTGGAGTATTCTCCATATGGGAAGTTAGCAACTAATTACGGGTCATCTTCCTTGAAAGCATTTGTAAAGACAGGGGAGTCCATGAACAGGATCCAAGGGCTCCATATTTGCAAGAATTTCTCCTTGGGGCCCTTTATCTCAGCAGTGAGATCCTCCATGTGATAAATTTTATTCATTTCAATTAACCAATCAGTCAATCTTGGACTCTGACTAGTTTTCCAAAGCCTAGGAATAACTGCATGGGCGGCTATTAGGCAGAATCTCAAAATATATATTTTTTGGGAGCTAAGTGAATCAAGTAGAATTGACAGAAGAGCAACTTGATTCCCTGAAATTTTAAAGTACAAATCAAATATTAAGTTCCAGAAAGGTCGGATCAACCCGCAACTCCACCAAATGTGCAGCATTGTGCCCTTTTCGCTGTTGCATCTCCAACACCTATCGGGTACTAAAGGAAAAATTTCATGTAAAGTGTTCGGGCAACGATACCACCTAGTCATGATTTTAAAGTTCTTCTCCTGGGTGAAGCATGTCATAGACATCTTACGTGTCATAATGCATGCCTTGTGCCACGCCTCTTCAGGGAAGACCAAATCAAGTTCTTCTTCCCATCTCGTCATGAAATTGACCTTGCCACCCTCCCCTCTCTGGCTCAACAGTGCATATAGGAAATACTATGTCTGGGGGGGTCATTCGATATGAAAAGCTTCACAAACTGTGATAGTGGGGCACGTTTTCTGTTGCAAACACCCATTCTTTCCATAAAGGTCCTCAACTGGGCTAGTTCTAGCCATGAGTCCTGCCTCCACGCACTGCCACTCTCAGCACGCGGGGATCGTCCACTCTCCTCCAACTCTGAAACCTAACGGATCTCTCAGCAGGGGGAAAGTCAGGGTTGAAGAATAGGGGTGCCAGTGGACTCCAACCTGAGGGAAGGTGACCCCTTCTACATTCTTCTTCCCAAACATTCAATGCCGTCTCACCCAGTCTAGGCTCACCTCCTCTCAGACTCCCAGACTCCACTTTCAACCACGGGAGGAGTCTCAGCGGACTCTGAATCCATCTGTTCAATCTCTACCCATTGTTTGTTATTATGATGAAAGTGCCAGTCTACAAACCTGGTCAATACGGCTGCCTTATAATATCCCCTAAAGTCCAGGAGGCCCGCACCCCCATCTCTTTTGTGTCTACTGAGGGTCTGAAGACTGATCCTCGGTCTACGATTGCCCCATATAAATCTGAAAACTGTTGACCTTAGGCTGGAGAAAAACGCACTGGGAACTTGTATCGGGATCGCCTGAAAGAGGAAGAGGAAGCGAGGGAGTACGTCCATTTTAAGCACATTGATCCGCCCAAACCAGGAGAGACGTCTCTTATCATAGTTCTTAAGATCTTTAATTGTTTTCTCAAGAAGAGGCGTATAATTAAGAGTGTAAAGCCTGTTCGGATCCGAGGGGATCATGACCCCCAGGTATTTCAGGCAGTCATGTTTCCACCTAAAGGGAAAGTTTTCCCTTGAATGAAGCTCCTCCGGCTCAGATAGAGAGACATTCAGTGCTTCGGACTTGGAAAAGTTGACCTTGAAATTACTTATTTTATTGAACGTATTAAATTCTTTAATGAGAGAAGGGAAAGATATCATGGGTTGGGTAACCATTAACAGCAAGTCGTCGGCAAAGAGTGCAGCCTTACATTGGCCCCCACGGGTTGCGACCCCATTTATATTCGGGTTATTCCAAATAGCAACCGCCAGGTGCTCCATAGTGATTACGTATAGGAGGGGGGATAGGGGACATCCCTGTCGCGTGCCATTCCGAACGGGTAAGGGCGAGGACAGGACCCCATTCATGCGCACTTTAGCTGAGGGATTACTGTACAGGGAGAATATCCACTCGATAAATCGGGATCCAACCCCAATCTGACTAAGGGCAACCCGCATAAAGCCCAGCCGACCCGATCAAAGGCCTTCTCCGCATCTATTGATACGAGGCACAAAGGAGTACCAGCCATCTTTGCTCTAGACATCAGTAGCAAAACCTTGTTAGTGTTATCCCTAGCCTCTCTACCTTTAATAAACCCCACTTGATCATTATGGATAATTTCCGGTAGAAGAGGCGCTAGTCTATTGGCTAAGGACTTCGAGAACATTTTACTATCAACATTAATCAACGAGATGGGCCTAAAATTGGCCACTTCATTGGTATCTCTACCAGGCTTAGGAATAACACTAATGTGCACTTCTAGAGACTGAGCAACACGGTGACTGGGGAAAGACTGCAGAGAAGACCTTCGTCAGAAATGGTGTCAATTGTTCGTCAAAGACCTTGTAAAATTCAAGAGTAAATCCATCTGGACCAGGACATTTACCCGTCGGGGAGTTTTTAATTGTTTCCCGAATCTCTTCTTCAGAAAAGTCACCTTCCAAGTCTTCCACCTCCTTCCGGAGTAGCACGGGTAGAGCTGTGTCCTCAATATATTTTTTTATTTTACAATCAACAAACGCGGCTGGTGAGTCCCTGACATCAATTATAATGGAAGTCAAGAGGTAAAGTGCCAGGATTTGGCACTTGTAATGAATGTTCCACATTTTTGGGCAGCTGTGATCTGCTATCCTTACCCTGGGGAGGGCAATAACTGGGGAGGGCTGGGGGTTCTTATTCTACCCAGGACCCAGAGTGAGAATAAGTACCCCCAGCTGTGTGCTTTATCTTGGCTGAATATCCAATTGGGGGGGGACCCCATGCCACTGTTATTCTCCAAACTATTTTTTTTTTAATTATTAAAAAAAAAACATGTAGGGTCACCGTATTTGATACTCAGCCAAAATAAACACATAGCTGTGGGCTGCAGCCCGCTGCTGTCCGCTTTATCTGTGCTGAAAATGACAACTACCCGAGACCTCTACACAATTTTTTTCCCATTATTTATAGTGCACACATATGACGGCAGGTTGGTTACCATACTTTAATGCATATGGAAACCAAGCACAGACATGGGTACAGATTGTGGGGGTGCAGTCTGAATGCAACAGCCAATCACAGATGCTGTCACAAAGAGTGAATGAATAAAAGGAAAGGGGGAATGGGAAAAGCTCATCATTATGCCTCTCAATAGATACGATCAGGTGCACGGCAGTGGCTAGCATCCACAATTTTCAAGGAATAAAATTAAGAAAGAGCCAGCACCCGCTCCATATAGTAAATGAGATCTTCTTTATTTCCGGACTCACATACACATTTAAAATCCGCATCTGTATGGCAGGCATAGACAGATGCGTTTCGGTTACAACAACCTTAGTCTTTGTTGTAACCGAAACACGTCTGGATATGCCTGTCATACAGATGCGGATTTTAAATATGTGTATGCGAGTCTAGAAATAAAGATCTCGTTTACTATATGGACCGGGCGCAGGCTCTTTCTTTACTTCAGTCACAGAGAGTGAGCATCTGTGATTGGCCGATGCTGCTCAGTGCAGTGACTATTCATGAAGCGTAATGAGCAGCCCTGGCAAATTATGGCAAATTATATAAATATGTTAATGGTAATATATTATATTTACACATTTGGTGGATCTGTGCATCTTATCATGCAGCAATTAAATATTTCATTAGGAGCACCAGGGAATTTATATAATTTACAAGTTTAACACATAACTAATTTAATCATCAATAATTTAATTAAACTATACTTGAAGCAGGAAGAAACAAAAGGATTGTTTTTTTTTGTTTTTTTTAAATTACTACAAATTACATTAAAATAATAAAAAAAAAAAAAAATACCTAAACGTGAAACTTCGATGCTCATGCGAGGATACCAAGACATATACTTGGAAAAATTGCAAAAATAAATGGGTTTCAAATCCTGCTGTATGCTGCAAAAACTGAAAATGCGTTTTACTCAAATGTTTTAGATAGTTGAAAAAACACTGCAAAAACGCTGAAAGATTTAACATACTGCGGATTTTAAAAAAAATGCAGCAGTTTTACAATGCAGCCAAGAAAAAAAAGTGTGTGTATCAGATTTCTTACATCTCCTAGCTGTGCTAGTACTGTGAAAAGTAGCTCTTATTTTACATTAAAAAAAACAGCAAAAAAAAAAAGCTGCAAAAACATGTGAACATAACTTAAAGGGGTTGTTCACTACTAGAACAATCCCTTCTCATTCCCCAATATTTACCCCTTTAAAAAAAAAAAGCCTATACTCACTTTCAGTGTTGATGTCATTCCAGAGTGTTGAATAATTCTACAGTGCCTTGTGAAAGTATTCGGCCCCCTTGAACTTTAACGTTTTGCCACATTTCAGGCTTCAAAACATACAAATATAAATTCTAATTTTTTTGTGGAGAATCAACAAGTGGGACACAATTGTGAAATGGATTGAAACTTATTGGATATAATAAACTATTTTAAAAAAAAAAAAACTGAAAAGTGGGGCGTGCAATATTATTCAGCCCCTTGAGTTACTACTTTGTAGCGCCACATTTTGCTGTGATTACAACTGCAAGTCGCTTGGGTATATCTCGATCAGTTTTACACATCGAGAGACTGAAATTCTTGCCCATTCTTACTTGCAAAGCAGCCCGAGCTCAGTGAGGTTGGATGGAGAGCATTTGTGAACAGCAGTTTTCAGCTCTTTCCTCAGATTCTCGATTGGATTCAGGTCTGGACTTTGACTTGGCCATTCTAACACCTGGATATGTTTATTTTTGAACCATTCCATTGTAGATTTTGCTTTATGTTTGGGATCATTGTCTTGTTGAAGATAAATCTCCGTCCCAGTCTCATGTCTTTTGAAGACTCCAACAGGTTTCCTTCCAGAATGGTCCTGTATTTGGCTCCGTCCATCTTCCCATCAATTTTAACCATCTTCCCTGTCCCTGCTGATGAAAAGCAGACCCAAACCATGATGCTGCCGCCACCATGTTTGACAGTGGGGATGGTGTTTTGAGGGTGATGAGTTGTGTTGCTTTTACGCCAAACATATCGTTTTGCATTGTGGCGAAAAAGTTCGATTTTCATTTCATCTGACCAGAGCACCTTATTCCACATGTTTGGTGTGTGTCTCCCAGGTGACTTGAGGCAAACTTCAAACAAGACGTTTTATGGATATCTTTGAGAAATGGCTTTCTTCTTGCCACTCTTCCATAAAGGCCAGATTTGTGCAATGTACGACTGATTGTTGTCCTATGGACAGAGTCTCCCACCTCAGCTGTAGATCTCTGCAGTTCATCCAGAATGATCATGGGCCTTTTGGCTGCACCTCTGATCAGTCTTCTCCTTGTTTGAAATGAAAGTTTAGAGGGATGGCCAGGTCTTAGTAGATTTGCAGTGGTCTGATACTCCTTCCATTTCAATATGATCGCTTGCACAGTGCTCCTTGAGATGTTTAAAACTTGGGAAATCTTTTTGTATCCAAATCCAGCTTTAAACTTCGCCACAACAGTATCTCGGACCTGCCTGGTGTGTTCATTGGTCTGTATGATGCTTTCTGCACTTGAAACAGAACCCTGAGACTATCACAGAGCAGGTGCATTTATACAGAGACTTGATTACACACAGGTGGATTCTATTTATCATTACCAGTCATTTAGGACAACATTGGATCATTCAGAGAGCCTCACTGAACTTCTGGAGTGAGTTTGCTGCACTGAAAGTAAAGGGGGCCGAACAATATTGTACGCCCCACTTTTCAGTTTTTTATTTGTTAAAAAAGTTTAAAATATCCAATTAATTTCATTCCACTTCACGATTGTGTCCCACTTGTTGTTGATTCTTCACAAAAAAATTAGAATTTATATCTTTATGTTTGAAGCCTGAAATGTGGTAAAAGGTTAAAAAGTTCAAGAGGGCCAAATACTTTCACAAGGCACTGTATGTCTGAAGGTGGGGAGAGAGAAGCTGACGGTGACTGGGTGCAGCTCGAGTGACATCACAACCTCACATGAATCCTAAGAATGTGAGCACCTAAACTGCTGGAAAAGTGACAGCATGGGAGAAGAGTATAAGCTTATTAATTTTAATTGGGGGAGACATGTGGAATAGGAAGGGTTTGTCCTAGTAGTGGATAACCTCTTTAAGATCCGCTGTGGCACCATAACATGTCAGATACGGTTTCACTCCTTTTGTTTTAGCATAGAAGGATATTTGCTAAGGAAACACTTCAAACAAAACTGATCCATTGTGTTATGCATTTAAAAAACAGAATCCGTGTGTCATGCACCCCTTCCCTTAAAAGCGGTATTGTCAAGCTCTTAAATTGCTAGTTAGACTGTATAAAAATAAGCAAGTATGGAATTGCCTTGCATCTCCATCTGCGATAATTATTTTGCAATGAGAGCTTTTATCTTTCATAGTGTAGAACTCGTTTCCATGGAGCTCGGTATCCAGACCCTGGTTAAGAGTGCTCAGTAGTCACATTCCAGAAGAGTTAACTCTTAGCAACCAGGTCAGGGTATTGATTTCTATACAACAGTTAGCTGCTCATCTCCGTCCACTTCTGTATACTCGACTCAAGCTCTGCTCCGAGCATGAAATACTGTGATCTGAATGTGCGATCAGATCACAGGTGTAGAGGAGAGGTAGAGATTAATCTCTCCATCTTCTCCATTGCCTGTCTCGGTGTATATTACACTGCACTCAGATGCAATCCAAGTGCACTGTGATATTTCACTAACGCCCAAAGACCTGTATCGGTGCAAGTGATCCGAGACTCACAGACAATTGCAAATTCTTCCTCAGTCCAATTAGGGTTGAGGAATTCTTGCAGATCTGAGCTGCAGCCTTGTTTAACATGCGGCCAAGTGCAATGTGAGATTATCTTGCATTGCACTCATGTGAGTTACACACTAGTCTGACTCTACCTTCAATACAATGATACGAGTGTACATAGAAAAAAAAAACACTTAGCTGAGTGTGTTACTGCTACAAACCAGGAAGTGAAAAAGACTAGAAAACGGTGTTGTATAAGAGACAAACTGAGAATAACCATTTAAATGGGTTGTAAACTACTTTGACAACCCCTTCTTATACTCCATGTTTGACAGCATTAAAATAAAAAAGCTTATTCACACCTTTGCTACCAGTACCATACCAATGGTGTCATTACTCACTTTCCCGAGGTTCAAATAGATGTTAAATCATGTGGACCCCACGCCCTGTTGGTGTCATTGGCCCCTTCGGACATATAAGTAATCAACAGGAATTGTGTGGCCAGTCGCAGCTCTCACTTTACATTGATTAAATGCCCAAAGGCAGGGGAGAAAAGCCATAATTAATTGGGTGTGGGGCTCACAAGATGCAACAGCCTGACCGTGAGTCCCAGTAGAGAGTGCTGACACCACTAGAACGGTGCTGGCTCAGGAGGACAGAACTGGCGATCCTCAAAGTTTTAAAGGGAATGAGTCTTCAGAAAATGACCTATTGTTTAAATTAGGTTTTTGCTTTAAATGTATTTTCTTAAAAAACTTTATTACTATTTTATTCCATACTCTTATTTAATACAAATAAAAGCCCTGCAAGTTTCACACTTCTGAATGGGGCTCTTTTTTTACTAACTTCCTGTTGTTTCAGGAAGTTCACATATACATTAGCAGCAATACATTGACTCAGACCCATTTGTGTAGAAGAATCTAATGAGCATGTACAAAGATCAGTGTGAAAGGAAGGAGAGCAGGGGGAGCTGTGATATTGCCTTTTGTGATTGGTTAATCTTGTATTATCACGTGTGTGTATAGAGGTTTCACTTGTCACTGTAATCCTCCCTCTGATGATAAGGAAACTGCTGTAAACTCTTCCTTAAAGGACAGGAAGTCTAAAAAAAAAAAAAGCCCCAATGACCAGTGTGAAACCTGCAAGTTTGCTTTTGGTCTATGGTACACTTATTGGGCCTCTAGGTATGCAGGTCAATCCTTTATTAAGACCGCTCACAGTATTTGTAACCCCAAATTACTCGGATTCTTTTACTCACAACTGTTTATTTGGGTCTTAAATAGAAAATCTAAACTGCTCATTGCTTGTCATATTGTAAACACACCTGACACATAGATGCAAATTTATTCTAATAGTATGGGCCCTGGTTGATATTTGCCATGACATTTGTAGTTGCCTCTCAAAGTAGGGTATATTTAAAATGCAGGAAGCCGCAGACACAAGTTGGGGATGTCGCCTTAGCAATCTTATGATTAGATGACGCAGTCCTGACAAAACCGTGAAAATGCTTGGACTGCATAATTTATCACCTATCACCTAGAACATGGCAAGCTGTACTAATTACACAGAAGTCGTTTGAGGCTTTGACAGGCTGGGACAAAGGATCATCTAGCTCAGTGGAGGGAGTTCATTTTCTGATGTGTGGTGCATCCATCCAGTAATGGCCTCAAAAATCAATGTATTAAACGCCCAGACAAAAGGGACTGTGGATCAATACCATTTTGTGTGATCTGTGGCGAAAAGAATGTACAGTCAGCAGCCGTCTATATTTTTCCCCAGAGAAGAACAACTGTCACCTGAGTACTGTTATTTCATTGTATTGAACTATGATGAGCCACTACACAGGTGCTGGCACATTCTACACTATTGTAATGATCAGGGTAACTTTCTCAATCACACGAAAACTGGGGTCAGATTAGTATATCTCATCAGATGCGATATACCATTTAATATCTATAAAATAAGAATGCGCATAGGGTCTTATCCTCAATAGGAATCAAATCCCATACAGTATGAAAACTGCTCACCTGATTTAGTTGTGAAGCCCACAACTAGCTTGATCGCTCAAACACAGCAGCCGCAGCCGGGACCACACTTCCACAAACGTGGGGGTGAAACTCTATCAGGGACCAAGTGTCTTTCGGTCCGCGCCGCTGCTCCAATGAGTGTCAAAAAACACTGGAGTGCTTTGAAACAAGGTATCTTCAGTTTTATTTTCCAACGCATTTCGGAGCTAACACCCAGCTCCTTCCTCATTGGAGCAGCGGCGCGGACCGAAAGACACTTGGTCCCTGATAGAGATATACCATTTAATGACACTTGGCTCAGGTGTGGAGCCCCAAGGGACGTGGGGTACTCGGTACCGGACCGATCTGCTGCTGGGGATGTCACTGGTGGCCTGGTCCGGACCGTGTCCCTGGCTCAGCACAATAAAAGGGGAATATTTACAAGGGATATTGTCACGGGTGACGCCACCCACTTGGTGCGGCCACCTATGGGGCCGCGGCTGCTGCAGAACCTCCGGGGGTGATGGAATGGCAGCCGGGATGGTATAGTTCTAGTGGGGAGAACTGTATCCCCCGGGGCAGTAAGGAGTTAAAGTCTGTTGGTCTGTGTGAGCACACTTACTTTGCAGCTGCAGGGATCTCTCCTCAGCGTTGGTGCTGACAGGCTGTAGCTCTGCAGGTTGAGATCTTTCCAGTGCAAGCCTGTATGGGAGGAATGGTCTGCAGATGGAAGCAGGCAGGAGACAATGCAGGGTTTCCAAAGCTTTACTTAAGTTCTTTCTTCTTCAAGCAAGTTACAGGTTATTCACAGTTCAAGTACACAGTTGCTTTCTACTCCCTTTCCGGGTTCCTTCCTTTCCTGCAGCCAGGCTCCTCTCTCCTTGTGACCCCTCACACAGTCTTTAAGTGTGCCTTTCCGGGCTATTACTCTCTTTCTCCGTCTTACACGAGTGTATGCGGACGCTGAACAGTATAGCGGTGACTCGGGCTTCTGTGAGTCCTAGTGTGTCACTGAGCTGCCTGTTCTTTGGGTTAGGAACTCCAGCTTGAAACTAAAGCTCCCCGTCGGTGAATCTGGGGATACCGGGTGAATCGTCGGTCCCCTTCAGAGCTGACACTCTGCTCTAGCCCAGCCTGCAGTAGTCCACAGCATTAAACTACCAGGCTCCTTCCTCTGTTTCCTTCAGATATCTAGGAGGGCTTCTCCACCTGCTGTTAGTAGCTTCTGCTGCTGTCCAGGGCACGGGTTGCACCGTCCCTTCTCTGTCTATCACACTCCTGGTGGTTTCAGCATCTTGGATGGGCTTTTCCCCCCCATCTGGCTCGCATTGGCTCAGTACGGGTCAGCGCTCCTCAGCTTAGGCTCTTCCAGGACGTGCAATCTCCTTCAACCTTTACATCTCAGCACCATGGCTTACTGACTTCCTTCACTCCTCCCCCTCTCTATATACTGTCAGTCACCTGACTTTCTGGTGTGCCCAACCCACTCCTCATCCACCACTCCTCTGGTCTCATATAGTGTCTGACCTCAGAGCTGGATGTGAACCCTCTCTATGCGTGGGGATGTGGGCTGTGAGGGTGTAGTGTTTACTATGTCCTAACTACCTGGCTGCAGTTCCCTTTGTAGCCACCTGTACGCAGGGGCGCCACACAGGTTCTAAGGAGAGCAGTGATCCGAGTGTCACTCACAGCTGCGGAGGAAAGGGAAAGATTATTATCCCCATCTCCTCCATTGCAGGCCTCGGCAGATATATAGATATTACACTGCAGTCGGATGTGAACAGAGTGCAGTCCAATGTTTTACTCACACCCATAGACTTGTAAGGATGTGAGTGATCCGGGACCCGATGACAATTGCTGATCTGCCTAATTAACATGGGAACTTGTGCGAGTGTCACGTGCTTAGTTTGCGCTGACATTGCCGGATGCTGCTGTATGTGTTGTTTGCCTTTAAGAGCTGCATGAGGTATTGGTGTGAAGGTCTTGCCTTCTGTGTTGTGCTCTAGAGTTGCACTCACTATTATGTTTAGCTGCTGGTTGAGTGGCTGTACTGTGACTCACCGGGAATCCCGTCCCCCTGGCTTTAAATAGCCTTCCCTCTCCTGTCAGACGCAGTTTATAGAGTCAGCTGGCTCTTGGTCATTGAGCTGAGAAGACATCTTGCAGCTTTGCTGAAGCCTCTCCTGGAGTTCTATTGCCGTGGGAGAAGCTGTGATCCCCGACCTGTGGGTGGAGGTAGGGGCCCTCAGCCTAGGGCTAATCAGGAGCTTAGGGTAAAGGGTGGCTGCTCGGAACTCCTCACCATCAGAGGTACCTCCGTGATCAGGGTGAGCCAGGGACCCCAGCATCAGGGTCAGATTAGGCTCTCCTGACCCCTGTGCCTATCACCCCCATCAAGTTACCTGATTCCCTCACCTCCCAAGCATGACAGCGAGTCACGTGCTAATGTGATTCTATCCTTAAGGGTAAGTTCAACTATCTTTTACAGAAGGAATCAGCTTCAATAACTGCTTGAAAAAGCGCGACCTAAATGCTCAAATGAATGAATCTATTTAAAAACGACTTGCCATTCATATTTCAGTTTTTTCAGCGTCTTTGAACTGCTTCAGGTTTCCAAAGACACCGAGAAGCACTTTATGCTGCATAACATAAGTCAATGAGAAGACTTGAATGACACATGGGCAACTTCTTTGCTTGAAAATCCTCTAAAGGTTATTAATTGAGTTTAAAAAAAAAACTGTCTGGAAAATGGCAGTAAAAAAGAATCCATGAGAGCACTGAAAAAAACATTCAAGAAAAATGTTATTAAAGCGCTGAAGTAACAAAAAACACCAGCATTTCCTGAGCCATGTTCCTTTTGAAAAACTTGGTAGGTACTCTCACCTAAAGGCCACGTCACACGCATCAATCTTGTGAGCGATATTGTTAGCGATCACGTGCACGCGCGATCGCTAACAATATCGCTCACATCGCTGGTGAGCTGTCACACAGGCAGACTCACCAGCGATGTGGACCAGCGAGATCGCTGGTAACTATGGTAAACGTCGGGTTACTAGGCGCCGCGCGGCGCTTAGTAACCCGACGTTTACCATAGATACCATCTCCCAGCATAGGCTCTGCTGCTGGGAGATCGTTCATCGTGGTGTCACACACCACGATGATGCAGATTGATCAACAGTTTATCGCTTGATATGAGCTCCGGCTCACAAATCTGCGATCAATCAATCAAGCGATTTTACATTGTAAAATCGCTTGATTACACGCAGCGACGCACAGACGATATCGCTTAAGCGATCAAAAAAGCAGATCGCTTAAGCGATATCGCTCATAAGATTGATGCGTGTGACGTGGCCTTAAGACGTCATGTGCACATAATGTTATGTCTTTTTGCAAACATCCATTTTTCATATAAATGTTCTGAGTTTTTCATAGCTAGAATATGTACCAATTCTAGACCAGGGAGATGCAAAAATAAAAAAAACAAAAATCACAGTGAAATGTGTTTTTGATCATAGTCACAGATCAATTCACTCACGACTTTAGGAGCCTGTGAAAATGGTCCATGTGCTTTACAATTTTATGTTGCTGTTGGCATACGAGAAAATCACACTGATGAAAATCTGATGTAGCACACAGAGAAAAAACTGGACCGATTTCTACGGTAAGTATAAGGGAAAAAAAAGGTCTGAATAAGGCCGAAGACTGTGATTATGTCACTATATCTGAAGTTCCATATATGAACCACAATGCCTGGACTGACCATGACTCTCCTGATTAAAACCTACAGCCTTAGGGGTATATATAAGTTTAGATCAGGAGGTCAATGATCAGTTTGAGGATTGCTCATCTATATGGACTGTAAAAAGCAATTACGGTATTCAAACTTGGCCTAAGCTTTGCTTTACACTTCATCAGATTTAGAATTTCAAAAAACTAAGGCAAATATGCATCTGATCTTGGTGGATATACATTTATTTGTTTGTGATTAGAACAGGACAAAATGAGTCTCTTAGTTTGGGCCAAAACAAAAGGACAATTTTAATAAAACTCTGCCCAATTAGGTAGACATATTAAGAGAGAATCTAAAGAACACTAAGGCGCACCATAACTGGCATCCACCAACAATATTAAGACACTGTGTTGTGAACAGTGATATAACTTCATAAAGTTAATTAGGTTGTCTCATCATAACAAACACTTTCCAGGTTGACATCATAGAGAGGGTCCTATGTTCTGGACCACCACCTCCTAAGCCTGATCTGCAAACAATCAATAGCTCTAGGTCTGACACTAAGGGAACCATCAAACTTGGCGACGCACCAGCGATCCCGACAGCGAACTGACCTAGCCAGGATCGCTGGTGCGTCGCAAGATGATCGCTGGTGAGATGTCAAACAGTCATACCTCACCAGCGATGCAGCAACGATACGGAGGTCGTTGGGACTCTGTCACTCTCTGGCGTAGTGTTGAGATCGTTGGTTGTTGTCCCTGTCAAACACAGTGATGTATGCAGCCCAGCGGGAGCCGACGACCAAAAAATGGTCCAGAACGGTTTGTAACGAGAAGCGGTCTCAGTACGGGCCTGATCACTGCTACGTGTCACACAAAGCGAGATTGCTGTTGAGGTCGCTGTTGCATCACAAAATTTGTGACTCAGCAGCGATCTCGCTTAGTGTGACGGGGGCTTAAGACCAGTGGCCCAGGCTGTAAGATTTACTAGCTGGAAAAGGTTGGCCTCTAAACAGTGGCGTAACTTGAAGTTCATGGGCCCCAATGCGAAAGCTCCATCGGGGTGACCAATAATTGGAAATCTTTAATATTATTAGTCTTTTTTCTTTAGGCCAAAGGGACTTTTGGGGCCTCCTTAGGCTCCAGACCCGGTTGCAATCGCATCCCCTGCACCTATTGTAGTTATGCCCCTGCTTCTAAAAACCACAGGTAGGTGTGTTTTATTATCGCATATTTAGTTTCACAATGATAACTGAACTGGTCAAAATGACTTAGATATCAGTCTCCATACTCCTCAATGGCGCCATCTCCATATCCCATGAGGTATTCACACAGCTTGTAAAATGCTTGCCCATTCATTACATGAGACAAGTGCATGTATAAGAATCATATTCATCTAGCCACTACGTATGTAAGGAGAGGTCCCCAGGTACTACTAGATTCTCATTAAAAAAACATTTAACAAATATTTGAGGTGAACTTTGGTAGCTCAAATCCGATCAGAGATTTCTTATACACAGATTAGAGAATTGAACATATTCTGCCTCCAGCTAAACCATCCTGAAAAGGGAAAAACACTAATGAGAATAGTCCAAAAGGGAACATCGTTTACATGTTTAATTTAGTAAAGTCTGAATAGTGGAACATGACCCAGGAACTGGACATGAATTCAAATGTACATTGATTTTTTCTTTATTTTTAGCTCTCTACATACTCAGAGCAATCTTACTTCATATGTTAATCATTCTGCTATTGTAAAAAGAGATAATTCTTCATTTATCATTTCAATTTCTTCAGCAATAGACCACACCAGAGATGATCTATGTCAATAAGATCTTTGGTTTCATGTATTTTTATGTAATGCCCAACATCTTAAAATTTAGTTGGCAGTGTTGTGAAAAAAATGATTATTGCAAAATAATTTGATGCACACTGTGTAAGGCTCCTTTCACACTGGCGTTTTTTTGAAAACGAGGCAGATCTGGCAGATTTACCGCATCTTCCGCCTATTGGCCGCACTTGCGGCACTGATCCGGCAAGCCCCATGCATTGTCTATGGGGCTTGCAGTCAGGTACGGCAAGTGCGGTTTTGCCGGCTGTGGCAGTGTGGCAGATGCGGCAGTTGCGGCCGCGAAAAAAAACTCTGCTGATCGCGTTTTTTTCGCGGCCGCAAGTGCCGCATCTGCCGCAACCGCAAAACCACACTTGCCGCACCCAACCGCAGGCCCCATAGACAATGCATGGGGCTTGCCGGATCGGTGCCGCAAGTGCGGGCGTTAGGCGGAAGATGGGAAAATGGGGTAAATCTGCCGCATTTTCAAAAAGACGCCTATGTAAAAGCAGCCTAACATGCAAAAACAAAAACATATGGTTATACACTTCTTGATGTCCATGTTGCCCCAGATAATGATAAATGGTTCTTTTGACCAGTGTTTGCCAGTCAGTGGTCCCCTATATGCGACTCCCCAGTTTCTGACAAGTGACATTAGTTTTGCGTACTAATGTCACCAAATATAAATTATCAGAACTTGTTAATCAAGTAAAAAACATATCTTCTAGTGAAAAGGGATCAATACCAAGATACAGCGCAAAAAAAATAGAAATTAGGGTATTCAGATAATAGAAATGAGATTACCGTACTTAGATAAATGCCAATTATTTAGGTTTATCTCTACAACAATAAAAGGACAGTAGTTTATATAGCTAAATAATTAACATAAGGCCTACAAAAAAAAGATAGCCATTTGAAAGATAAAATGATCAACCTTTAGTACCGTACAAACAAACAGGTGTAGACAAATAAAAAGAGCACCAAAAAAATATGTATGAAAGGGATCCTGTCACCTCCAAAACGCCTCCTAAGTTATCAAAACATGTCCCTGCAGCATCCCATCACTAATCTCACACTCCTTTTGTCTCAAAAAAGCATCCTCGCAAAGTGCATAAAAACATTTTATAACTTACTCATTAGCGATGTTAATTAGCAGGGGCTATATTCTTTAGCCCCTTGGGCGGGCTCTTCGTCATAAGATCACGCCCTAATAGGCGTGATCTTCTATTCATATTCTATTCAGTGCCTCCCTGCTCTCCTCAGCGCTGCCTGGGCTCTAATGGGGCTGTAATGACACGAATCGCGTCATTTCCGGCATCGGGTGACGTCAGTACACCCACGCCGCTCTGTAGGCTTCTTGCACCACATTGCGCATGCGGCGTGGGTGTACTGACGTCACCCGATGCCGGAAATGATGCAGATAACAGTCAGTGTAATAAAAGTCATCACCTGTTAGAGTATACATCGAATTTTATTGTAAAACCTCCCAATGATAACAGTATAAACTTCAAAATTAAAAAAAAAAACTCTAAATGCACTGTTCCAAATTATTAGGCACAGTAGAGTTTCTGTCACGTATTGAATACCTTGTAGTATGGAAGTGCTGCTGCTGCTGTGGGTTTAAATGAAGCCTTGTTTTTCTGTGATCAGTGTGAGTAGATGAGGCTAATGAGCGGAGCATGTAGTAGCAGGTGTGTGTGAGAATGCTTAGGTAAGCTGAGGGGAGTGTCTGGGCTGGTTGCTCCCCACCCCTTGGCCTTAAATGGATCAGCTCACATCCAGCTGATTGTCGCTGATTCAGTTCACTGCTATTCTGTGACCCTGGAGTGCAGATGTGATCTCAAGCTGCTGCCGTTTTCCCATTGGAGGTTGCTGGGTTCCGTGGTCCGTGGGTGGAGGTAGGGGCCTTATTCCTAGGGCTTCTTAGGAGCTTTAGGGTCTTAGGCTGGGGGTTCGGACCTCCTCATCTTCAGAGGTACCTCCGAGTACAGGGCGAGTCAGGGACCCTAGTATCAGGGCCAGAGCAGGCTCCAATGACTCCCTACGCCCAGCTCCATCCTACTTCTAGGCACCCTACCCCCCCCCAACGTGACAGTTTCTAAACATTTGATATGTTTTCAAGAACTGAAAATGCTCATTTGTTGAATTTGCAACATTAGGAGGTCACATTCCCTGAAATAAAAAGCTATTTAACTCCAAAACATCCTAACAGGCTAAGTTACATGTTAACATAGGGACCCTTCTTTGATATCACCTCCACAATTCTTGCATCCATTGAACTTATGAGTTTTTGGAGAGTTTCTGCTTGTATTTCTTCGCATGATGTCAGAATAGCCTCCCAGAGCTGCTGTTTTGATGTGAACTGTCTCCCACCCTCATAGATCTTTTGCTTGATTATACTCCAAAGGTTCTCTATAGGGTTGAGGTCAGGGGAAGCTGGTGACCACACTATGAGTTTATCTCCTTTTATGGCCATAGCAGCCAAAGACAGAGGTATCCTTTGCAGCATGACATGGTGCATTGTCATGCATGAAGATGATTTTGTTCCTGAAGGCACGTTTTTGCTTTTTGTACCATGGAAGAAAGTACTCATTCAGAAACTCTATATACTTTGCAGAGGTAATTTTCACACCTTCAGGAACCTTAAAGGGGCCTACCAGCTGTTTCCCAATGATTCTGGCCCAAACATGACTCCTCCACCTCCTTGCTGACATCGCAGCCTTGTTGGGACATGGCAGCGATCCACCAACTATCCACTACTTTATCCATCTGGACCATCCAGGGTTGCTCTGCACTCATCAGTAAACAAGACTTTTTAAAAATTAGTCTTCATGTGCAGTACAGACCAAAAGTTTGGACACACCTTCTCATTCAAGATTTTTCTGCATTTTCATGACTATGAAAATTGTAGATTCACACTGAAGGCATCAAAACTATGAATTAACACGTGGAATTATATACTTAACAAAAAAGTGTGAAACAATGGAAAATATGTCTTATATTCTAGGTTCTTCAAAGGAGCCACCTTTTGCTTTGATTACTGCTTTGCACACCCTTTGCATTCTCTTGATGAGCTTCAAAACAGCAAAACACCCCCACATCATCACAGCTCTTCCTCCATGCTTCACTGTGGAAACCAGGCATGTAGAGTCCATCCGTTCACATTTTCTGCATCGCACAAACACAAGGTGGTTGGAACCAAAAATCCCAAATTTGGACTCATCAGTCCAAAGCACAGATTTCCACTGGTCTAATATCCATTCCTTGTGTTCTTTAGCCCAAACAACTCTCTTCTGCTTGTTGCCTGTCCTTAGCAGTGGTTTCCTAGCAGCTATTTTACCATGAAGGCCGGCTGCACAAAGTCTCCTCTTAACAGTTATTGTAGAGATGTGTCTGCTGCCAATGTGTGGCATTGACCTGGTGTCTAATCTGAGCTGCTGTTAACCTGCGATTTCTGAGGCTGGTGACTCAAATTTATCCTCCACAGCAGATGTGACTCTTGGCCTTCCTTTCCTGGGACGGTCCTCAAACGATTCAGTTTCTTTGTAGCACTTGATGGTTTTTGCAACTGCACTTGGGGACACTTTCAAAGTTTTCCCAATTTTTCGGACTGACCTACCTTCATTTCTTAAAGGGATCTTGTCACCACCAAAACGCCTCCTAAGCTATTAAAACATGTCCCTGCTGCATCCTATTACTAATCTCACACTCTTTTTGTCTCCTAAAAGCATCCTGTGAAAGTGGATAAAAATGTTTTAATACTCACTCATTAGTGATTATAATTAGCAGGGGCTATATTTTTTAGGGCGTGTTGTTTTGCAGCCTGAATGATTCACCCTCTCTCTCTCTGTGCTGCTGTGATGTGGAGCTGAAGGCAGGACTAATGATTTGCATTCTGTGAGTGATAGAGAGGGGGGAGGGCAAAGCTTGCACAAGCAAAGCAACACAGACAGAAAGAGGTTGGTGCACTGGATACAAATCAAGCATGTTTTGTACCAAACGTTTGTGATGTACAAATTTATCAATGTGGAGAAAGTGAAAATATACTGTGATCACTTTATTGATGTAAATGTATTCTTGTTCAAACATTGCCATAAAGCAGTTATTGTATGTTGGTACAAAATTAAAGCCCAAAGCGGTCTCCTTCCATTGCATATGGTAGTCAAATATTTGGTCGCTAAGTAACTGAAGAAAAAAATCCCTCTTTTGTTGTGTGGTAGTTGCAGAGGTGAGTATACAATTTACTGTGAAAATTCCATTCCTACAGGCGATGGTTGTATATGTGGCGCCCCACTGGTCAGCGCGCCACAGTAGGGGTACTGCACTCAAAACAGAGTGGGATAATGTTGAACTGAGGCTCTCTTCCCAGCATCCCTACACCTAGCCTAGGGGACCAATCAGTTACCTGCTACCAGGGTAACCGGTCCCAGTAGGAGGAATGTTAGGGTAGAAGGAGCGAAAGACAAAGACAGACAAGAGAGAGAAGAAGAGAGTCTAGTCTGAGGGACGAAGCAAGGAGCAAGTCATAGAGGGACACCACAGGGAGGGCGCCCGAAAAGGAGTAGCGACCCAGACAGAAGGGGGAGACCCAGTGCCAAACTGTCCGAGAAAACGGTCTGGGGAAATCCCGGTCCACAACGGGGTACCAGCTCCGAGTCGCGGTGCAGGCGAGTCCAGCCCTGAGCCGCCAATACCAGTGGGTGGTAGGTCTGCCAAGCAGCCCCCGACCTCATCCACAGCCCCACCAGGTATCCTCAAACCGGGTTAAGCCCCTTAGAGAAAAAGGGTCACCTCATCACACCCAACGGGCCTGGTAGGAAGTGGGTTGTACAGGGCAGTGCAAGGATAGTGAGGCGCAAGAACAGAGGACAGTGAAAGTACTAAAGAAGGAACACCTGAGAGTATCAGAAAGACTTAGTTGCCTTTGGTGACTACCCGGCCAGCTACCCACAAAGACTGTAACTGTGCACCTGAACTGATGAGAACTGTTGCTAGTAAAGTACCCGTACAGAGTCAGCAAGCCTCCGGTGTCTTATTTTGTTAAGTTAAACAGCTGCTGCCACATCATCCAGTTCTGCAGCAGCACTGCACCACCTGCAGGGAGCGTTATCAACTGGCTACAATACCATCGTCCCCGGCGGTCTGACAGCGGCACCGGTGAGATCACCAGAAAATGCAGGTGGCGTCACAAGACTTTATTACTTTCTTTTTATTATTTTTCCCTTTTAACAAGTGATCACAGGGTTACGGGTCCAGGCAGGCCACCAGTGACATCCCCTTAAAGTAAACGCCCGGATACAGAGTTCCCAAAGACCCCTGGGCGGGTCATATATAGGCTATTAACATCCAGGATCACTAATAGACTGGACAACTGCACACAACGGATTGGAGTATCGCTATAAACTGTGAAGTATCCAATAAAAAGAGGGAGTCAATCAAACCAATGGAGTCAAAACTTTCTCCAGAAACATAATTAGTACACAAAACATCAACTTAGTTTAACAATGATTGGTCTACCAGGAGGTCTGTGTAAATTTTCATGTATGTTAGAGAGTGCATAAAACACAATAATTATAGGACTGGATTTAAGTAAATAGTAACATGTCTTCTTGTTTATAATACCCTCCGGTTTTTAAAGTGAACCTGTTACATGGAAAACACTATTGACCTGCAGATATGGAGTTAATTTGCAGGATAATAGCATTGTGAACCTGCCGGCCTTTGCACGTTAAATCCCGGGAGGAAATTAACTTTAATCCTCCTGGCAGAATTCGGGTTTCAATAACAGGTTTTGTGCCGCCATAGTTCAGTCACCATTCTGAGTACGGAAGCAGGCGTGGTTACAGCCGCCACTTCATTAACAGAGCAGTGACTGAACCCACACAAAAGAGACTCCCCCACAACTGCAACCGGAACGCTGACAGTAGGATTAACCTTCATTTTCTCCTGGCAGCAGGGCTTAATGTGCAGATTCAGAATGCTATAAACCTGCAGATTAACCCCATATCTGCTGGTTAATAGCATTTTTCCAAGTGACAGGTTCCCTTTAAGGGAAGCCATGAAAACCCCATTAAACCCATGAAAACCCCAGATAAGAGTTATATCAATTGCAAATATCTTAACTAGCCTTTTTATCTCTGAAATTTAAACTCCATTGTTATAGTACCATTTTCTTCAACTATAGTCTGCAAAAAGATATAGGCCCAATTCAGTTGATAATGCTATCTGATCAAATCTCATGGCTGGAAGGGTATAATGTAAGTCTGGGGCTGGAGAAAGTGGTCTGGAACAGATTTATTTTTAGTCTAAGAAACAGTGCAAAGTTCTGCCAGTTACCACTTAAGGTCAGATTCTATCATTTTAAAAGCTTTATAAGCCCTAGGATTTGAAATAAAAACATTAAAAGCCACAACACTGCATACTCCCAAGACCCAAGATCTTCACTGTACAAATTGGTTTCAGCACTTGGTTAGCTCCATTAATGAGCCAAATGTATTTCACCACATGTTCAGTTTTCTCAGCCTGAGTAGGTTCCTTTTTAAAACTTTCTCACCTTGATGTGGGGAAGCTGTGTATGATGATTTAATGATGTGTTAAAGTAGACTTCAAATTCTATAAGATAGACACCATAGTGTATGTTAAAAGACCTACCAAGAAAAGACAAAAAACATCTGGCCAAGGTTATTACCTACATTGAGAATTTTCACTTTTTCAAAGTATAGGGGTAACTATCTGATTAGTGGCAGTCCCACTGCCACCAATCCCAAGGACAAAGTTTTGAAGTGCGCCACCACTCGCTCCATTCATTTAATTTTGGGACTAGCAAAGACAACCAAGTGCAATGCCTAACTTTTTCTGCCAGCCCCACAGAAAACAAATGCAATTTTGGCCTGGACAAGGCATTTAAGAGTTCTTGGGATAGGTGGGGGTACTTGTGGTTGGATTTGTACTATCCAGTGAATAGTTGATAACTTTCAATGTTGGAGATAACCCTTTACTTGCTTGAAGTTACAGGCTTGAACTACTTGCCAATAGCGTAGATTATTCGATTAACTTTAATGGAAAAGTTGGTTTATGCAAACCTTGTTCCAAGTTGGTGTTTTATGCACTACTAGTAATGCCTAAAGCTGCACTATTGAAGTGGTGTGGTGTCATTTCCGGTCAGGTGCAGCATAGGGTCCAATTCATTGACACTGGCGACTTTTATATCAGTTCTAATAAACGTAAAAGGCGCATGGCACTTGATGAATTAGTGAAATTTTACAAATGCCAATGCTGCTCTGAGACTGGAGTAACATTTTTTTATGTAAGCTATACCACTAAGGCTGAGTGCACACGATCCGAAGGCACTGCCGATGAGGACCTGCAGGAACCCGAGGGTGAATGCAGGGGGACCGCAACCGCCCTGTACTCACGATCTGTGGTGGGTGCGGGGCGGCTCCTCCCTGCATTTCCCTGATGGTTTATCTCTTCCGACTCTGCAGTATGAAATGAACATGCTGCGGAGATGTGGAAGTCCTGCAACCTGCACCGCAGCTGAAAACTCGCTGCAGTCGAGAGAAGCATAGTGGCCATGAGATTTCTTGAAATCCCATCTACTATGCTGGTACTATACAACGCAGCGTTTTGGATGCATCGGCAATATGCTGCATCAAAAAATGCTGCAATTCCTGATCGTGACCACTAAAGCCTCATTCCGCCTCAGCTCCTTCCATTTTGGCAAAACTAGTTGAGACTAGTGTAAAAGTGGCAAAAAGGCTTGCACAACTTTGTCTGGCATAGACACCTTGAGGAATCATGCCCCTCATCTTTTTCACAATCTTACTATGTTAAAACCAAGATAGGAAAAAGTGTCTTTCTCGGAACAGATATCATACTCTATTATATTCTACCTAAAAATAAATCAGATTGTGCAACTAAAATGTAAAGAAACCATTAAAAAATAAGTATTACTTTCTAAAATAAGAGAACACTTCATGCAAAACACTTCTAACAGGAAGTGTTACCTTTAGTTCCCCATTTGTTACACCATTATATCACTTGAGAAACGACATGTTTCTTCTCAATAGGACATTTCTGCAGACTTTTCTTCTAGGCAACTTCCCCATCATCCTTTACAAGGACGTAGCCTAAAAAATGGAGAAGTACAACATGGTTTAAAACCAATAACCCCACCCCAAGGGAAGACAACGTAATTTGAAAGGCACAATGCATCACTTTAGTTCACTTATTGAAAGGTAGCACTGGAGGCGTCCTTTATAGTGTATGCCAGATGTTACTCGGAAAAGTTTCCACAGGTGTGCCGATGAATTCTAGTTATACATTGCAAAACACAAAGTAAAACTTAGTTCATTTTTCCTACCGGAAAGATATTTTAAAGGTTGTAAGACACCACTCCAACCCTCAAGTTCCTACTGCATGTTCCTACTGGCTGTTTAGAGATCTTTGATAGGTCTTTGGTACCTTTAACATCAAAGATGGCTCAGCTACTTCCAGCCTGTGTAGCCAATTTATAACTGCGGGACCATCAAATGATTTTCAACAATGCAACGTGGAGCACAGACCTCTACTACCACCATTCATGGGATAACGGCTTTAACACTGACATGCCACCAACAAGTGGTACAACTCACTAGATCTCCAAAACAACATAGATAACCTGTTTTTTTTTTCTATTGAAGGAAATTTTTTTTAAGGCACCCTTGAAATTGTTAAAGAAAATTAAGTATTTCTGACAGAAAATTATTGTAATTACATATGTTTATTTCTTTTGTGTGTATTGCAACAACAGAAAAAAAGGTAGATTGAACATAATTTCTTACAAAAAAAATAAATGAATTAAAAAAAAAAAAAAACAGGCTAGTCAAAATTGTTGACAGCTTTCCAAAATTTGGGTTAACAACTTTGTTTCAAGCACGTGATGCTTGTTCAAACTCGCTTGTGGCAAGTAAGAGGTGTGGGCAATATGAAAATCACAAATGAAAACAGATAAAAAGTGGAGAAGTTGACTTTATCTTTGCATTGTGGGTAAGTGTGTGCCACACTAAAGGTACAATCACATCTGCATATCCTGCCTCGCAGAGATCCTCAGCAGTAAAGGCAGCAGAGTGTCATGAGTTTTTTCATCCGTATGACATGCTAGTGTGCATTATTTCCCTCACCTAGTATCTGTATGACATGATCTTTCCCATGCTGTAAAAAGTTAGACTAGATAGATAGATAAAATCAAAAAAACCTGACAGCCCTCAGCAATTTTGGTCCATACTTCTCCTTTTTATTGGCCCAACCGACCACAACGTTTCGGCAGTAAGTGTCTGCCTTTCTCAAGCAGTGTGCTTGAGAAACACAGACACTTACTGCCGAAACGTTGTGTGGTCGGTTGGGCCAATAAAAAGGAGAAGTATGGACCAAAATTGCTGAGTGCTGCCCGGTTTTTGTCTATGGTAGCAGCTGAACACTGTGTGTGACTTGCACCTAAGTATAACTTGTAGCTCAGTGCTGCTCTTGAATTTTGTGTTTTTAGATAACTAGATAGATCTTAGCAGTCTACCGCTGCTTGCTTCCGGGGCCACTCATTAGGCTTCATGCATATTCACTGCACTGAACGATAATGGCCAATCACAGATGGTCACTCTCTGCAACAGCGTCTGATTAGCTGTTGCACTCGCACTGCACTCCCACAATCTGTACCAATGTCTGTGCTTGGTGGCCATACATATTAGTGTACGGCAACCAACCTTCTGTTATATGTGTGTTAAATAAATAAATAAATAAATAATGGGAAATGAAATGTGCAGGGGACCCCTATATTTTAATTTTCAGCACAGATAAAGCTGAAAGCTGCTGGCTGCAGCCCACAGCTAGGCAATTTATATTGGCCGAGTATCAAATACTGGGGTCCCCATGCTAGTTTTTTATAATTAATAAAAAAAAAACAGTTGAGGTCCCCCCAAATTTGATACTCAGTCAAGATAAATCACATGGCTGAGAGTTGTTATTCTTACCCTGGGGAGGCACATAGTTATTGTCCCCCCATGGTAAGAACAGCAGCACTCAGTCAACCCAAAATTTAGCGCATTCATTAGAAGTACCAAATCCTGGCACTGTACCTTGCTCTTCCCAATGTACTGATGCGGTGGCATCGGGTGATAGAAGGGGTTAATGACAGCTGAGTGTTAACAGCTTTTTATTATGCTCTGAAACAGCAATGTCAGACATCTTATGATACCCACCCATTAACAATCCAGTACACACAGAAAAATTCTTCTTTAGAAATAAAACACATTGTGACAACCCTCATTATCCCATTTATTAACCCCAAAACATACCCTCCCATAATCCACAATGAGGTCCCACATCACATCTCAGCTCTGCTGCATCAGAGGCTGCGCTCAAGAAGAAACATCCTGTCATCATGGCCTCTGAGCATACAATGATGGCACCAAGAGTTGCGTCCATGTCAGTAGTGAGTCAGTGATGTCACCCGGGGACACAGCTGAGGTGCCATGGTAACCGTGTCAGCTGACCATGGTTGCGATGACATGATGCTTCTTTTTTTTTTTAAACAAAAGATTTTTATTAAGGTTTTCAATCATATATACATCATAAGACAGTGCAACATTACACCGCATTACTTTGCGTACCAAACTTTTCCAGAATAATACAACATAGACAGTCAAGAAATTGACATAAAAGAATGGGAAATATAAACGGGGGGAAAGTATGGGGTAAGGGGGGGGGGGAAGGGGGGGTTCCATCATAATATGCCTTGTGAGAGTATAATCTAGTGTCTTGTATACAACTTAGCAACACATATCTGTTTTATGTATATCTGTAGATCACGATTGATTAGTTGGTGTACCCATAAATTGTGATGTCGTCCAGGGATCCCACCAGCTTAATTTCTTAGTTCTAGTTTTGTTGTCATGAGCAAGGACTGTTTCGTATTGCATGTGTACGTTAACAAGGGATATAAGTTCATCTCTAGATGGGGTTATTGGGCTCTTCCAGTGTTTAGCAATGCACATTCTGGCGGCTATCAGTATGTTGGTGATAATGGGTTTAAGGAGAGGTGGGAACTGGTTGATGTCTATACCCAATAGAGCTAGGGGAGCAGTTAAGGTGATGTGTAAATCCGTAACCTGTCTCAGTATCTGTTCCGTCACCTTCCAGAATTGTCTCACCTTTGGGCAGTTCCACCACACATGCTCCACGCTGCCCTCTTGTAGGCAACCTTTCCAACATTCCCCTGATTGTGTGGGTTGAAATTTACTCAGTTTCAATGGGGTTAGGTACCAATTCAATTGCAGCTTCTTTGCCTGCTCCAGATGATTAAGGCAGGACGTGTATTTTGAAGCATGCGTGGCCGCATTGAACCAGGATTCAGGGGTTGTCTGAAATGAGAGTCTACGTTCCCACATTTCCATGTAGGGGAGTTTGGTATCTCCAGTTGGAGATATTAAAGATTGGTATATGATGGAGATTCCATGTTGATTAGATGTAGATTTAAAGTACCTCTGTAATGCTAAGTCTGCCTGGATAGGATCAACGGAAGAAGATCTACTAGCATTTATGAGATGTCTGATCTGTAAATATTGGTAAAATAAAACGTTGGGTATAGTGTATGTATTAGCTATGTTCTGAAAGGTTTTGACCCCGTTTTCGTCTAGCAGATCTTTTAGTGTGGCTACCCCGCCTTCCCTCCAACGAGTAAGATTGATATCCGGTATCATAGTCTCTATTGCGTTAAGTGAAATATATCTGTGTAGGAAATGAAGGCGGGTGTTGCTCAGAAGATGCCATAATCTCACTAAAGCATTCATTGTGGCTAGATTGTCTTTGTTTTCTTGGGGATGTAGTAGATCTGCTTCCAGTAGTAGCCTTAGTGATTTGGCCGGAGTCAATTGGGTCTCTATTTGTAACCAGCCTATCAAGCTGGCATTCCCTGTCCACCACATTTGTGCTGGTTCCAGAAGTGCTGCTCTGTGATATGTGAGGACGTCTGGAACTCCCAGTCCACCTCTATTATAAGGCAAAATCATTATTTTGTGAGCCACGCGGTGAGGTCTCCCCGCCCATATGAACTTATTAAGAATGTGTTGTAGTCTATTTAGACATATTCTCGGGAAGGATAGCGGTAAACACCTGAATAAATAAATCATTTTGGGAAGTATGAGCATTTTTATCAATTGGATCCTGGCGATCCAGGAAAGGCAAACAGGAGCCATCTTGTCCAGTTCATTACCTATTTCCTTAGCCAATAAATCCACGTTAGTTTTAACAATGTTTTGTATGGAGGTTATATGTATCCCCAAATATTTGAAACCCCCATGTGCCCATGTGAAGGAGAACTGACGTCGGATATCCTCACTCATCTGGGTGGGTACATTTATCGGGTATATAACGGATTTAGAAATATTTAAACGGTAGTAAGATACTGCCGTGAAGTCCCTCAAAACTGACATTATTTCTTGTAAAGAAGACAATACATTGGAGCAAGTCAAAATGACGTCATCAGCGTAAAGTCCAATTTTGTACACTGATTTGCCAACATTAATTCCTTCAATCCTGTTGTTTCGCCTGATTTGCTCCGCCAAGGGTTCCATTGCCAGCGCGAATATTAGGGGAGAGAGCGGACATCCCTGGCGAGTGCCATTAGAGATGTCCAAGGGATCTGATACAAACCCGGAAGCACAGACGGAAGCATTAGGAGAAGAGTATAACGCCATTATGGCCGATTTTATCGGGCCTATAATACCAAATTTATTTAAAACTGCTTCAACATACCCCCAGTGTACTCTGTCAAAGGCTTTTTCAGCATCTAAGGACAGCAGCACACCGGGGGAGTCGGATCTCTCCATTAATTCGAGGATATTAATAAGGCGTCTGGTTCCGTCTCGTGCTTGTCGGCCCGGCACAAATCCAACCTGGTCTGGGTCTATCAGGGATGGAAGGACATCCATCAGTCTGGTAGCCCATACCTTCGCGTATAATTTGGTGTCACAGTTGAGCAGAGCAATCGGGCGAAAGTTACCTGGATCTGTGGGCGCTTTCCCTGGTTTGGGGAGGGTGGTTATGATTGCTTCCAGGCCTTCACGTTTAATCTCCCCCCTGGATCGCCAGTACGCAAATAGTCTCAACAAGTAAGGGGACAAGATATGAAAGAATTGTGTGTAGTACGGGAAGGAGAAACCATCCGGTCCAGGTGCAGTTCCCTTCTTAGTAGAGTGTAATGCCCGGTTAAGTTCCATTTCCGTGATCGGGGCGTTTAGGTTGTTTAATTGGTCTGGTGTTAATCTTGGAAGATTAATTTGGTCAAGAAAATTTTTTATCATGTTCTCATTGGGTTGTGGGATATTCTTATCTTGTTTTAAATTATACAGGGAATCGTAATATGTCCGAAATTGATTTGCTATAGAGATGGGGTTACGAATCTGCTGACCGGCTGGTGATATGAGGTAGGGTATCCTGAACCGCGCGGCTCTTTTTTTTACCCGCCTAGCCAGGAGTGTGCCTGCTCTATCCCCCATCCCGTAGTGGTTTGCTTTTAATTTTTTAAGGTCTTTTTCTGCTTTTTGTAGCATAAGGGAACGCAGGTGGTTTCTGGCTTCTAATAGTGTTTTTAGTGTTTGTGAGCATGAGGTCTCTTTATGTTGTTTTTCAAGGATTGTGATGTTGTGTAAGGTAGTCCTCATTTCCGCCATATATTTCTTCTTTGTGTATGCGGCTATTTTAATCAGTAGACCTCTGATTACTGCTTTATGAGAGAACCATAAAACCTCATCTTGTATTTCCCCATTATCATTTATTAGGAAGTATTCTTTGAGTTGGTTTGTTATGTCTGTTACCACCTCTGGGTTAGTTAGTAAGTACGTATTTAATCTCCACCTGTGTGGGGGTCTGAGAGCCGCGGGGTCAGAGATTTTCAATGAGACTGGCGCGTGGTCGGACCACGTTATATTGCCTATATCTGCGTGTTGACAGGTATGTAAAAGTGCGTCATCCACTAATATAACATCTATACGACTGTATGTGTGGTATCTATTTGAATAGAAAGTGTAGTCACGTTCTTCGCTGTGCTGGTATCTCCATATATCGTGTAAGCCACTTTCTGCAACTAGTGGGCCCATTTCGCTGCGGGTGTGTGAAGGCCCCGAACAATCCATTCTCTTATACATTGGAATATTAAAGTCACCACATAAAATTCTGTGTCCCCAGGTGTGAAGCTGTATTTTGTCCAGGAGAGACCGTAGAAACCCAAGTTGACCCGAATTAGGGCATATATTGAAACCAGGGTGTAACGGCTACTGTTAATAGTGCATAATAAGATTAGATAGCGACCCTCCGGGTCCGGTATAGCCAGTTCTAATTTGAATGCTACAGAATTTTTTATAAAGATCCCCACTCCCGCCCTTTTTTTGGAATTGTTGGCAAAAAAACCGGTGGGGGTATAAATGCGAGTGCATTCTACTGTTATCTTCTATTAGCAAATGTGTCTCCTGTATAAATACAACATCACTGTGAGATCTGTGCAAATGTCGCCAGGCTATGGATCTCTTAACTGGGGAATTTAGTCCATTAACATTTATGGATATCAGAGAGATACTCATGGTAATGCAATAAACGTGATACACTTATATTACGTCGCTGTTTCCAGACCCAGCGGGCTGTGGGAATGGTTTCGTTTTTCTTATACATCATTAACGGTGATGGTAGAACGTTAGGCATAAAACAAGGGAGGGTTGTAAGGGAAAAGGCAGAAAAAATTCCCAACACCATAAAGGACCAATACGTCGTCCTCCGAGGAGTGGGATTAGAAAAGTTACAAAAATAACAAAAAACCAATAACAACCTCAAAAATAGTGAGGTCATCTTCGTTTTTGGATGTCCAGCGAGTGACAAAAATACACTCTATGGGGAAAATCCAGGAGTTCAGATGTAATCCCTGGATATGTCAGTTTTGGAATTCTGACCGGATCCGGGAAGGGCTACGTAAGAGGGATGAAGTAGCCCCAAGGGTCAGAAAAGCAGGAGAGAAAAAAGATGAACCACGGACAGGCATGCCGTCCACAGGCTATAATATGTGCTGTCAGACCGTGGACCACTCCGGGTCAACATGTTTCTTGTGAGCTTCTGGTGGAGGTGTGTGTCCCCCAGTCTTTGTCGGGGATCCCAAGCCCCACTGGGCTAGTAGCTTGGCTGCTTGAGCTGGAAGCGGGCAGACATGTGTGGTGTCATTTTTGCGCACCAGAAGCTTGGTTGGAAAGCCCCACATGTAAGGTATATTATGTTTCCTGAGGACGGAGGTGTACAGTTGGAAAGCCCTCCGTAGTGCTAATGTCCCTGGAGATAGGTCAGAGAACACCATCAGTGAGGAGAATTTCTCTGGGAGGGCCGGCTTGCTCCTTAGACAGTACAGGAAATCTTCCTTAAGTTCGTAAAAATGAATTCTTGCAATGGTGTCCCTGGGCAGAGAGGGGTTGATGTGGGCTGGCTTGGGCAGTCTGTGGACTCTGTCAATTATAATATCTTTCTTTTGCACTTCAGGCATGGCTGCCATGATGAATTCCTGTAGTACTGAACGGAGGTCTTTAGGTTGTACACTCTCAGGGATTCCTCTTATGCGCACATTATTTCGCCTATGGCGATCTTCAAGATCCAGCTGCTTTGCCTGCATCTTAGTTATGTCAGCTTTAAACACTTCATGTGCATCTAGTAAGTTGTTGTGGGAATTCACAAGTTCTACCATCTTCCTCTCCAGTCTATCAGTCCTTCCCCCCACCTCTGCCAGTTCTCTCCTAGTTTCAGCCAGCATACCTTTTATGTCCTGCTGTAATGAGGTCCGGAGGGATGCCAGCATGGAGGATAGCATCGCCTTCATGCTGCTTTGTGTGACCGGTGCTTCCTCCTGATCTCCGCTGGCCGATGCTGAAGAAGCCACAGAGTTCCTCCTGGAAGAGGAGCGGGCCGCGCGTGGTGAGGTCGGCGCCATCTTAGGAGCGATTTCGGCGGGTTTGGAGCTCGGGAAGTAATCCGTGACGCGCTGCAAGGAGTCGCGTTTCCCGCTTCTAGTTTTGCCCATACGATCCCGCGGTCCTCCTGCGTGTTTAGGGGCTGTTTCGGGCGGTGGTCCCGGTCTTAGAGCTCTGTTTGAGCCGCTTTGGAGCCTGTGTGAGCGGGAGCTCCCGGATCAGGCGGCCATTCCTGTGTAGCGTTAAGCCACGCCCCCGACATGATGCTTCTTCATCACCGTGGCCTCCAATGCAGCAGACCTCAGATGTGATGTGTGACCTCATTGTGGATTATTGTTGGAGGATATGTTTTGGGGTTAAAAAATGGGATAATCCGGATTGTAAGTGTTTTAGTTCTAGTAAAGGATGTGTGTGTGTTTATTAACTCTTCACTTACCGGATTGGTAATGGGTGACATCCAGGACTTAATGAAAGGTTTTCAATACTCAGCTGTCATTATGTCATTAACCCCTTTTATCACTACAATTTCACCGCATCAGGATATCAGGAAGAGCAGGGTAAAACGCCAGGATTTGGCACTTCAAATGAATGCGCCAATTTCTGGGGCAGCTGCGGGCACCTATTGTTAGCCTGGGGGCAACAACCATGTGCCTCCCCAGGGTAAGAATAACAACCCCCAGCCATGTGCTTTATCTAACTATCAAATTGGGGGGACCCACGACTTTAAAAAAAAAAAAAAAACAGCGTGGGGACCCCATATTTGATGCTAAGCCAATATAATGTGCATAGCTGGGGGCTGCAGCCTGCAGCTGTCCACTTTATCTATGCTGAGAATTAATAATTTGGGGGACCCCTCTGTATTTTTTTCCCATTATTTATTTAACACACATGTGATGGCTGGTTGGTTGCCATGACACCGGTACAGATTATAGAGGCACAGTGTGAGTGCAACAGCCAATCACAGGCGAGGTCACAGAGAGGCAGCATCTGTGATAGGCCATTGCTGTTCCGTGCAGTTAATATGTAAGAAGCTTAAAGGGACACTGTCAAGTCATTTTTCAGTATGATACTAATATTAACCTTGAATAGGGCCTAAGCAGACCTCTTAAAAACATGTAAAATCATTATTGTACCATTTGTAGTTGCTATGTTATCACCACTGTCAGACCCTGCGGAGAGGTGCTGCATTAGTCCTCTCCCATTATAAGCAGAGACGATTAGTCCTGTGCTGTATAAACTGTCATGTAATTATGCACGCCTTCTCAGAAGATCTCTCCTCCCTCCTCCCTTTGCTAACAATGCAGTGTCAGGTTTCACTTACAGGTCTGTTCAGTTGATATCACCATGGAGGGAGAGAGCTACTGCAGGTCTGCCTGATCTAGACTCCATTTGTTTCTATGTAAAGCAAATACCTGCTGTGCCAGTTTCTGTGTTGTAGTAAACTTCTTGTGATGCTGCACACAGAGAGCAGAGAGGAGAACAGTCCCCCCACTGATCTCCTGTGCTGTGATGTGACATGCATATTCATGCATGGGGAGTGGACAGCAGAGAACTAAGTGGATCATTCACTGTGAGTGACAGATGGAATGAATGTCTTTATTTGAAGTTTACAGAAGATAGGAGGGGAATATAAATAAAAAATACATGAATAGAGTTTAGAGGGAGGAATTACAGAATGATAGCAGTTACATGTGGATTTTTGACCTGACAGTTTTCCTTTAATGAGCAGCCCCGGAAGCAAGCAGTGGGTGACTGGCAATATCGATCTATCTATCCTATTATCTATCCATCTGTCAGTCTATTCTAACTTTTTACAGCATGGTAAAGACCATGATAAAAACACCATCTATATATGCTGTGCAATTTTTTTTATTGCACCCATTCACTTGCATTGGGGGAATCTAGGCGAGATACGCGGCCATATGCAGCATGCTGCAATCTTTTCCTCACCAAGTTTCTTGCGGAGGAAAAACATGCATATAGACATTGCACTATAGTTTAACCTCTGTTTGGTGTGCAACTCGATGCATGAAATCCAGAAAAATGAGAAAAGAACTGTATGAGGACTTAACCAAATTTGCTGACAAATATTAACAATCTCAAGATTACAAGTCCAACTCTAGAGATCTAAATGTTCTTTTGTCTACAATATAAATCAAGAATCTTACAAACCATGGCACTGTAGCTAATCTCTCTGGACATGGATGGCAGAGTAAAATTAATCCAAAGTTGCAACACAGGATAGAATGAATGGTGGATAAGCAGGGTCAATCAAGTTCCAAAGAAATTTAAGATGTCCTCCAGGCTTTGGGTGCATCAGTGTCAGTGCAAACTATGCATTGACTTTTGAATCAAATAAAACGCTATGCTAGGAGACCCAGGAAGACCCCACTGCTGACAAAGAGACACAAAAAACTAGTCTGCAGTTTGCCAAAGTGTTTGTGAGTAAGCTAAAATCCTTCTGATAAAGTGTCTTATGGACAGATGGGACCATTTACCAAAAACAGAATGAGGCATACAAAGAAAATAACAGGGTACATACAGTGTAATATGAAGGAGGCTCAAAGATGTTTTTCTGCTGCTGGCACTGGGTGTCTTGACTTTTTGCAAGGCATCATGAAATATGAAGATCACCAAAAGGATTTGAGGTTGTAATGTAGTACCCAGTGTCAGAAAGATGGGTTTGCGCTCTAGGTTATGAGTCTTCCAATAGAGCACTTACTCCAAACATACTTCAAGAATCACCAAGAAACAGATAAAAACAAAGTGCTGGAGAGTTCTATAGGGGACAGCAATGAATCTGTATCTAAATCTCATTGAACAACTGGAGAGATCTTAAAATTGCTGTTGGGAGAAGGCATCCTTCAAATATGAGAGACCTGAAGCAGTTTACAAGAGAAGTTTGTTGATGGTTATAAGAAGCGACTGATTGCAGTTATTTACTGCGAAAGGTGTGCAACCAAATATTAAGCTGAGGGTGACAACAATCTTGTCCATCCAACTTTGGGATTTTGCATGAAATTACGTTCAATTTGCCTTTCTGTCTATTTTTTGTGTTGTTCCAATACACACACAAAAAATAAATGTGTAAGAAATAGATGTAAACATAATTGCAATAATTTTCTTGGAGAAATGCTTCACTGTCTGGAGTGATTTCAAAAGGTGCCAAGGATTTCAGCTTGGACGATCACACTGGCACATGTTTAATACTCGTAGATATGGCGCATCTTCAGAACATGTAGAATTCTTTACCCCTTTTTTACTGTCATGCCGGTGACTCGCACTGGTGGCATGCGCCACCTTAATCATTGCGGTCACCACTCTGCTCATCCCAGCCTCAGTTTGGCTCCCTGACCTGTCTTTTGTAGCCTTTCCAACTCCCCTGCTGTTGGCGAGTTCCACATAAAGTTAAGTGTGGTCTGACTCTGCAGGAACTTAACTCCATGGTGTCTGGCAGAGTTTCTGTTCCCTAGCTAATTCCCTTGAAGCAGGGATTTGATAAAGCAGTTGCACCCACAACTCCTTGCCTGATCTATTTTATAGTTAGTCTCCAGTCTATATTCCTGCAAGGTGCTCTCTGTATTTTCTCACCTGTTATCTAAACTGCTTGTTTTCCTATCTTGTCTGACCTCTCCGCTCCTAACCCAGGCTTGTATTTTGAACCTGTGCTACCTACCTCGTCAGACTGACTATGCCTTTGTCTAGCCCTCCTGCACAGCATACAACTGCCTTGACTCATTGGTCAGCCGCTGGAGTCCCAAGGATTTTACGGTGAGTGGTACCTGGAATATTGGCAACCCAGCCTTTCCGCTCCATCAGAGGCTCTAGTCAAGACCTGGTAGACATTTAGTTAAACCCCAGCCCGTGGTGCAGTGGTCCACATCCACTAGCGTTACATAAATATATCACCCAAAAGGTTTTCTAAGCCAAGATTTTGAGCCTAAAAAGTGTTCATTTTTCAGACTTCAAAATAACACATGCATTTTTCTAAACTGGTTCAAAGAAGTGCTAAGTGTGGCACAACCATTCATTTTTTTTGTACCATATCATTGATAAATTTGTCTAAAATTATTGCAAATGTTCTGGCACAACTACAATAGTAAACTGGTAGCTAATTTCTGAGGATACCATTTTCAGGGAAAAAAAATGTCAGGAAAAACTCTGCAAAAAACAAAATAAAACGTAAAGTACCTCTGTCTGTGATAGCTCTAAATAGGGCTTCCACTTAGTTTGCGGTAGCTACTGCATCTATCACATCCGAGTGGAACCTAAGTCTTCAACCTTTAAGCCCCACATAAGGAAATGGACTTAGACAGGGATTCTATAGGTTTGACAAACGAAAGGTGACTTGAGTAGTATGGCAGAGAAGGGTCACATAAGTCTGATCAAAACCAGAAATCAGAATTGTCAAGCAATGGCAAAGTGCAGACAATCTGAGCTCAATAAATAAATATTATACAGGATCAGGACAGGAAAAAGATAGGGGCCAATTCTTCCTGGCTCTTCGGGGAGGGGAGATCTGTAGAACAGCTAGTAGGAACCAGGTATGGAATCTATGTTTGGTCTCCAAGCATATCAGGGACCCGTTCAGAACCGATGGTACCAGAGCAACCTTCTAAGGACCCACCAGTGAAGAATTATGATCCATCATAGGTTTTTGGAGTCCTTCAGCTCAAGCTCAGTAGGAGGAGAATCAGGGTTAACCCAGTGGCAGGGAAGGGAGTGACCGACAAAGGGCTGTATGCAGGTTCCCGCAAGAGGTCATGTTGTCTTCTGAGGGAAGGCAATGCCGTACATCATGTTGGAAACAACCTGGAACCCAGGAATCACAAACATCCCATTTGGTAGCTAGAACCAAGGCCCAACTTCAACTGGGTAACTGACTTATGTATTTCTCTCTTGTATTACCACCTGTATTTGCATATCTGTAAATCCATTGTGTATATAGTGTTTTATCCATTGTGCCCTTAAGGCAATTAAATATATAATCTTCTGTTGCTCTTTTATCTTGATCCACAATTCCACACGTCCGAGTTCTTGGTTTAACCTTACGTCCTACAGGCGCTGGTTTGTGGCACTATTTAATCCTGTTAACAAACCGGGCTGATATGTCAGAAGGAACTGGTGGTAGTCCTACCAGGCTGATAGGGCTTTATTTACTGAAGTTTGTGAAAAGGGGCCTCTCAGCCTATCAGGGCTGTTAAGAGTATGTTGCACCACGCCAGAGGTTGAGTGAATCACCCTCCCAGTGCATCTGGGGCTCATTTATATTGAATAAATCAAAATGTTTAAATATTTTTATTTTTAATAATTTACATATCAACTATTGATCCTGTGATTTTCAGAATTCAATGCC